>JAHRHZ010000139.1:569568-585605 GCA_024137785.1 Ginglymostoma cirratum
ATCTTTATTGCCTGATTTTTGCATGTGGATCTGCAATCTCACTGCTGTGGTGCTGAGGGTTTGGGCACTTGGCTCGTTTTATCTGATATTGGGATGTTCACATCAGCTGGGATAGTCTGAATCTTGCTACGCTTTGACCATGTCAGAGAACCTTCCTCCAAGAGTGAATGTCAGAAACATTTTCTGATTAAACTTCATAAATTTGTTGTTGGATTTGATGGTTTACCACGTTCCTTACAACATAAAGCAGTAGACAGTAAAAGGAAAAGTAGTGAAATGCATGTGAAAACTAGTTTGTTACTGAAGGCAATGATACGTAAGACCATAAATAATGACATGTCTTCTTAGTGATGTGTTTATTGTACAGCCTCCTGCATGTGATATTTTCTCATGTAGCTCTGGGATAAAAACATTGATTTGTGAGCCGTTGCCTAGGAATTGACTGTCTCCCTGCGTTTGGTTTTGCTTTTGAAGTTGCAGTTTATGTCTTCTGTTGTAGAGTATATCAGGCAGAATCCAGGTTGCTGCCAATTAGCTTTGGTTCCTGTTTACATCTGAGCTGTGATGTTTCTGCTAGCACTTGATGGAAGTTATCATCTTTTATTTTCAACCATGAGCCTCTACTTCAGGAAAGCCTAGGTTTAAAAATTGAATAATTTTGCTATGTTTGACTGAACCTGATTTTGAAATTTCAGTTCATTTTGAAGGAAGTCGTAAATGTTGTGGAAACTCTAATTTGTAATTATGACAATATTAAAGGGCGCAGTCAAAGAAGTTGCTGCGTGATGCAATTAGGAGCTGGAGTTGAGAAGTTGTTATCTTGGAACATTTTTAAAGTTCTGTTTTTGATTCGAAGAGTTTTAGTTTCTCTCCTGCACATACCCACTGAAATATATCTTGTGTGGGCATCCTCAGTCAACATGAGCTGCTGGATGTATGTGGACAGGTTCCTGTGGATTAACTCCAAAAGAGCACTCAGGCCAACATAACATTGGCCTTATTAAGTTGATTTACTAGTTCATAATAAATTTCTTTTCCCTTTCAAAAGATCTGACTTGCAGATTTGGTGCTTCCTTTTCTCTGATATTCAAAGTCTACAGCTTGATGATAACACAAGTTATAATCACCTGAGCCTCCCTACTTAATAACTTAACCTGACAGTACAGTAATATTTCACAATAATGGCCCTTGAACAAGTTTATTGTGGTTGAGGTTTAATGTGTTACAGGTTCAGGTACTGTTTTATGTGACATGAGAAAAATTTCTGATAACGGTTAGACACGTGAGCATTGTATTTCAAAGGATAAGGTTCTCCTAGTCCTACACTTCTGATATCTCCAGACGCTTGTACTGAATCTCTAAACATGAGTAGCAAAGGTAAGGGATCTATGTTTTGCATTTTTATTCAAAATCGTACAATAAATCTGTTAACAGATTTCAACAGTTTCCATCAGAGCTAAGATACAATCAAGGAATGTTCACAGATTGCTCCTCTCGGAAGGGTTGTGTCAGGATGTTACAATAGTGTTGTGGGGTAAATCTGTGGTCTTAAAATATTTACAGAAAAAACAACTTTTATTTGCATAGTGCTGTATCCAAGCCCTGGGTGGTTAATACTGGGAATGCGTTGCCTGACCTTGTGCCTGGAGACGTACTCGTCTTGGCTTTCAAAGGATGCCACGACTTCTGAGGGAGGGAGTGGGGGAAGAATCATAGAATCCCTACAGTGTGGAAACAGACCATTCAACCTATTGAGTCCATACTGACCCTCCCAGACCCATCCCCCCCTACCCTATCCCTGCATTTCCCATAGCTAATCCACCTCGCTTGCACATCTCTGGACACTATGGGCAATTTGGCACTGACAGTCCACCTAACCTGTACATCTTTGGACTGTGGGAGGAAACTGGAGCACCCGGAGGAAACCCACACAGACACGGGAAAATATGCAAACTTGAAGCAGATAGTCGCCTGAGGGTGGAATTGAACCTGGGACAGTGGCACTGTGAGGCAGCAGTGCTAACCACTGAATTACTGTACTGCCCTTTTCTGATGAGGAAAATGCTATGGAACCTGACTCCACTTTTAATATTGATTCCTATGGGACCCATGTTCCTCTGAATGACACTTATCTTAAAACTGATCTTCAGGAACTCCACTGCATTCCTGTATCAGAAAGCACTTGTTTGTATACATGGTAAAGGATATCTGGAATGATGTTTATATGAGGTTATTGGGCGCTGCAGAGAAAAGAGCAAGAGCTTTGTATCGGATGTTGATCAGCACACCTGTGGGAACGTTTGCAAGTTAATATTTTACTTCTCTTTTAGTTGAGATGTTAAACGAAGGCCTCATCTACTAAGGTGGATGTAAAAGATCCCCCGGCAAAATTTTGATGAAGAGCATAGCAGTCTGTCCTGCTACCTTGGACAGTTTGTATCCCTCGATTGTACCACTGAAATGTTTATTTGATTTATGCTTTTATGGGATCTGGGCTGTTACTGCGATGCCAGAATTTTTTGCTCAGCCCTAATTGCCCTTGGAGAGCAGTTAGGCATCAACTACATTGCTGTGAGTCACACACAGGCCAGATCAGACAAGGACAGCAGATTTCCTTTCTAAAGAACATCAGTGAACCAGATAGGTTTTTATGACAGAGATAGTAGGAACTGCTGATGCTGGAGAATCTGAGATAACAAGGTGTAGAGCTGGATGAACACAGCAGGCCAAGCAGCATCAGAGGAGCAGGAAAGCTGACATTTCAGGTCAAGACCCTCCTTCAGAAATGGGGGGGGGGAGGGCATTCTGAAATAAATAGGGAGAGAGGGGGAGGCGGATAGGAGATGGATAAAGGAGAAGATAGATGGAGAGGAGACAGACAGGTCAAAGGGGCGGGGTTGGAGCCAGTAAAGGTGAATGTAGGTGGGGAGTTAGGGAGGGGATAGGTTGGTCCTGGGAGGGTGGACAGGTCAAGGAGGCGGGATGAGGTTAGTGTGTAGGAGATGGGGGTGGGGCTTGATGTGAGAGGCATGGTTAGGGGGGGCGGGGACCAGCTGGCCTGGTTTTGGGATGCGGTTGGGGGAGGGGAGATTTTGAAGCTTGTGAAATCCACATTGATACCATTGGGTTCCCAGGCTGAATATGATTTGCTGTTCCTGCAGCCTTCGGGCGGCATCACTGTGGCATTGCAGGAGGCCCAGGATGGACATGTCATCTGAGGAATGGGAGGGGGAGTTGAAATGATTCACGACTGGGAGGTGTAGTTTTTTGGTGTGAACTGAGCGCAGGTGTTCTGCAAAGCGGCCCCCAAGCCTCCGCTTGGTTTCCCTGATGTAGAGGAGGCCACAACCGGAACAGCGGATACAGTATACCACGTTAGCAGATGTGCAGGTGAACACCTGTTTGATATGCAAGGTCTTCTTGGGGCCTGGGATGGGGGTGAGGGAGGCGTAGGGGCAGGCGTAGCACTTTCCGCGGTTGCAGGGAAAAGAGCCGGGTGTGGTGGGGCTGGAGGAGAGTGTGGAGCAGACAAGGGAGTCACAGAGAGAGTGGCCCCTCTGGAAAGCAGATAAGGGTGGAGAGGCAAAAATGTCTTTGGTAGTGGGGTCAGATTGCAGATGGCGGTAGTGTCGGAGGATGATGCGTTGGATTCAGAGATTGGTGGGATGCTACGTGAGGATGAGGGGGACTGTGTTTTGTTTTTTATTGCGGGTAGGGGGTGTGAAGGATGAGTTGCGGGAAATGCAAGAGACAAGGTCGAGGGCATTTTCGACCACTGTGGAGGGGAAATTGCAGTTCTTGAAAAATGAGGACATCTGAGATGGCTGGGAGTGGAATGCCTTATCTCAGGAGCAGATGCCGCAGAAGCGAATGATTTGGTAATAGGGGATGGCCTTTTTGCAGGAAGGTGGGTGGGAGGAGGTGTATTCTAGGTAGCTGTGGCAGTCGCTAGGCTTGAAATGGATATCGGTTTCCAGATGGATGCCAGAGATGGAGACAGAGAGGTCCAGGAAGGAGAGAGAGGTATCAGAGATGGTCCAGGTGAACTTAAGGTTGGGGTGGAAGGTGTTGGTGAAGTGGATGAACTGTTCGAGCTCCTTGTGGGAGCATGAGGCGGCGCCGATACAGTCATCGATGTAACGGAGGAAGAGGTGGGGTTTAGGGCCAGTGTAGGTACGGAAGGGGGATTGTTCCACGTAACCTACAAAGAGGCAGGCATAGCTTGGGCCCATGCGGGTACCCATGGCCACCCCCTTTGTCTGTAGGAAGTGGGAGGAATTGAAAGAGAAGTTGTTGAGGGTGAGGACGAGTTCAGCTAAGTGGGTGTCAGTGGAGGGGGACTGGTCAGGCCTGCGGGACAGGAAGAAGCAGAGGGCCTTTAGGCCATCTGCATGGGGAATGCAAGTGTACAGGGACTGGACATCCATGGTAAAGATGAGGTGTTGAGGACCGGGGAATTGGAAGTTCTGGAGGAGGTGGAGGGTGTGGGTGGTGTTACGAATGTAGGTGGGGAATTCCTGGACCAAGGGGGAGAAAATGGAGTCAAGATAAGTGGAGATGAGTTCGGTGGGGCACGAGCAGGCGGAGACAATGAGTTGACCAGGGCAGTCAGGTTTGTGGATTTTGGGAAGGAGATAGAAACGGGCGGTGCGGGGTTGTTGGTGATAGTTTCGTGTCACTATTTCTGAGACTAGCTTTCATTCCAAAGTTTTCTGTGTTAATTGAATTTTTATTAATTGAGTTTCAATCCATTATTACCGTTTGCATTATTTGCCTGGATCTTTGGATTACTGGTCCGGTGATGTTATATGATGTGGCCATTATTTTTGTGGCTAATTATGGGACTTTGGTGTGAGAAAGTTGGCTGTTGTGTACCCTGCAAGATAGCCTGTAGTTACACTTTGAAAGTGTCTCAGTGCCTGTAACCAGAACTTGGGAAAGGTGCTATAAAAATGAACTACTTCTTTGCTTAAACAACGTAAAAATGGTAACATAGCAACTTGGAATTATGTGCGGCTCTGTGCTGGCTCAGCAGACCTGACTTTACCTTAAGGATGGAAAATCTTTGGGGACAAAGGTTAATTTTATTCCTTTGACCCTAAGGATTAGCGTATCACTCAATCAGTAATGTGGAATTCTGAGGCTATTTTTCATCATGGTTTATTGGTTAATAAACTGAGCAGTTGATATGATGTATGTCAGGTAATGAGTTTTTCATTCAAAGTAACCTTTGGTTACCTGTGGATCCTCATATCTGGTCAGAGCACTTCGTGTAGTGATTCTCTGAAGTGCAGCATTTCACTGTGGGGATGGCCTCTTGTTTTAGTGTTAGTCTGATCTGAATTGAAAGCGTGGTGATAATTCTGCAAACTGCTTTGTGAGCCAAAACTCCCCCTTGGGTGGGACATACTGTTGTCAGCCAGGACCAATTTGGAATTTACTTTGTTCCCCCAACAGTGAAATATTCTCTATTTAAAAACTGAAAGAACGGTGTATGCTGGAAATCAGAATCAAAAACAGAAATTGCTGGAAAAGGTCAGCAGGTCTGGTAGCGTCTATGGAGAGAAATCAGTGTGAACTTTTTGGGTTCCTCAGAACAGAAGGTACCAAGGAAAATGTCGGTTTTTATGCTGAGGAGCTGCTGAACTTTTCCAGCAATTTCTGTTTTTGTTGTAGCAAAATACTCCACTCTTGTTTATCAATTCAACTTAAGTTTGTGAATTGGAAACCCTTGCAGTCTTAATGGATAAAGTAGCTATACTGTGGGGTTTGTGACAGAGTAAATACATCAAGACTGTTACTTTAGTTTTGACTTCAGAGCAAAAGATTCAAAGTGTCTGTTCAGAAGTATCAGGACTTGAGTTCAGAACCAAGTTTTAGTTTTTTAATAGTTTGAAAATGAACTTTTATTTCAGGGGAAACAGTCACTAAAATAAACCAGTTTCATTTGTGAACTTCCAAGCTTTGAGAGTTTGGATAGAAATCTTCAAATGATTCAAACAGAGAAAGTTTAGGCGTTTAGATTTGTGGAAAGTTCATGCCCATAGACTCAGAAAGAAATCATAAACATTGTCTCCTTACTTCAAGAAACGAACATGCAGAATCAGTTCAGTAAAACCTCCAAGCGCTGAGATAGGAGTGAAATTTTTCTGGAATTGAGCGCGTGTAGAAAGATAACATTGGAAGTTTGTTTTTCCGTTTATTACTAAGGTATTGCTAATCTATTTATAGATAGCTTGGTTTATTTCCTTTCTTTTGTGTAATAGACTTGTATTCTGCTATTAAAGAACATCTGCACCCTCATGTGAGTATGTTTCAGTGACTAACTAGCACAATAACTAACTGCAAAAGTTAAACATATGATCTTTCAAGCTAGGTTTCATTCTGGGATTGAACTTCTCCAGTATTACCATCAGTTGGGATCATAGAAATTAGGATAATCCTTATACTGTGGTCCTTAGGAAAAGCGTCACATCCCAGGGGGTTCTTTAATGTTATACCATCTGTCCAGAAAACAGTAAATTCCATGTTTGCTTTATAATAAACAAGCTGCTCCCCCTGGATCTTGGAATTGTCTTATCTTCTGATTCAGCACTGCACAGACAATTTGGGTTCACAAGGTTGGAAGAAACTGAATGAAGGAGACTGGTATACTAGATCAGAAATTGGTGCAGTCAGGGGAAGAGAATGGTAGTGTGTATGGAACATTGTAAAAAAGCTTGTTAGGATGGATATTTCACATCTGCATTATCATCAAATGGCTTAAATGTGGAATGAGAGGCTAAGTTTTCAATGAATACAATATCAGAGGATTTCTGTTCAACGATTTGGAGGAAGCTGGATAAATAAAAGTTTGACTGAGTAAAATAGCTTGGTCGAATGTCTTTGCCAGTCTTGAACTTGCCTACGTATTTTTATGGTTGCTTGTGAGGGCAGAAGTGAAATACCTGTTTACTATATCGGCCAGTTCCTATTTTTGCATTTTGTTTCAATTGATTCTGTCTATTGAGGACTGTTAACGTCATGCTTCAATATCCTCTTAAGTCCAATAAAGCCAGTAGTTCTTCAATCATCTTAGCAAATCAATATGGACATTTGGAACAAATAATTAGCAAAGATGAGGATGGTTATGAACTGTAAAACTGCTTTATTTCACAAGTAGTAGTTTGGATAGGTGATGTCCAAATGGTATTATCGCTAGACTGTTAATTCAGAGACCCGGGTATTGAGCTAGAGACCTGGGTTCGAATCCTACCGTGGCAGATGGTGACACTTGAATTCAACAAAATCTGGAATTAGAAGGCTTATGATGTCAGTGGAACTATTGCCAATTGTCAGCAACCGCTGTCCTGGCCCACATGTGACTCCAGACCCACAGCAATGTGGTCGACTCTGAACTACCCTCTGAACAATAAATACTGGCCTTTCCATTAATGTCCACACCCCACGAATGAATAGAAAAAATATTCGTATTTATTCATGGGACATGGGCGTTGCTGGCTTAGCAGATATTTATTACCCATCCACACTTGCCATTGAGAAGGTGGTGGTGAGCTGCATTCTTAAGGCACTCAGTCCTAGGACAGGGAATATAGGGACACCCACTGCTCTGCTCGGAAGGATCTCCAAGATTTTGACTCAGCAATGGTGAAGGAAATGACTGTGCAGGACAACAGTGTTAATCAGATTTCCTTAGTTGAGTCAGACCAACATGTACCAGTAAAAAATAACGGGCTTGATCTACTTCCCTACATTAGGTTAGGTTGTTTGACTTAAACAAAGCAATTCTAACTACTTAATATAAAACAAAGAACTGTGGATACTGGTGATCTGAAATACAAACAGAAAGTGTTGAAGAAACTCAGTCATTCTGACTACCCCCCCGCTGTCTAATCTGTCAGCATTTGCTGTACCTGACTGCATGATTCTGATTGAAAAGGAAAGGTCTGTCTGACACCCTTTGTCTAAGCATCTGGGACTAGGGACGTCCTAATGTAATTGATGAGTGATGCTTATTGTTTACATTCTTATGGGATTGGAATATGAACCAGACATCATCATTGTGCCTTTATTTTTAACTGATATGAATGTATTTTGCATTGAACTTAATATTTATGAAATATTTTTTATTTGCAAAGATTTTCGCTAGAAGAGTGGTTTAAAAAATCCTGAAATTTGAGGAGGTGTATGTGATTTTAAGTGGGTCAGCAGTATTTACACTTCCGAAAGTTTTGCATTAACTTGCAGTTCCTTCTTTTGTTATCTCTTCCATTGAGTAACTGTTTTGTATGTCTCCCAGAACCTGTCCATTTCTCAGTTTCTTATGAAACCTTTCACACCTTTCCTGAGCCAGTGCAATGCCGGCCTTGGCTCTGTGCTCCTTTTGTCATTGTCAAAGCTCCTTTGCAAATTCATCAGGGTGGATATAATATCTCCTATTCAGACATCATGAAGTTCCACCAAATGAGCATTGAGTTTCTGCATTAATTTTGACTTCTGGTCATCTTCACTACATTAAATGTAACTAGTGATTAGTTTACAGGTTCTTAATTACTTTCGGTGGTACAGATTGACAATGTAGACCCAATTATCTTGTCCATTCATCTGTAGCTTCTGCATGGTCTCGCCAATATACCATGTTTCGGGGCGTCCTTGCCTACACAGCCAATGTAGTCTGCCTCATATGCTTCAGACAAAAATGCCCCGAGGCATGGTGTATTGGTGACACTATGTAGATGCTACGACAACAGATGAATGGACACCGCCAGACAGGAATGTTCCCTGCCAGCAGTCAAGGACATTCAGCCTCCGATCTTTGGGTAAGCATCCACCAAGGCAGCCTTTGAGATACACAACAATGCAGAATCGCTGAGCAGGAACTGACAGCTAAGTTCTGTACCCATGAAAATGGCCTGAACTGTGATCTTGGGTTCATGTCGCGCTACATGTGACCCCACCATACTGATTTGTATCTGTAAAATCTTCCTTATTGTCTTGTTTTGATACCATCACCTTGATAACTTGTTATGATTTCTCTACCTTAATTAGTTGTACAGTTTTGGATTATTTGTTACTTTAGTTAGACCCTCAGCATGTGACTGTTATGCCTATCATGTTATTCGAGTCATTTGGTTTGTCTTCAGCACCACCTTATTTTTAATTTTTTGTAATTATCTCTCTGCCTCATTTAATCAGATTATAGGTCATCCCTTCACTGGCTATTCAGCCGTTGACACTTTACTCACACGGTCTGACACTTTTGATCACTTGTAGAGACTTATTATTCGACACTACACTCATACCAATTTTATGATCTTTGATCTCTCTGTCCTTAATCTCTCTGCCTTTAAATTCTGTGCCTGTATGCTTTTCATCACTTCACCTGATGAAGGGCCAGCACTATGAAAGCTTGGGATTTCAAATAAACCTGCTGGACTATAACCTGGTGTCTTGTATTTTCTCACCTTGTCCACCCCAGTCCAACACCTATCTTTAATTTTAGGAATCACAACAGAAACTAGTTGTCTGAAGCAAGTATAATGCAAAGTGATAGAGCAGGTGTGAGCGATGAAGGCAAGCACGCTAAACGCCTTGGTAACCACCCTGTCTATAAGTCAGGAGCCAAGCTGACGCTTCTCTTTTTCAAGTGTGTATTATGTGCAACATTTTTTTTGACTCATTGTTTTTGCTGCAGGTAGATTAAGATAATGGAACATCATGAACCTTCTGTAGTTTATTTTGGGCCCAATGCAGTGGGATGGCTATCATTGTGCTGAGTTTAGCACCTACTTGAAGGAAATGGGGTCTGCTGGAATAAGGCTGTTTGTCTCTGCAGAAAAGGAGGAAATAATGCCGAGAGAAGAAGTTTTAAAGGAACTTTTGTTTGCGTATTTAATGATTGTTGTTGCCCTGGTTTGACTTGAAAATAAATCCTGCTTTTCTTTTGTGGGCCTTTGCATTTGTAATCAGTATTACTGTGGGTCTGTCAGTCTGAACTGATTGCTGTATGTCCTTGTGTCTGTAGGTAAAGGTGTGCCTGTGGGTCTGTCGGTCCTGACTGATTGCTGTGTGCCCTTTTGTCTGTAGGTAAAGACATGCCTGCGAAAGCCACAACTGAGCTGCTGAAGCAGCTGAGGAATGTGATGAGAAGTGCCAGCAGCTTGAATGAACCAATCCAAGCTCTGATTGTACCGTCGGGGGACAATCATCAGGTACCTGCTCCAACCAGTTCATCCACCCCTCAGTACTTATGAATGCTTTAATTTTGTTATTTAATGTACCCTACATTGTATTTGACTAGATGTTAGAAGTCTTGGACAGTAACTCTAATGTTTTCCTAGTTTCATTTTTCTCCTCTTGAGGTTTTATCTGTGGAAGACTAAAGACCCAGGTGCAAGATTTATGTTCCATGTTTTTTGCTGAATAGAATCATTGAATTGTACAGTACAAGAGAGACCCTTCACCCATCGACTTTGTACAGCCAAAAATATGTACTACCAACATCAGTCCCACTCTCCTGCATTATCCCATAGCCCTGAATGTTATGACACTTCAAGCGCTCATCCAAGTAGTTTTTAAAGATTGTGAGGTTTCCCTCTTCAACTCCCCTCGCAGGCAGTGCATTCCAGACCCCCACCACCCTCTGGGTGAAAGAAGGTTTCCTCAAATCTCCTCTAAACCTCCTGCCTTTCACTTTAACACCATGTCCCCTTGTTATTGACTCTTTGACTAATATCTTGAGCTTTTGTCTAGAGCAAAAGAAACAACAAAGCACAGGGAAAGCAAGATTTATACTGTAGCACCACAGTGCTGATTGGTTGGCAAGTGGGCTCTGCTTGGTAGAGATGTTACCGTTGAGAATGTGCCAGTTAATGATGAATAACTGTTGACTACCACACATTGAAACAGGTAGATGACTCTGATTGGTCAAGGCATTGCCATAAGAAATGAACCTGGATTGGGTGTTTACTTGTTTTACTGCATTGAAGCAGATGTTGTGTGTATACATATTCATTTTGTCTGCAATAAACAGGGCCCTGTGCACCAATGTATGTAAGTTTCCAGTACACCATACTGAGAGCCTGACTGACAATCCAAAACTGGTTGTCAATATGATTCTTTGCACTCTCAGATTTATTTGGCAGATGCTGTCCAATTGTGGAATTGCATCTAATATTGGACACTATGTTGAGTTTTGTAAGCATGGGTTGGTTGGATATGGTCAGTATTTGATTGTTGCAAACAGTCGAAGGAACATGCTGTTTTATATAATTTGCCTGGTTTTTGGACATGTGGCTTACATTCATAACATCACATTGCCACTGAAATTTATATATCATATGACTCGCTGGTGTGATAACCAATCAGACTCAACTTGCCCTGCTTACAATGTAATCAAAGCTTAGTAGTTAACTGTCAGTAAGTATTACTGATGCACTTTCTATCACAATGCTTCCCTCAGAGTCTACCAGAGTTGCATCTCTGTACAATATATACGTTATCTTCCTTTGGTATTTCTTATGGATTGAGCTAAGTATTCAATAAAAAAACTTTGAAGAAATGTGTTCTTTGTCAGCAATACTCATGTTTTGTACATCCAACAGTTAGACAGCACTTTGAGGACTCAGCTATAGCTAAATCTCTGGGCATTCAAGCAAGTCAGAACTGAGAAACCTGCAAGTTGGAAAGGATTAACTTCCTTGGAATTTGTGAGACCAAACTGCTGGGAACTTGATTGGCCTGTTGGGAAGTTGGGTGGAGTACTTGTGGATTGGGAGGCAGGAAGTTAGAAATTAGTGTTTGTAAAATGCTATGGGGGAAAGAATTGCATGGTCCTTTTAAAAGATGTTGTGCTTTTTCAATGCGTAGAAATCTAAAAAAGGATATCTGTGAGCAGCTTGAAATTTGCAAGAACACAGAGAGCACCTGAATTGAAATACTTGTATCAAAAGGCTGTACAGTTAGCAGGCCAAGCAGCAGTTTTGTTTTGTTACCAAGACAATAAGTTTTTGAATTTAGCCAATCAATTTGAACCAGGCACTTAGATACCAAAAACCCGTTAAATATAAATCTGATGGTTTTGACAACTTACGACCAATCCTAGTGTAAGAAATTGATTTATCATCAAGGGTATAAAAGAAGAGGGCAGTTAGGTAAAGACAGGAAAGTAAACTGCCATCTGCCAGAGTTAACAGCTCTCAACTCTCAAAAGAGAGTTGCTGGCTCTCACAGTCTTCTGTAAGTTTTAGAAAAGCACCATCTAAATCAAAGGTACCTACGGCACAACTAGTTAATATTCCTGACAGAAGAATCGATGGAGGAGGCACAGAGAATTCCGGGAGACACGTAACCTGGCTGTAATTTCGAGAGACTAAATTCTAATTTTCTAAAATTTAATTTAATTTTATTTTATATAAGTCAAACTTGTATTTATTGGAACAGCATACCATTAGAATCTTGTTTTATTTGGGAATAGTTAGTAATTAGGAGAGGTTTATTTGGTTTGTTAATAGTTTAGTTAATTCACTGTTAGAGTTAAATAAATAAATTGTTATTTGTTGATTGTAAAGTGAGTGTCGGATTTCTTTTACTGTTAACCACTGCTGAAAGGCAGGTTACACCACTTTTCACACTCCTTTTTAATAGATTGTAGGGCGAGGTGCTCCTCTTTGAGTGTTTCGGTTTCAGTTCTCCATGGGTGGGGATAACCTCCACTTTATGACAGGCCAAACCAAATCGCATCAGGACCAACTATTCTTTTATGAACAAGTAGATCATTCAAGCCGTTGAGCCTGTTCAGTCATTCAATATTTATCAAAATTGTTGTTCTGCCTTCGTGTTTTCTGGTTAACTTTCTCTTATACCATAATTTTTCTCGCAACTGTTTCACCATTCTTTGTTGTTTTATATATTCTGCCCAATTTCTGACCTGCCAACTGTCTGAAGGCCACCTGCCTACTAAAATGAAAAATGATTAGCAAATTTCCAAAGCTAAGCTCATTAGCAAGTCAACAATATTCTTCACGAAATTGGCCTTCTGCATTCGTGAATGGTTTCGTTTCTAAATGGCTCCACTGTTCGAACCTGCTGTTAATAGATGTAATTTTTGTTTACACCTGCCAGTCCATTTACACTCCTAATCAGAGCTGCCCTTTTTGACCTTACAACCAGCATCTGACATGTTGTTAATGGCCCGAATAGCAGAATGTCACTGCTCTGAGACAACTGCTTTGCTAATTAATCTGAAGTAGCTAATCTGCATTGTTTAACAGTGTGCCTTGGATTTGGAGTCTAATTTAAAGAGGTTTTTTTGCTTTTCAGAGTGAATACATTGCTCCATGTGACTGCAGGCGCGAGTTTCTTTCAGGATTTGATGGGTCGGCAGGTCAGTTCTAGTAAAGAAAAAGAATAGGTGTAAAAGGGTATGTTCAACACCCATGGGATATGTGTTGAATTGATTGCCTGAGCAGCTGTGTTCTGTAAATGTCAGTAATTTGAATATTCAGTATACAGCGGTATCTCAATTTGGATTGGTAACCATACATTTACATGCAATTATAATAAATATTTGCATATATCTCTGCCTCTCCTCCTTTCAATGGTAAATATTGCTCGTGCTTCAGCCCATCCACTGCTTAAAATTACATTAAGTTTCAGAGTCATGCAGCACAGAAGAGGACCTTCAGCCCATGGAGTCTGCGCTCTCATATCTACACTGGTCCTACTTTCCAGGATTTAACCCATTGGCTTGAATGTAATGACATTTTGAGCGCTCATTCGAAGAACTTTTGAAGGGTTTGAGGTTCCTGTCTCTACTACCATCCCAGGTAGCACATTCTAAATTCTCACCACCCTCTGGGTGAAAAATACTTCCTGTCCTTTGCCCTAAAATTATGTCCCCTCGCTACTGACCGGGGGAACAGCTGAGTTTTATACACCCAATTCTTATCCCTCATGTCTTACACTCCTCAATCAGTTTCCATGCCCTCCCAACCCTCTCTGCTCTAAGGTAAATAACCCAAGTTTATCTAGTAGCCTTTCTGTCTAGCTAGAATGCTCCATCCCAGGCAACATCCTGGTGCATCACCTTTGCACCCTCTCTAGTGAAATCACATGCTTCCACAGTACTCCAGCTGTGGTCTAACCAAAGTTCTGCCCAGCTCCAACACAACCTCCCTGCTGTTATAATCTGATAAAGGCAAGTGTCCCTTTTTGCAGCCTTAATTATCTGACTAACCAGTCCTGCCACCTTCAATGACCTCTGTTCTTCTGAGCTTCCTAGTGTCCCGCCATTCATTGAGTGCTCCCTTGTCTTGTTACTTTTTCTAAAGTGCATCACTTCACACATTTTTAGAGTTAAGTTCCATCTGCCACTGATCTGCCCGTCTGACCAACCAGTCTGCACCTTCCTGTAACCTAAGGACTGCTTCCTCACTATTAATCACTTCGTCAATCTTTGTGTCTCCCTCAAACTTACTTATCACCCCCTCTTATCTATATTGCTTACATATAACGTCTGAAGAAGTAGTGAGGCTCTGAAAGCTTGTGTTTTCAAATAAACCTGTTGAACCATAACTGGTGTTGTGTGATTTCTGACCTTGTCCAATGCAGACACCTCCACATCATATATATATCACAAGAAAGGACCCAGCACTGATCCCTGTGGTATGTCACTGGAACCCATCTTCCAGTTGCACAGGCAGCCTTCTGCTACAACCCTGTATCCTGTCACTAAGCCAATTTTGGATTCATCTTGCCAACTATTTCTGGATTCCATCTGCTTTCATCTTCTTTATCAGTCTCCCGTGTGGGATCTTATCAAAGGCCTTGCTGAATCTCACCTACACAGCTAGTCACCTCCTTGAAAAATTCATTCAGATTTGTTAGGTGTGATCGAACCTCTCCCATAAAGCCATACTGACTATCTCTGATTAAACTTTGCCACTGCAAGTGGAAGTTAATTCCCTTCTTCAGAATTCTGTCAAATAGTTTCCCTACCACTGATGTGAAACTTACTGATCTATAGTCCCCTGGTTTATCTCGACCAATCTTTTTGTAAAGTGGAACCAACTTAGTGGTTCTCTAGTCCTCTAGAATCTCCTCTGTGGCCCGGGATGAATTAAAAACTTAGGTCAGAGCCCCTGTAATTTTGTGCCTCACTTTCAACGGCAGCCTGGGATACAGCTCATCTGGACCTGGTTATTTGTCCACTTTTAATACCACCTAAACCTCCAGTACCTCCTCACTCCCTGTGCTAAGCTGTTAAGTAAAATATATCATTGCTCGTGTGCCTT
Organism: Ginglymostoma cirratum; assembly: GCA_024137785.1. Taxonomy (NCBI): domain Eukaryota; kingdom Metazoa; phylum Chordata; class Chondrichthyes; order Orectolobiformes; family Ginglymostomatidae; genus Ginglymostoma; species Ginglymostoma cirratum. The sequence goes on from JAHRHZ010000139.1 coordinate 584,862, forward strand.
TGCTTTGCACATACAAATAAAAGTATAGAGCTTTAGGATTTAGATACAGACCGTTAAACTTTTTATTATTTTCAAAATGCAAAAGCCCAGGTATTTGAAGCCACAAAGTTCACTACTTAAACCAAAAGCTTGCTATGAAAAAGTCAAAGGATATCAATGATGATAACTGCAGTCTGTCTTAAATCGTCAGTTATGTTAAAGATATTCAAAATACAGTGATACAGTTCCTAACATTCTAAACAAAACACCTAAACTCAAATTTCCTTTGCTCGTTGACTTATACTCCAAAAGACTTCACACAGATACTTGGACGATTGACCACTTTATCGGATCACTGTTCTAAAAGGTTTCTTTGTCTTTCTGCTCAGTTTCAATGATGTTTTCATATCAACTCTCCTCCAACCATCCCACATTTGTATACTCGTGCAGGCACCATTAGTTTCTTAAGTGAGCCCCCTTGTGTAAGAACTCTCCTGGGTCCATTTTAATTCTGAAATCGTGTATCTGTGAACACTCTCTCTCTCAGCATGCCAATCCTACAAGTCCAATTCATTGTTCATAGAGCCCTTGAAGTATTGAAGATTTCTGAACCATTTTAGCCAGAACAGAGGATTTTAGTTAGATTCTGCAGAGAGTTGTTCCCTGAAGCCAGATTGCTCTAAAGTAAATTGCTTGAAAAGGATGTTCTCTGCAATAACCCACTTGTAAGATAACAAGCGTGGGGCTGGATGAACACAGCAGGTC
>JAHRHZ010000139.1:590605-602291 GCA_024137785.1 Ginglymostoma cirratum
AAAATCAGAGTTAATGTTTTAGATCCAGTGACCCTTCCTCAGAACAGAACTTTTCTGGGGAAGGGCCCAGACCCGAAACACCAGCTTTCCTGCTCCTCTGATGCTGCTTGGCCTGCTGTGTTCATCCAGCTCCACACCCTGTTATCACTCTTCCTAAACAGGTGCTGCTTACAGAACATAAGTTGAGAATACCTTTACAGAGTTAGATAATTGCTAGTGCACAATCTATTTTGAGGGGTCTCATGGCACTGTGGTAGTGTCTCAGCCTCTGGGCCAGAACGACCAGGTTCAGTCTCATCTCGGAATGTACTGTAGGTGTAACGGATGGATAAAAAGCTCACATCCGTTCTCATAACTGAGTGCAGGACATCTTATTTGCAGGTCTCCAGCAGCAGTCATCTCCAGTGATCTGCTGTAATGCTCACTGCCAGCATTGTACAACCTGGGCAGCTGAAATGGGAATCTCCTCATACTGACTGATCAGGTTCTTTGTTGTTCACTGCAATAGCAGTGACCTGTGAGCTAGCGTTGTACAGGATAGGAGAAACCAATCTTATAGAATCTCAGCAGGGTGGGAAGGATGATTCTCCCATGGATATTCATGCAGCAGTCTGTCTGCTGTTTCTGTACAGTAACCAACAACCATTGACATCAATCTTTAATCAAGATTTACAGCCTGTACAGAACCAGGTGATCTTTAAGATCCATCTAAATCTCGAAGACGGATTGACAGAATCTTGCTGTATCTGGTTTGCTGGATCACATCTCTGGCAAAAATTCTCTTCTCTAGCTCTGTACTGGAGTATAGGGCCAGGTTTTTGTGTTTTTCCCCAGTGGGCTATCTGACAAATGCAGTTTGGGATTTTCGGGTTTTTTTTTAACTAAAGAGCTGAGCTTGATTGGGAAGAGGTTTTGCTACAGATGTTTAAAGCCCTGATTAAACCACATCTGGAATAATGATCAACTAAGTTGGCTCATGGGTGTGTCTGGACAAAGGGCTATAACATTAAAAATCAGAATCAAGCCTTTCAATAGAGAAGTTAGGAAGTAGTCTGGGCTACGGGTGACAGAAGTTTGGACAAAAGCAACAGATCTGAGATCAATGAATCGTTTTAAACTTGAGATTGGTATAGTCCTGCCATTAATGGGAATGGAATCAAGGCAACTAGATGGAAAAAGGGTGTAGATGAGTCATGAATGTTATAAACGGAAGAAGTATCTGAACAGTTCACTCATAGTCTCCTGTACTTAAAAACTAATGTAAATCATTGTTTTGTCCTTTGCTTTGTAGAAGTCATGCTAATAGCTGTTCATAATTGTGTTTTAACTCCATTTTAGGTATGTCTTGGCAAGACAAAATTGTACAGCAGCGTGCGAAGATGGCAGAGAAAAATGCCAGTTGGCTGGTGATCACAGCCCTTGATGAAGTTGCATGTGGGTGCATTTTTTTTACTTCAAAAATTTTGGCAATTGAAAAATCAGTGCTGTCTTAAAAAGAAACGTTCCAGAAAAAGAAGCATTTACTTGATTTAAAAGCTTTTCTGTGTCACCAATTCATGTCACGAAAATATCCCAACGTCTCCGAAAAGTACTTGCATAACATTCACTGAAACTGGCAACTTGTCCCAGTTATCCCATGTGCCAACATTAATATTTCCCCAGTCTACTTCTTCAAACTTTACTGGTTTCTTGTTCTGCTTCTTTCTCCATTTGCGTATTCGGCTTCTAGACATCTCTGCTGTTTGCCTTGGCTGCTCCGGGGTGGAAGGTTCTGCATTCAATTTACTATCTGGATAAAAACAAGGTGCTCCTGAAATTCTGGTGCAAGGAGAAGGGAGCACCAATAAAGCAGTCTGTTGCACATTGCTCCAATGCAATGCTAGCACTAAGTGGGAACGGAAGATCCCCTTGGATGGCCAGAAGCTGAAGCACAATCTCCATACAGTTTATCTCACTTTCACTCCTGACAGAGCCCTCATGTAATTCAGCAGCTCATTCAAAACTACAGTGACAAATAAAACCTGCAACATCCCCCCCCCCCACCCAGTGACCTGACTGGTACCTCATGGAGCCGACTAGCCAAACCCGTAAGGTTCCTTGCTCTTGTCATCATGTTCCCGTCATCATGTACCAATCTCCATCAGACTCAGTGATGTATAACTCAATTCAACAATGCTCATCATCTCAAGTCGTTTTGAGCCAATTCGTTTCCCTGGTACCTATTTCTGAGCCATATGGCCCTAAGCCCCCACATCAGGATCTGAAACAATGAGTCTGCCCGGATAGTCCTGTTTGTGGATTTTTGGACCCATTGTTTCAACCTGCTCCTGCCCCTCAGAACACATCTCTTCCTACCATGACTCAATCTTCTCTCCCCCGGTCCAATCCCTGCCCACATACATCTGTGATTCCTCTGACACTTTATGCCAGTTTCAAAATTTCCAGTTTGCAGGCTCCAGTGCCTCCTCTTTACCAAGGACATGAAATCCCTTTATGCATCCATTCTCCACCAGGAGGGTCTCAGCGCTCTCCACATCTTCCTGGAGCAAAGCTGTGAACCATCCCCACCCACCACCACCCTCCTCCGCTTGGCTGAACTTGTCCTCACCCTCAACAACTTCTCTTTTAATTCCTATCATTTTCTTAAGGTCAGAGGGGTGGCCACGGGTACCCGCATGGGCCCTAGTTGTGGTCTCTTCGTGGGGTACGTGGAACATTGCTTGTTCCAGTCCTATTCCGGCCCCCACCCACAACTCTTTCTCCGATACATCGATGATATCATCGGTGCTGCCTCCCTTTCTTGTCCGGAATTGGAAAACTTAATCAATTTTGCTTCCAATTTCCACTTGGCCCTGGTCACCTGGTCTATCTCTGACTCCTGTCTTCCCTTCCTTGACATCTCTGTTTCCATTTCTGGGGATAGACTGGCCACTAATACCACTACAAACCCACTGACTCTCACAGCTACCTGGACTGTACATCCTTACACCCCACTTCCTGTAAAGACCCCATCCCATTCTCTCAGTTCCTCCGTCTCCATAGTATATGTTCAGATGAGGCTAACTTCAACAAGGGAGCCTCTGAAATGTCCACCTTCTTCCTCAACCGAGGATCACCCAGCACTGTTGTCGACGGGGCCCTCAACCGAGTCCGACCCATCTCCCGCACTTCCGCCCTCACCCCTTCTCTTCTCTCCTGCAACAGTGATAGGGTTCGCCTTGTCCTTACCTACCATCCCACCAGCATCCACATCCAGAAGATCATCAGAAGTCATTTCCCCCACCTCCAGTGAGATGCCACTATCAGACACATATTCCCCTCCTCTCCCCTCCCTTGTCCACCTTCCTCAGGGACCGTTCCCTCTAGGACACCCTGATCCACTCTCCCTTCACCCTGAACAGTCCTACAGCACCTTTCCCTGTAACCGGTGTAGTCAGTCAGTAGCTGCAGATAAAGGAACAGTGAGCATTTCTGAGGCGTGATCTGTATTAGACAAGTGAGGAGCTGAGGGAAAACTGGGTGAGATACAAAGAACAAATTGGGCAGGTTTATGGTAGAGTGAAAGGCAAAAGGAATCACATAGAGACAACAGTTTCTAACAAATAAATTTTTCTGGCATGGATGTTGGTGTGGTTGGGTTGAGAGATCGTGGTGGGACTTGAACCTCTGCAGTCCTTGCAGAGTAGGTACACCCACAGTGCTGTTAGAAAGGGAGTCATAGAGTGACAGAGCACGGAAACAGACCCTTCGGTCCACCCTGACCAAGTTTCCCAAACTATGCTAGCCCCACTTGCCTACATTTGGCCCATATCCCTGCAAACCTTTACTGTCCATGTACCTGTTAACTTTCTTTGCATCCACCACTTGGTGAACTGGCAGTTCATTCCACACACGAATCACTCTGTGTGAAAAAGTTGAGGCTGCAGGATTTTGAGTTATTGACAGTGATGGATAGTGATAAAGCTGTAAATCAGGATGGTTGGAATGAGCTTCCCAGGGGAAATGTTTCCAAGCATCCGGTGCCCTTGTCCTTCTCCATGATGGAGAGTGCTGGTTTGGAAGCTGTTGTTAAGGGAACCTTGGTGAATTGTTGTTGTACAGTTTATAAATGGTACACACTTGTGCCACCCAGTGTTAGTGTGGATGGAATGAATGTTTGAGCTGCTGGTTGCGGTATCAGTCAAATAGACTGCATCGTCTTAGGTTGGTGGGATGGCGTCAAGCTTCTTGAGTGTTGTTGGAACTGTACCCAGTGAGGCATGTGGGGAGCATCCCATCGCACTCCTGATTTGTCATTTGTAGATTGTGTTCAGGCATTTGGGAGTCAGAAAGTGAGTTAATTGCTGCAAAATTCTCAATGTTTGTCCTGCTCTTCTTGCCACAGTATTTACTTGGTTGGTCCAATTCAATTTGTCTGGTCAATGGCAACCGCAGGAAGTTGACAATGGGGCATGCGTTGATGATAACACCATTGAATGTTGAGGAGAGATGATTTGCTTTCTGCAGACAATCATCCTCATTTCTGCCTGGATGTTAATTCTTGTGCTGTATTGTGTTTTGTTCTTTACAGAACTGGCTTAGTCATAGGAGACAGAGGGTGGTGGTGGACGGATGCTTTTCGGAGTAGTGGGTTGTGACTAGTGGTGTTCCACAGCGATCAGTGCTGGGACTGCTGCTGTTCGTGATCTATATTAATGATTTGGTAGAAGACGTGACTGGTCTAATTAGTAAATTTGCGGACGATACAAAGATTGGTGGAGTTGCGGATAGTGAGGAGGATTGTCAGAGGATACACTGGGATATAGATCAGTTGGAGGCATGGGCAGAAAAATGGCAGATGGAGTTTATTCCAGACAAATGTGAGGTGGTGCATTTTGGAAGGACAAGTACAGGTGGAAATTATACTGGGAATGGCAGAACCCTTAGGAATATTGATATGCAGAGGGATTTAGGTGTGTAGGTCCACAGATCACTGAAGGTGGCAGCACAGGTAGATAAGGTAGTAAAAAAGGCCTATGGTATACTTGCCTTTAGTGGAAGGGGCATTGAGTATCTGCTGCAGGTTTATATGACTTTAGTTAGGTCACACTTGGAATATTGCGTACAGTTCTAGTCACCACATTACCAGAAGCATGTGGATGCGTTGGAGAGGGTACTGAAAGAATTTATCAGGATATTGCCTGGTATGGAGGCTTTTAGCTATAAAGAAAGGTTAGATAGGCTGGGTTTATTTTCACTAGAACACAGAACGTTGATGGGTGATCTGATAAAGTTTATATGATTATGAATGGCATGGATAGAGTGGAAATTTTGAGGCTTTTTCCCAGGGTGGAGGGGTCAGTTACCAGGGGGCACAGGTTCAAGGTGCGGGTGAGGTGGAGTTTTAAAGAGATGTGCGAGGCACGTTTTTCTCACAAAGGGTGGCGATTGCCTGGAACGCGCTGCCTGAGGAGGTGGTGAAAGCAGACACAATAGTAGCATTCAAGAAACACCTGGACAAATGCATGAATAGGAAGGGAATAGAGGGATATGGATCCTGTACGAGAAAACACTTTTAGAATGGAAGGGCAAAGTGTGTCGGCACAAGCTTAGAGGGCCGAAGGGCCTCTTCCTGTGCTGTATTGTTCTTTGTCGTTCTTCTTCTTTTGAAACAGCTTGGCTGTAGATAGCTCTGGAGCACACGTTTTCAGTACTTTTGTTGGAATATTGTCAAGGCCTCCAACTATAGAACATAGGACATAGAACAATACAGCACAGAACAGGCCCTTCGGCCCTCAATGTTGCGCCAACCTGTGAACTAATCTAAGCCCATCCCCCTACACTATCCCATCATCATCCATATGCTTATCCAAGGACTGTTTAAATGCCCCTAATGTGGCTGAGTTAACTACATTGGCAGGCAGGGCATTTCACGCCCTTACCACTCTCTGAGTAAAGAACCTGCCTCTCACATCTGTATTGATGTCTTGATGTTACATGGAGTGAATTGGTTGAAGACTGAATGCTAGGGACAGGGTATACTCAGTGTGAGATGGAACATCTACTTTGATGAAGATCGTTGGAAATGTTTCAGCCTCATCTTTTATCCTGATCTGCTGGACTTCCCTAACATTGAGGAGGGGTCTTATGGAACCTCATCCCTTTGTTAGTTGTTTTGTCCACCACCATTCATGTGGTTGGACTGTGGAGCTTAGATCCAATTGGTTGGTTGTGGGATCTCTTAGCTCTGTCTGTCACTTGCTGCTTTTGCTGTTTGGCACACAGCAGTCCAGTTTTGTAGCTTCACTAGGTTGACACCTCAATTTAAGGGTTGGTGAGTCATTAGTCAATGTCAGGTGGTCCCTTTGGTTTAGTTACTTTTTAACTTTTGTAGAATGGCTTGGCCCAATTAAAGGCTTGCTGGCCATTCCCAAAGGACTTTAAGATTAACCAGATCAGGTCAGGCTCACTATGGCTGGTTAGGTGTGACAGTTCACAGTGGTGTAATAGAATTTACGTTCCACTATGTGCCATGGTGGGATTTGAATCTGTGTCCCCACAGCATTATCCTCGACCTCTGCGTTGCTCATCTAGTGACAATGCCACGTTGCCACAGTGTCGCAGAGTGAGGTAAAGGGAATGATGATAGGCAGGTAAGGAAACCAGAGTGATCTTGAGGATCTGTGAATGCTAAGAGCAGCATCATTGCTGACAGCTGCTGTTTAAAGAAATGGGAACAGTGGTTCTGCTCTGAAATTGTGGATGCCAGTGTTAAGTCCGGAAGGCTATAAATCACCTGTTTGAGAGAAGAGGTTTTGTTCCTCAATCTTTTAAGATTGATTGTAATGTTTTGATTTTCCTCCCTTCTCCACAGGGCTGTTTAACCTTCGTGGCTCTGATATACAGTACAACCCTGTGTTCTTCGCCTTCACCATCATTGGCCTAAACTCCATTCGGTAATTTGGGTTCACAAAGAACCCTTCATTTTATCTTATCTCAAACTTTGAAATTTAAACATTCAAGTAACAATGGCTTTTAATGGCAGTTTTTCGAAGGCTGTAACAAACCCTTGCTTTGAGACTTGTTGGATTTTAGATATGCCTGACACTGATGGTTTAAAAACTGTAAATTCCCAGACGTGAAGTAATTTAGTTTTGTGGAGAGAGTGGAAAAGCTGGCGGCGTTCTGTTTGGAGGATCTGAGATGACTGAGATAAGGAGGAGTTTCTTCTCTCAGAGGGTTGAGTGTCTTTGGAACTCCTTGTCAGAGAGAGCTGTGGGGGCAGAGTCTTTATGTATTTTTAAGGCTGAGATAGATAGATTGTCAGTTAGTTTGGGAATTGAGGGTTACAGAGAATTGAGAGTTACGTTATCAAGGAAAGGGCAGGAAAGTGAATATGAGGAATGTTGGATCTGCCATGATCCTTTTGGATGATGGAGTAGGCTCAATGGGCCGAACAGACTACTCATGTTCCTATTTCCTATGTTTTTATAGTATGCTAATATTGTAGCTAATTGCCTGTTGAATATTGAAATATTTACTAACTCCATCAATAAATCTGAAAAGACAACAGCAATGTACTGTTGTTTAGATGTTAGTACCATGAGTATCTGAAATGTTAAATCTATCTATTTTCAAATGCTTTGCATTCCATCAGTTTTGTTGTTTTAGCTTTTCTGCACACTTGCCTCCTTGCATCCTTTTTTCATTTAACTCCACCAGTGTGTCCTATTCTTTTCTTTTTTATGTTAATCTATTTAGCTTTTCCTTGAGTGTATCTCTGCATTTCACAGCTACCAATCCCAGTGGCAGCAAATGCCACAGTTTAATCAGTCTTTGGGGAAAGATGTTCCTTCTGAATATCTTACTGGATTTGTGAGTGGTTTTGTATGTTTACTGCCACTGGCTCTAGTTTTGGATGTAAGTAGAAACATCTCTTATGTCTACCAAATGAAACCATTTTATAATTTACACGTCTCTGTTAGGTCATTCCTTTATTTTTTGGCTTCTAAAGAAAAAAAAACCCAAGCTGAGCTTGCCTGATTGGTGTAACCTCTTGGGTCTTGGAAATCTGTTTTTGTTCCAGCCACAGTCTGTCTGTTTCACTATAGAACATGAGAACAAACTGTTCATGCTGTTTGCCAGATGTGACCTAATCAAAGTTCAGTACAAGTTTAGTATAATTTCTAGGGACGTTGGATTGACGAGTGAGCCTTTTGAGCTTACTCCACCATTGTCAATGATAGTGGCTGATCTGTTCGTGATCACAACATCACAGTTCTCCATCATGTTTGATTCCCTTGTATCTCAAAAATCAGACTAATTCAATCTTGAATATTTTCAATAACTCAGTCTCCAATGCTTTCTGGGAAGAGAATCCACAAAGTAATGACCCACTGAGGGAGAAAACAAAATCCTTATTTCAGTTGTCAATGGAGACCTCTTGTTTTTAAACTGTGTTGTAAGTTTAGTTTCCTACAAGGGGAACATTCTTCCTATGTCAAGTGCCTCAGGATCTTGTACAGTTCAATTAGAGCTGAAGTTGTTCAGTATCACAAGCATTTTGCAACACTAGCTGGCTTGTGACAGGTTTGCTAATCCAATTTCCTTTTTCGTTTGTATATCTGCTGCTGGTGGATAGGAGCTGGATTTTTTTTTTCCTTATTCACTAACAGGATGAGTGCATCTCTGGCTAGGCAGCATTTAGTGCCCATCTCTAATTGTCCAGGGGGCAGTTCAGAGTCAACCACATGTGGGTCAGGAGTTATACGTAGGTCAGACCAGGTAAGGATGGTAATTTCCTTCCCTAAAAGACATTAGTAAACCAGATGGGTTTTTCCTACAATCAACAATGGATTCATGGTCATCATTAGATTCTTAATTCCAGATATTTATTGAATTCAAATTTCGCCATCTGCCATGGCAGGATTTGAACCTTGATCCTCAAAATGTTATCTGGGTCCCTGGATTGACAGTCCAGCGATATACCACTAGGCTATTGCCTCCCCTCTGTAAATGGACATAGTTCACTCTGACACCATCTGTGAAATAATATGAGTGACATATCTCCAAGTCAGGTTAATGTGTGGCTTGGAAGGGAACTTACAGGCGATGGTATTCCTGTGTACCTGCTGCCCTTGCCCTTCAGAATGGTTGTCATGGGTTTGGCAAATACTACCAAAAGAGCTTCGGAAATTTGTTCCAATACAACTTCTAAGGCGGAAGTTTAGATTAGCAGCAAAGCCTGATCCCAAAGTGTTTGTTTGACAATCCCAAGTCTGGGTGGTTTAAAGTCAACGTGATATCTACATCTCTGTTAGCCATGTCTCAATTTCTGAATTATCACCGAATGGTTTTGGGGGAATGCTGCATCGTTGGAGGTGCCATCTCCTGGTTGCAATGTTAAACCAGGATCCCATCTCCCCCACCTTGGATGTTAAAGATCCAATAGCACGATTTTGCAAGGAACAGGGTTTTATTCCCAGTGTTCTAACCAAATTTATTTCTTAATCAACTAATCAATTGATCATGTTGCTGTTTTTGGACCTTGTTACATGCAAGCTGCAGCCACAGGCTGCTGTGTTTCTTACATTACATCAACGACTATTCGTCAAAATATGTTCAGTTGCCTGTGAATTACTTTCAGATGTCCTGAGGTTCATGAACAATCTATGAAAGTGCAAGTTTAATTTATGATCTTTACATATATTGTTAAAGGCTATTTGCCAGATGATTATTCCTGCTTTTGCTTTGCTTTTTCACTTTCTCTTGTTTGCTTCAGAAATAAACTTTTCTGAGGCTGCAATGCAAGAAGAGAGTGAGGGTTTATTATTGCAAAAGCAATGTGTTTATTTCAAGTGAGTGCATTTTTAAAGCAAAAGCCAATGTCACTAATTCTCAGGAGACTAGTTTCCATTAACCTTTTTAAACAAATCTTTTTTTAATTCCAGACTTTTCATCAATGAGACACATATGGAAGACCCTGTTGTGCGAGAACATTTGCAGCTCGACTGTGAGACAGCACCCAATTTCAAAATAAACATACTCCCCTATAATTCGATTCTGACTGAACTGCAGACAATTTGTTCCAACATGACTTGTAAGGAAAAAGTCTGGATCAGTAGCAAAGCCAGCTATGCTCTTTGTGAAGCAATCCCAAAGGTTTGTGGACAGTCATTACTGTAATGTTAATTTGTCAAAACCAAAAACAAACTTTTCAACCAGTAGCCAAGGATGCAGCCTGCTGCTTTGTTGGTGAAACAGGTCCCCAAAGGGATCTGCATGTATTTGCATATTGAAGAAAAATTGGGAAGAATTGTCTTGAGATTGTAAAGCAGCTGAGTAAGGGTCTCTGGTGTAATTTGTTGACCTGTCAGTGCGTCTCGGTTTAAATTCCAGGCTGCATTGGTTTGGAAATTAATTTGACCACACTTTGCCAGGATTAGCATGGGTATCAGGCACTCTGGAGAAGAGCTCCACTTCAGTGAGCTGGGAAAATGTGCCCATCCAGAGAGCATCCCACATGAGCTTATTTTCAAACGCAGAGTGGGTTTTACACCATATGGTTCAAATGGAGATAAGCTGCAGCAGGAGGATAAACCGAGAAAATAACGTACAAGTGCCAGCAGACCGCTGACGGATGGTTACAAATGAGCTTCTAATCTCGGGGGAATCATTTGCAGACTGGTACCTGTGGTTTGGGTTCCTGCAAGGTAATGTGTTCCTGAATGTGTTTGATTGCTGCCTGGAACTCTGAAAATTTCAAACCAGGAGACCTGCTTGATGCACATACACATGTAGGGCATCTCTCCCACAAAATGCGAGTGCTTTGATAGCTAGTCTGGAAAGTTCCCTGCTCCCTTATGACTTACGTTGAGGTCACTTTAGTTTCAGAAATTCTCCCTCCATCTGGTGATGAATGACACCTTTGGGGAAATACCTTTGCTTCACTTGAGGAACAGACTATACTGTGACTCCATGAGTTTAGAGATGGAAGGCTGTGGAATTCATTCTGCACCCGGCACTGTCTGAGTTTTGCCTCCTTCAATTTATCGGACTCCATCAGCTCAGAGTAACATAGTTTGTAAAATGGGAACTTATTACAAACTGATGTTTGTGATGCCAGCAGAATTTAGGCATTTTATAAACGAATGCAAATAGCTGGAAGTATAAGTTGAACAAGCCCTGTTAGGGAACACACTATCACAAGTGCCTGAAGATTCTCCCAACTATGATCCATCTTTCCATTTTTAGATGCCGGTTGATTTAACTTTTTCCAGCCTTTTTTCCGTTTATCTTTGAAGTTTTCAACATCTACAACTTTTTAAATTTTTTATTTTCAGTTTTTTGTATTTTTAACGTCCTGTGTCTTGATGGTAGTTGTGTAAATGCTTAGAATTGCATTTGTTTCAACGAAAGACTGTAACCAAGTCTGTTTTTCTAAATATGAGTAGTAACCACAAAATGTTTCTACTTCACGTTGAAAGAATGTATATGTTTAAAGACAGCAGTGTACTGATGGCAGATGGGAATCTCTAGGTTTGTATACCCCTCAAATCAGTGCTCAGAGGATGTGACATCAAGCTGCTTTCGTTATTCAGTGTTGGCAATGATAACAATTGGTTGCCCTGCGGCATCGAAACACAGAAGATAGGAGCAGGGATGCCTCAGTGTGGAGCTGGAGGAGCACAGCAGGCCAAGCAGCATC
>JAHRHZ010000139.1:602691-619951 GCA_024137785.1 Ginglymostoma cirratum
CCTCTGATGCTGCCTGGCCTGCTGTGCTCCTCCAGCTCCACTCTGTGTTATCTCTGACTCCAGCATCGGCAGTTCTTTCTATCTCAGATAAGAGCAGGAGTAGGTCATTCAACCCTTCAAACCTGCTCTGCCATGCATGGTGATTATCGCTGTTCATTGAGCTCAATAGTCTAATCCCGCGTGTGTTCATGCCTTTGTTCTTCAGCACTGGCATGACGTTTAACAGCCCAGAACTCAGCACACTTCAACAGGATGAAAATTACAGGAAAGCTCAGCAGCTTAGACACTAAATGAAGGAGATTATATCCAAACTGCAGGGTATTTCCAGTTTGACCATTTCTCAACCTCCAATTTTCAATTTTTGCTACTCGTCTTTAAATCTTCGTCATAGTTGCACTCTGTGCTAACTCGATATGTAAGAATTATAGAGTATTCTCCCAAGTGTTTGCATTTCTGATTGGAAGTTCAGAAAGAAAAGCAAAAAAAATCATTCTCTATATTTTTTCTCTTCCTGCTGTCCCTCAAAAAAAACTCCAAAATCATCCTGGCTTTCCCCTCTCATTTTGGGATGTCAGTGACTCTTGTCATTTTTTTCTCTAATGGATTTTATTCAGGCTTTCAACAAGGTCCATCATGGTTGGCTCATCCAGAAGATTAAGATGCATGGGATCCGCAGTGACTTGGCCGCTTAGATTCAGAATTGGCTTGCCCATAGAAGGCAGAGGGTAGTGGTGGAAGGGTGTTTTCAGGCTGGAGGTCAATGACTAGTGGTGTTCTGCAGGGATCCATACAGGGACCTTTGCTGTTTGTGATATATATAGGTGACGTGGGTGAAAATGTAGATGGGTGGGTTAGTAAGTTTGCAGACAATACAAAGATCGGTGGAGTTATGGATAGTGTAGAAGGTTGTCAAAGGATGCAGTGGGATATAGATCAGATGCAGATATGGACAGGGAAATGGCAGATGGAGTTTAATCCGGGTAAGTGTGAAGTGCTGCACTTTGTGACATCAAATGTTAAGGAAAAGTAGACAGTTAATGGCAGGACGCTGAACAGCATTGATGTACAGAATGATCTTGGGATTCAAGTCCATTGCTCCCTGAAAGTGGCTGTGTAAGTAGATAGGGCGGTAAGGAAGGCATATAGCACGCTTGCCTTTATTGGTCGGTGAATTGAGTACAAGAATCAGAATGTCATGTTGCAGCTTTATAAGACGTTGGTTAGGCTGCACTTAGAGTATTGCATTTAAATCTGGTTGCCACATTACAGGAAGCATGTGGAGGCTTTGGAGAGAGTTGCAGAAGAGGTTTACCGGGATGTTGCCTGGATTAGAGGGTATGAGCTATAAGGAGAGGCTAGAAAAACTTGGGTTGTTTCCTCTGGAGCGGCAGAGGCTGATGGGAGGCTTGATAGAAGTGTGTAAAATTATGAGATGCATAGATAGGGTTGATGGTCAGAATGTTTTTCCCAGAGTTTGAAATGTCTAAAACCAGGAGGCATGTATTTAAGGTGGGAGGGGGAATGTTCAAAGGAGATGTGAGGGGCAAGTTTTTTACACAGTGTGGTAGGAGTGTGGAACGCGCTGAGGGGTGGTGGAGGCAGATACGACAGGGACATTTAAGAGATTTTTAGATAAGCAAATTAATATGCATGGAATGGAGGGATATGGACCAAGGGCAGGCTGAAGGGATTAGTTTAATTTGACATCATGTTCAGAATGGTGGCCGAAGGGCCCATTCCTGTGCTGTACTGTTCTCATTTCTATGAATGAAAGCAGACCTAAGCCAGCAACTCACTGTGCTACCAAGTGCAAACCTAGTTGTTTTTAAGTACCTACGATGACAGCAATAATATTGCATTTACAAGTTGGTGCAGTTGTGCTCCTACTAGTATCGGCGTGCCAAAAGTCCTAATTACTATCGGGTTACTGATCTATGGTGTCACTAATTGAAACTATAGTACAAATAGGGCTATGAGCAAAGTAAGTTGACTCTTAACTGCCCTCTGGGTAGTTAGGGATGGGCAATAAATGCTGGCCTAGCCAGGGATGCCCTCATCCTGTGAACGAATAAAACAAAGTTCTTTGTTTTGATTTTACCAGAGGGTCAGACTGCAGACTGTTTACACCCCCATCTGCATTGCAAAAGCTCTCAAGAATCCAACAGAAATCAAAGGGATGAGACGAGCTCATGTGAGTAATAATTTTAATCATGCTTGCTCTTTATAACCTCTACCAGCATCGGCAATTGGAAATGATATTTAAATGTAAACTGCACACATCAATGTCACCTATTATAACTGTTACCAGGCTACTACTCATTTTGCTTCTTGTGGGATTTGATGTGCATAAGTTATCATTGGATTTCACACAAGCCAAGGTCCACATGTTGCCTTGTCACGTCTTCTAAAATGAACTGTAAATTAAAGAAAAACGGTGAGAAGCAAGTTAGCAAGGATAATTTACTGGGAATGAAGTTTTTTTTGTTTTTGTTTGCTTATTTTTAGATTAAGGATGCTGTGGCTCTCTGTGAGCTGTTTGCCTGGCTTGAGAAGGAGGTAAGAAAGTTTCTGATTGTTCATATTGGCATCTGTGTTATTTCTGGGATCAATACCCAGGGTCTTTCACACTCTTACTGTGGGAGCTCTCCTGGCTATCTATCACAAGACGCTGTAGACTAAACCACAAACAACTTGTGCTAGGTAAATCATATCAAGCTACTGTAGTTTTGCTTTCTTTTTTAACATTCTCACTGTTTCTGGAATATTTATTGAGATTTATTGTTGCAGATTCCAAAGGGTAACATAACTGAACTGGATGCTTCAGACAAAGCAGCTGAATTCCGCAGGTAAGTCTTAATGCTGTGACCATTTTAGTGTAAGTTTCTGTGTAACAGAATCATTTTACAGAAACCCAAATGCCATATGTTCGTGTGTTGCTACTTGAGAGCATTAGGGAATCATCTCTTGGTTAGGATTCCTTACCTTTCTCACCATTGCTGCTTTTATGTTCTCTGCTTGAACGGAATCATAGTATGTTAGAATATGCAAAGTACTAGTTGGACCACGCAAAAAATACTGTGAGTAGTTTCGTCTCCTAATCTAACCAAAGAGATGTGTGCCTGGCTGCGTACATGACAGTCCACAGAAGGTTCGCTGTGTTCAACCTGGGTATGGAGGGACTTTCTTATGAAGCAAGGTTGAGAAGGTTGGGCTTGTATTCATTGGAGTTTAGAAGACTAAAAGAAGACCTTATTGAAACATACAAGATTCTTAAGTCTCCTTTACAGGGTAGATATGGAGAGCTTGTTTCCCCTTGTGGGAGAGTCTAGGACTAGAGGGCATCATCTCAGAATTAGGATGTCATCTTGTTAAGACAGAGATGAGGAGGAATTTCTTCTCTGAAGGTTATCGATCTGTGGAATTCTTTACCGCAGAGGACTGTCGAGGCTGGGTTGTTTAATATATTCAAGGCTGAGACAGACTTTTAATCAGGAAGGGAATCAAGCTTTAGGGGGGAATATCATAAAAGTGGGGTTGAGGGTTATCAGATCAGCTGGCTGGCGGAACAGACTGAATGGGCCTGAATGGCTGACTTCTGCTACTCCATCTTGTGGTCTTATGGGAGCTTGAAATTTGGAATTATAGCCATTTACAGCACAGAGAGAAGCCATTATACTTTTGCTAGCGTTAAAACAAAAGTGCCGACCAGCTTAATGTTACTTTTTAGCTCTTGGTCCATGCCCCTTTTGGTTATGGTACATCAAGTGCACATTCAAGTATTTTTTAAATGTAATGTGGGTTTCTGCTTAGCGCAGTTTTAGCTAGTCCATTCCAGACACATGCGCACACACAGAGGTAAAAGCTCCCCTCAACACTCCTCTAATTTTTCTGTCAATTACTATAAATCTATGCACCCTTGTTAATTGACCTGTGTGCTAAGGGAAGTAAATCTTTCCTGTTAACTTCTTCCAGACCCCGAATTTAATTCACCTCCATTAAACCTCTGCTCAGCCTCCTGAAAAGAAACAACCTCAGCCTGTCAAGATGTTTATAAGTATTAAATGTTGAAGTAAAACTGTGACTTTTGTTGAACAGAAACAAAACCCAATTTCAGTCAACAGAAACCAATCTAATTTGGCATTCTCAAGCTGCCAGTAAATAATCTTGCAAATGTCTGGTGATGTACGATTTAATGTGGTTCACTTGGTCACCATAAATCAGTACCCCTGGTTAATTAGCCAGTGTATGTTCCAAAGATCTCTAAATAATGTGATTCTTCTCTGTAAGCACATGCAGCTGATATCATTCTGTGCCTGTAATCTATTTGCTCAAATTTATGTTTTCATTTTGTGAGCCTGGAGGCTTGCAGTCAATATCGCTGCTACATTATGCTGATTTATGGGGATCTTTAAATATAGGCAAACTAATGGGATTAAACTGAGTCTGCAGCAGGGAGTGAGGAAATCAACAAGAAGCAGAAACATACTTGACCTCATCCTTACCAATCTGCTGGCTGCAGATGCATCTGCCCATGACAGTATTGGGAAGAGTGACTACCACAGATGACCGGACTTCACATTGAGAATACCCTCCATCATGTTGTGTGGCACTATCACCGTGCTAAATGGAGCAGAGTTCAAACAGATCAAGCTACTCAAGACTTGGCATCGATGAGGCTATCAACAGCAGCAGAATTGTACTCCAGCACAATCTGCAATTTCATGGTCCGGCATATCCCCCACACAACCATTTCCATCAAACCAGGGCGTCAACCATGGTTCAAAGGAGAGTGCAGGAGGGCATGCCAGGGGCAGCATCAGGCAGAGCTGAAGATGAGGTGCCAGCTGGTGAAGCAACCAAACAGGACTACTGCACGCCAAACAGCATAAGCAGCAAGTGATAGACAGAGCTAAGTGATCCCACAACCAACCAATCAGATCTAAGGTCTGCAGTCCTGTCACATCCAGACATGAATGGTGGTGGACAATTAACTCACAGAAGGAGGAGGCTTCACAAATATCCCTATTCTTAATGATGGAAGAGCCCAACACATCAGTATAAAAGATAAGGCAGAAGTGCCGAGTGGATAATCCCCAGCATCACAGAAACCAATCAATGTGATATCAACAAACAGTTGAGATACTGGATACTGTAAAGGCTATGTATTCTGACAGCAATAGTACGGAGACTTGTGCTCCAGAACTTGCCGCTCCCCTAGCAAAGCTCTTCCAGTACAGTTGTAACACTGGCAGCTACCTGACAATGGAAAATTGTCCTGATATGTCCTGTACACAAAAAGCAGGACAAATCCAACGCGGCCAATTATCGCCCCATCAGTCAACTCTCAATCATCAGTAAAGTGATGGAATGTGTCATCAGCAGTGCTATCACACGGCACCTGCTCAGCAATAACCTGCTCAGTGACGCCCAGTTTGGGTTCCGCCAGGGCCAATCAGCTCCTGACCTCATTACAGCCTTGGTTCAAACATGGACAGAAGAGCTGAATTCCAGAGATGAGGTGAGAGTGACAGCCCTTCACATCAAGACTGCATTCGCCCAAGTGTGACCCTTGGTGAAACTGGAATCAGTGGGTATCAGGGGATTGGAGTCATACCTGGCACATAGGAAGATGGCCCTGTTCTTGGAGGTCAGTCATCTCAGCTTCAGGACATCTCTGCAGGAGCTCCTCAGGGTAGTGTCCTAAGCCCAACCATCTTCAGCTCCTTCATCAATGACCTTCCCTCCATCATAAGGTCAGAAGTGGAGATGTTCACCAATGATTGCGCAATGTTCAGCACGATTCACAACACAACTCAGATACTGAAGTAGTCCATGTTCAAATGCAGCAAGATCTGAACAATATCCAGAATTGGGCTGACAAGTGGCACGTGACATTTGTGCTGCGCACATCATTCAATGATCATCACCAAAAAGAGACAATCTAACCACAACTCCTCAACATTCAATGGTGTTAGCATCACTGAATCCCTCACAATCCACATCATCGGGGTTACCATTGACTGGAAACTCAGCTGGACTTGCCACATAAACACAGTGACAACGACAGACTTTGAGTTTTTTGAAGAGGTAGGCAAGTGGATGGATGAGGGTAGTGCAGTGGGTGTTGTCTGTATGGACATTAGTAAGGCCTTTGACAAGGTCGTGCATAGCAGGCTAGCTATGAAGCTAGGTCGCATGGGATCCAGGGAGATCTAGCTAACTGGATTCAAAATTGGCTTGATGGTAGGAAGCAGAGGGTGATATTTGAAGGTGTTTTCTCGGACTGGAGGTCTGTGACTAGTGGTGTGCCACAGGGATCGGCTCTGGGACCTTTGTTGTTTGTTATTTATATAAATGTTCTGGTTGCAAATGTACAAGGCACGATTAGTAAGTTTGTGGATGATACAAAATTTAGGAAGTATTGTTGAAAGTGAAGGAGGTTATCAAAAATTACAGAGGGATCTTGATCAGATGGGGAAGTGGGCTGAGGATTGGCAAATACAATTCAATACAGATAAGTGTGAGGTGTTGCACTTTGGAAAGTCAAACTAAGGTAGGACTTATACAGTAAATGGTAAGGCCCTGAGGAGTATTGTGGAACAGAGGGACCTCGGAGTACAAGTACATAGTTCAGTGAAAGCAGCGTCACAGACAGACAGGGTGATGAAGAAGGCATTTAGCATGCTGGCCTTCATTGGTTGAGGCGCTGAGCATAGGAGTTGGGATGTTATGTTACAGTTGTGTAAGTCATTGGTGAGGCCGCACTTGGGAGGATTGTGTACAGTTTTGGTCACCCTGTTAAAGGAAAGACATAGTTAAACTAGAAAGTGTGCTAAGAACAGTTATGAGGATGTTGCCAGGACTAGTAGGCCTGAGTTATATGAAGAGGTTGGCCAGGATAGGACTTTATTCCTTGGAACGTAGGAGAATGAGGGGTGACCTTATTGAGGTGTATAAAGTCATTAGGGGCATAGACAGGATGAATGCGTATAGTCTTTCTTTTTCCCCAGGGATGGGGAATTGAAAACTAGAGGGCATAGGTTTAAGGTGAGAGGGGAAAGATTTAAGAAGGACCTGAGGGGCAACTTCTACACGCTCAGCGTGGTGCATATATGGAATGAGCTGCCAGAAAATGTGGTTGAGGCAGGTACAGTAGCAACATTTAAAAAGCATTTGGATAGGTACATGGATGGGAAGGGTTTGGAGTGATAGGGACCAAATGTGGGCAGTTGGAATTAGCTGAGTAGCTACTATGGTCAGCATGGACCAGTTTAGGCTTAAGGGCCTGTTTCCATGCTGTATTACTCTATGACTCTAAGAGCAGTTCAGAGGCCAGGAATACTGCAGGGAGTAACTCACCTCGTGACTCCCCAAAGTCTGTGTGTCATCCACAAGACACAAGTCAGGAGTCTGATGGAAACTCCCCATTTGACTGGATAGATGCAGCTCCAACAGCATTATCCAGGACAAAGCAGCCCACTTGATTGGCACTACATCTTAAGCATTCACTCCCTTCCCCACCGACACTCAGCAGGATCTGTGTGTGCTGTTTACAAGATGCACTGCAGAAATTTACCAAAAATTTACTGAAGACAGTACCTTCCAAATCCGTGACCACTTTCATACAGAAGGACAAAGGCAGCAGATACATGGGATCACCATCACCTGCAAATTCCACTCACCATCCTGACTTTGAAATATATCACTGTTCCTCTGTTGCTGGGTCACAATCTTTGAACTTCCTCCCTAAGGGCATTGTGGGATGGGCAATAAATGCTGCTCAGTCAGTGATGCCCATGTCCCATGAATTAAAAAAAGGACAAAGGTTTACATCTTCGACTTCCCAGAAGGAATTAAGCTTTTTCTTGGATACCTGAGAGCAGCAGGATTGTAATCTTGTTCTTCCTTGTTGGACCACTCAAAGAAAAGCTTACTTCACTGGGAATTACAGCTGTTTGCTGAGTGAGGGGTTCACTGCAGCAAAGCGGGGGATACTGAAGAATGAGTTAGACTCAATCTTGAGCTCTATCCTTTACTGAATTTGAAAGCTGCATGGATGGCTGATTATTGGAAGGCCAACTTGATTACCTGTCAGGATCGGTACATGATCCAGAACGTTTAACATGGGTGCAGGGAATAAAATATATTATGCATCAAGGTTAGGTTGCAGTTTCCACCTACAGTGCCCTCATAATTCAATGCCTTTTTTGTACCAATCATGCAACTATTCACTAATCCTAAACAAGCAGTGAAAATAACATGGCATTGTGGGCTTTTAGTATTACGTTTTTAGACTAGGTGGAATTTACTGTAGATGATGTATGTTTAGAGCAAGTAGGATTTGGCGTTTCGGCTCAGAGGCAGGGACCGTGCTGCTGGGCTGTTAGAGCACTCTGGAATTGATTGTGTCTCGTTTTTCAATGCACATTATCTTAAAGACTAAAACATCACGTGAGTTAAGAGCTGATTTTGGGATTGAGAAATTGGATGATTGAACAAAATACAGATTTGTTAAAAAGTAATCAATTATTTTGAACATCTTCTAATATATTTAGTATTGAGTTCTGCATTAAAAGAATGGATTTCAAAATATAACCAGTTTTAATTAATTCCTTCATGTATATTTTTCAGGCAACAAGAAAAATTTGTAGACTTGAGTTTCACCACAATTTCTAGCACTGGACCAAACAGTGCAATCATTCACTACAGGTAACAACAGCATTGATTGACCCAGTGTAATGTTTCATTACTGACATTGATGCTGAATCATTAAAAGAAGTCTTGAAAAGCAGAATGTTCTGTCTTAGAATCCATCCTTTCTGAAGGCAAAATTGCAGAGTTCTCAGTATATACAAAATATGATTTAAAAAATTGTGTCAAAGAACAGACTGGAACAAAGGCAACACAGTGTGGAACTGGAGGAATACAGCAGGTCAGGCAGCATCAGAGGAGCAAGATAGTCGACATTTCGGTTTGACTTTAGATATTGGTCATGAAAATAATGGAATTTAAAAGCATTGCAAAAACAAGGATAAACACTGAGGTAGAAAAGGACAGGGAAAGGCCATTTGATCCATTCAAGTCTGACATTATTTCTGATTGGCTTTCTGATTTATTCCTGAGGCTGTTGCTGTGAAAATCCTGAGCAATTGATCAGAAAGTGAGCAAATATGTTGTAGTGTCACCTCACTGTGCATTTGATATCAGGTATTGATAAAAAAAAAGTTGTATTGCTTAAGAAATGAAATGCTGCTGTAGCTGTGATTTATTTCACTCATGCAGAGTAGAGACTAAAGAGAATTCTGACCAGATAGACAGTTTTTGCAGAGGTCTGATACTTTTTCCAAATGAAAGACAATAGGATTATATGTAAAGCTTCAGCTGATGCTGAAGAACAAGGCTCAGTTTCATTACCTGGTTTCTTCACTGGTATACCGCAGTACACCTTGATGTTTGATTGTCCATACCTTGTAGATGATGGACAGGCTTTGGAGACAGGAGGTGGGTTACTCACTCACCACTGGATTACGAGCCTTCAACCTTCTTTTGTAGCCACTGTGTTTATATGGTGAGTCAGTTCCTGTTGCAAGGAAAATCTAAGTGCAGCATTATACATACTCGTGCTTGAAGCTTATTTAAATTTCAAACTTGTTTTAACTTTTAGGCCCACCGAACATACAAACAGAACTTTATCAATGAGTGAAATTTATCTTTTGGATTCTGGCGCCCAGTATAGGTAAGACCATTGTATCAAATTAGATTGTCTAAGGACTGCACTAAAATGATTTGTGAATGTGATTTATATAAAGTCCTTTGTTATTTCGTAAGGGAAGAGAACGGCCATTTCTATTGCGTCTTTTCATGTCATTGAAAAGCAACATAAATGCTTTGTAGAAATGACTTTTCAACTTACATTTGTGTGAATTGACTTGAGTAATTAAGCTTATTTTTGCACAGAAATATCTCGTAAATATCAATGCGGTGACTGACTACTTTTTTTTGATGGAGAGAGAAATATTGACAACAGGGCACCTTTCTTTTTAAAAACTGCAGTGGGATTTTTTTTTTAACTTTTTGCTGCACAGCCAGATAATACTTTGATTTAAAGTCTTGTCAAAAGGATGATGTATGATCATGGATCATTTCTTTTTGATTGCACAGAAGTAACACCCTGGCTCACGTTCTAAAGTCCTTCAGTGAGACTTGAGCCTATACATTTCAATTGAGGAGAGAGTGCTTCCAAGCCTGGGCGAGCAGATGCCCATAAAATGACAGGTGGAGAATTTCAGTGTCTCATGTTGCCCTTGAGGTGACCCTCCTTCAGGTGACTACATTCCATAATGTCAAAAACAGAAATTGATGAAAAAACTGAGCAGAACTGGCAGCGTCTGTGGAGAGAAAGCAGAGTTAATATTTCGGGTTGAATGACTCTTCCTCAGAACAGTTCTGAGGAAGAGTCATTCAACCTGAAATATTAACTATGCTTTCTCTCCTCAGATCGATCCTCTCAGACCTGCTGAGCCTTTCCAGGAATTTTTGTTTTTGTCTCTGATTTCCAGCATCTGCAGTTCTTTTGGTCTTTCTTGTCCATAAAGTCAACTCGCTGACATTGTTGGCCCGTGGAAATGCTCAGCCATAATCCTGCCGTTGGGGTGACACAACCAACTTTTACCATTCTCGCTTAGACACAGTCTCCTGATTGTTTACTGACTGTGGGGTGCCAGGTAATTGCATTCACTGAAAGCTACTTAACCAGTTTGAATGGGCACGTGGGACAGCTACACTCTGATGCTGTCAATGTGTAGACTCTACCTGTTGGAATGCTGCAGTTCAGTGCAAGAAAATTTCCTATGTTAATAGTCGTTTGTTTTCGAAAGAGAATTGGCCTTGACATCAATGTCGGAGCCATAGAGTTGTACAGCACGGCAACAGACCCTTTGGTCCAAGCCATCCCACCTTATTGGTTTAGATATGTAGTGTGCGTACTGCTGTTTGGGGTTTTCCTGCTGTTGCTGCCTTATGAAAGAAGTGCTTGTCATGGAAAAGGATAAGGTCCAAAGGTGCTTCACATCAAAAGCATGATGACAGTCCATGTTACGCAGGCTGAAGACTTGACCATGTTGTTGCCTTGGACTTGGACATTGCTTGCTTTAAGTCTCTAATTTCTTGAGCACATAATCTGTTGCTGAGAGAGCACTGCGCTGTCTGCATTGGTATCTTTTGGAGGAGCTGTTAATCTGAGATCCTGCTCAGTAGGAGAGGCAGGAAAGAGACTGTTTTGAAGAATTGATGGGAGTTCTCCCATCATTGTGGTCAGCATTGATTTTCAATGAAAAAGCTCAAAGTAGATTTGCTGGTTATTTCCTTTATTCCTGTTTGTGAGCCTTATATATATTTCCTATTTCACATATACTTTATCTAATACTATCGTATCTTACAGCTTTAATAAAGCCACCTCTCATTGTAAGTGCAAGTGTAGAGTTTGTTTTTTTTAGATTGACAGTTTTTCACATGGGTATCCTGTTGTTTTGCTTCATTGCAGGGATGGCACAACCGATGTCACACGGACAATGCATTTTGGCACTCCGACCGAGTATGAGAAGGTACGTGACCTTATTTGTGAACACCAGTGTAGCATTCTGGATAACTGCGCTGCCAAAATGCCAGAAATGAATGGTTACACCCGTCTGGAAAAAGCTTCTCTTAAAAGGGAAAGCTGAGGGGTGACCCAATAGACGTCTTTAAAGCTATAAAAGTTTTTGATAGTTGAGATTAGTGAGTTTCAACCAGTGTGCCATGTCAAGGTGAGAAGAGTGTTGTGTAATTTTCAGGAAGCAGCTCTGCTTTATCTGAGCATTGATACTCTGTCTGTGCCCCAATTTCCACCAGAGCCTTGGTATCTACAAAGATTTATACAGCACAGGAACAGGCTGTTTGGCCCACCAAACCTACACTGATTCCTAACCTTTATTTAGACCCACTATTTATTGCCCAGACATGGTTTTTATCCTTCTGTTCATCTGTCTATCAAGATATGGCTTAAACGTTGCTAACATGCCTGCTTCCACTACCTCCACTGGCAGTGTGTTGTACGCACCCTGCCACCCTCTGTGTGAAACATGTTCCCTGCTCTTCTGTTATTGAAGGTAGTATATGCTGACACAGGTGCCATTATCCAGAGCCACATGTGCATCGACTCCTGGTACAGTGTGTGTGGTCTATGCGAAACTGCAGGAGAGAGCGCATGTTCGCGGGGCAGGATTGGCGGGTAGCCCTCTCATCTGTTTCTCCCTGGTTGAAGAGGCTCTGCACATGCTGACAGCCCCAGGTTTCCCACTAACCCGGGAAATGACAATTTACTCTTTTGTTCTGATTCATGAACAATCTGAAGTTGTTGAGTTGAGCAGATTTTGAAAATTTGCTTGCAGTCAAGGGTGGTGTGTTTTTTCCAGTGGATTTGAAACATTAATCCTTTAGATCCCACAGCTACCTAGAATACACCTCCTCCCACCCACCTTCCTGCAAAAATGCCATCCCCTATTCCCAACTCCTTCGTGTCCGCTGCATCTGCTCCCAGGATGAGGCATTCCACTCCCGTACATCTCAGATGTCCTCGTTCTTCAAGGACCGCAAATTCCCCCCCTCAGTGGTTGAGAACGCCCTCGACCGTGTCTCCCGCGTTTCCCACAACTCATCCCTCACACCCCGTCCCCGCAATAACAGCCAAAAAAGAATCCCCCTTGTCCTCACGGAGCACCCCACCACTCTCTGGATCCAGTGCATCGTCCTCCGACACTTCCGCCATCTGCAATCCGACCCCACCACCAAAGACATTTTTCCCTCCCCACCCTTGTCTGCTTTCCGGAGGGACCACTCTCTCCGTGACTCCCTTGTCCGCTCCACACTCCCCTCCAGCCCCACCACACCCGGCACTTTTCCCTGCAACCGCAGGAAGTGCTACACCTGCCCCCACACCTCCTCCCTCACCCCAATCCCAGGCCCCACGAAGACTTTCCACACCAAGCAGATGTTCACCTGCACATCTGCCAATGTGGTATACTGCATCCGCTGTACCCGTTGTGGCCTTCTCTACATCGGGGAAACCAAGCGGAGGCTTGGGGATCACTTTGCAGAACACCTGCGCTCAGTTCGCAACAAACAACTGCACCTCCCAGTCGCGAACCATTTCAACTCCCCCTCCCATTCCTCAGACGACATGTCCATCCTGGGCCTCCTGCAGTGCCACAGTGATGCCACCTGAAGGCTGCAGGAACAGCAACTCATATTCAGCCTGGGAACCCTGCAGCCCAATGGTATCAATGTGGATTTCAGAAGCTTCAAAATCTCCCCTCCCCCAACCGCATCCCAAAACCAGCCCAGCTCGTCCCCGCCTCCCCAACCTGTTCTTCCACTCACCTATCCCCTCCTCCCACCTCAAGCCGCACCCCCATTTCCTACCTACTAACCTCATCCCGCCCCCTTGACCTGTCCGTCCTCCCTGGACTGACCTATCTCCTCCCTACCTCCCCACCTACACTCACCTTTACTGGCTCCATCCCTGCCTCTTTGATTTGTCTGTCTCCTCTCCACCTATTTCCTCCTCTATCCATCTTCTATCCGCCTCCCCCTCTCTCCCTATTTATTTCAGAACCCCCTTCCCCTCCCCCATTTCTGATGAAGGGTCTAGACCCGAAATGTCAAGCTTTCCTGCTCCTCTGATGCTGCTTGGCCTGCTGTGTTCATCCAGCTGTACACCTTGCTATCTTGGATTCTTCAGCATCTGCAGTTCCTATTATCTCAGATCCTGAGGGGGTCTTATCCGGGGCTGGACGTGGGGTGCAGAAAATGGAGATGTTTCTTCTTGTGGGAGAATCCACTGTTTAAAAAATAGTGGCCACCCACTTAGAACAAAGTTGAGGGAATTTTATTTTCCTGAGCGTTGTGTGTCTTTGGAACCCTCTGTGAAAAGCTGGTGGAAGCAGGGTCCTCGAATATTTTAATGCAATGATAGATTCTTGTTCAGCCGAGAGGGGTGAAAGGTTATCTGGGGTGTGCAGCAATGTGGATTTGAGCTTACAGTCAGATCAACCATTGTCTTATTGAATCGCAGAGCAGGCTCGGAGGGCTGAAGGGACTATTCCTATTTGTTTATCATAGAGTCACAGAGATCTAAAGCACAGGAAAAGATCCTTTGGCCCACTGCGCCTGTGCCAGGCAAAAACAACCAACTGACTATTCTAATCCCATTTTCCAGCACTTGGCCCATAACCTTGTGTTATCTTGGTGCTGCAGTGCATATCTAAATACTTTTAATCTAAATAACTTTTTCCTTACATCCCTTCTAAATCTCCTGCCCCTTACCTTCAATCTATGCCCCCGGTCATTGATCCCTCAATCAAGGGGCAAAGTTTCTTCCTGTCTACCCTGTCTATGCCCCTTACAATGTTATGCATTCCAATCATGTCATCCCTCAGTCTCCTCTGCTTTAAAGATAAAATCCCCAAACTATTCAGTCTGTAATACATACTACATGTACATTTTTAAAACTAATAGCCGTCAATTGATGATAGTCAACAAGTAATCAATTATGGAATTCCACAGAAAATTCTTTTCTCTGAGAGTAGTGAGAATATGGAACGCACTGCTGTATGAATATGTTGAAATGAATAGCATGGATGTGTTCATGGGAGAGGTAAATCAGCACATGACAGAGAGGGGAAGTGAGGATTTTGTGAAGAATTAAGTAAGGAAACATAGGAGAAGGTTTGAGGGCATCACAAATGGACTGGTTACCTGAACCTGGCTGCACGCTCAATGTAATTTTATGTAATGCTATTTTTAACATTAACTTTGAGGTTTTGACGAGATTTTGCAACTATCTTGAGAGGGTTAGCAAGTAACATTATTTGATGGATAAGGAATGTACAGTTCATTAGGAGAATATTTTATATCCTGTATATAATGTAGTTGAATGCATGCGATTATTTAAAAAAGAACTTTCAGAACTTGTAGCAACTATAGCACATGGTTGTGCTGACATGGTTTATTTGTCCTCTTATCTTTAGGAGTGCTTCACTTATGTGTTGAAAGGACATGTCTGTTTGGGTTCAGCGATTTTCCCAAGTGGTACCAAAGGTAAGCTAGTTTGGTTCAGGTGG
This sequence comes from Ginglymostoma cirratum, assembly GCA_024137785.1. NCBI lineage: Eukaryota > Metazoa > Chordata > Chondrichthyes > Orectolobiformes > Ginglymostomatidae > Ginglymostoma > Ginglymostoma cirratum. Next base: position 617,850 of record JAHRHZ010000139.1, read on the forward strand.
CAGTATTATGAAAAAGACTAATCTGTTTTGCCTGTGTAAATCTTGGGGCAGAGTTGGTTGGGAACCAGCAGTGAGTATTGACTGACTTTGTAGTGCAAGGTGCTTTTTTTGGTTTCTTTCCTGATGATTGTTCCCGTTTAAAAAAAATGAGGAAGAAGATTAACTCGTGGATGGTGTTGGCTGATGGGCTGCATCTTTGTGGAGACTTATTCAAATGTTTCCACTTACACTAGAAGATGATATCAAAAGTTATTTTGTTGAAATCTATACCTGATCAGGAGGAAAGCTTTCTTTCAGCTAAACCAAGAAATTGGTGAATCTTTAAAAATCTATTGACAGAACTGAAATCTCGGCTGAATTTTAATTTGAACTTGTTTGAGCTAATTTTTTGCCCATCAAACATCAGCTTGTATTTAAACTGTAGAAATAGGTTTTTTTTACAAGAAAGCTATTTGTTGCCTTAACTGAGGATTAAATTTGCATGGTTGGCAATAGTTTATAATCATTCGGGGTGAGGGTTCTTGTGGCCTGGGTTCAAATCCCACCTTCTCCAGAGGTTCATCATAATGTGTCTAAACAAGTCAGTTTAAACTTCAGTTAAAATTAGACCATTCAGATGTAGCTGGGAAGCAATATATTGATGTTGACAAAGAGGAGGCTGGAAGAACACAGCAAGTCAGGCAGCATCTGAAGGAAAGGAGAACGATACCTGGCTTGCAGTGTTCTTCCAGCCTCCTGTTTGTCTACCTTGGATTCCAGCATCCGCAGTTTTATTTGTGTCTAATATACTGATGTTACTTGTTTGCAAAATATAGATCAACATCTGAGATGTAGTGGGATCGCAGAGCTGGCAACTAAAATGGCCAGCCACAGAGAGGGCACTGTATTAAAGTAGTCACTTCAGTGCAGAGTGCAGTGAATACATGAGATTGGCTTCAGCATATCTGTGTCTTATTGGTAAAGTGGGTTCAGGCACTTTAAATCAAAGCAAAATACTGCAGATGCTGGAAATTGGAAACAAAAGTGCAAAATGCTGGAGAAACACAGCAAGTGTGGCAGCATCTGTAGAGAGAGAGAAACAGAGTTAACGTTTCCAATCCAATATTGACTTCTTTAGAACGTCTTGATTTTTTGCGAGGGCTGTAGTAAAAGATGAAATGTGAATTCTGGTGCATTTCAGCTTGATGTGTACATTTTAGCATCCATGCTGTTTTAAACAGCTGAATAGCTTCCATACTCCAAATGTCTAAGCAGCTGACCAGCCAGCTGTAGTGTTCCTGAACACTAATCTGAACTCGGGATATCTGTATCTACCAGCAGAACAGCTAGACCTAGTCTCTCATATCAGCTTCCAATTCTGTTCACTCCTCCTCCCTCCCCAGCCTGTGCTTTCAAGGTGTTAAGCATTTGTCTCAGTCCATGCACCAACAACTAGCACTGACACTGAGCTCTGAACATGAGGTATATCACACGGTGCTTCATTTATGTGTGTAAAGAAAATGGAAGCTGCAATAGAGAAGGTCTAGCAGGTGGGGTGGGAAAGAAATGTAGAGGTTGAGGGAGTGTGGCTGTGAAATTTTGGAAGTGTATGAACTGCACAGAGGATTGGCTGGAGGAGAGCAGTGTTTGAAAAGTTCAGGGGTAGGGTAAGGAAAGTTTGTGAGAGGTAATTTACAGATGTAAATCATCATTTTAAGCTCTGGTGGCCTGGAGCCATGAATGAATATAATTACTGAGTTGTTGGACAAACAGGGCAGTGTGGGCAAGAGAGGATACTGTACGTGTTAACTATTGCATTGACATCCTGTTTTGTGAGCTCCGGAATTTTTTCATTTGCCGCGACTATAAAGCAGATAAATGGACCCTATGTTCTTTTCTTAGAAACGTCTTGTTTAATAGAGCACCGCAATCATACCTGGTTCAAATCCTGTGGAACATCAGTGTTTTATAGTGAATTCCTGTCAAAAGCCAGCAGCCCACTAATGTCCTTGCACGAGAGCTCCTTTGCCATATGTATATATGTCGGGTGTATATAAACAATACACTTAAGTATAACAAGGCGTGGGGCTGGATGAACACAGCAGGCCAAGCAGCATCATAGG
>JAHRHZ010000139.1:620351-644549 GCA_024137785.1 Ginglymostoma cirratum
CCTATGATGCTGCTTGGCCTGCTGTGTTCATCCAGCCCCACGCCTTGTTATCTCGGATTCTCCAGCATCTGCAGTACCTTTTATCTCTAATACACTTAAGTATGTTCACTTCTGCTCTGCTCCTCCCTGCCAGGGCACCTTCTTGACTCTTTTGCCCGAGCAACCCTTTGGGATCATGGTTTGGATTACCTGCATGGAACGGGACATGGAGTAGGATCTTTCCTGAATGTCCATGAGGGGCCTTGCAGTATTAGTTACAAAACATTTGCAGATGAGCCTCTTGAGGCTGGAATGATTCTGAGTGACGGTGAGTAAAGGTGATAAATGATTTGAATTATTGCATGTGATCCAAGCCCAGGAGAAAAGGATGCTTATGTCCAACAATTGAGAGAAGTCTGCATGATCCAACACCAGGGAAATGCAACTCGTTCAGCACTTTACTTGAAAACTGCTTGCTTTTGTGAGTAAGTGCAGTTGTTTGGGCTCTCTGAAAATACACTATTGACCGTGTGTGATGAATGTGAACAATGTGCTAACAGTCTGTATTTAGTACGCATTAAAATATGACACTGAGTAAAAAATGAATTTTTTTAAAAAATCCACAAGAGATTGCAGTGTTGATGTTCTGTCACCAGATGCCAGTATATCATAACCTTTGAATCATCAAATTATACTGAAGATTCTTCTTTCGTGTTGCAAAATTCTACAAACCCCTTGTTATACATTTTTTGTTTAAAACTTTAGTTCCACAACTTGACCACTATCCTTCAGTCTCACTGTGGGTTGCACTGACAGAATACATAGAAATTAGGAATAGGAGTAGGCCATTCGGTCTTTTGAACCTGCTATGTCATTCAACATGATTGTGGCCGATCATCCAATTCAGTGCCTTGTTCCTGCATTCCCTGCCAATACCCTTTGATTCCTTTAGCCCTAAGAACTATATTTACGACCTTTTTGAAAACGTTGAGTATTTTGCCATCAACCACTAGCTCACCACTCTCTGGGTGAAGAAATTTCTTCTCATCGCAGTCCTAAGTGATTTACTGCATATTTTTAAACTGTGACCCCTGGTTCTGGACTCCCTAGCCATCAGGAACATTGTTGCTGAGTTTACCTTGTCTAGCTCTGTTCAAATTTTACAGATTACTGTGAGAATCCCCCCTCTCCCAATTCTTCTAAACTCAGTGAATATAATCCTAATTATTCCAGTCTCTCTTCATCCTTCAGCCCTGCCATCCCAGGAATCAGCCTGATAACCCTTTGTTGCACTCCTTCTGTAGCTAGAACATCCTTCCTCAGATAAGGAGACCAAAATTGCATACAGTAATCCAGGTACCATCTCACCAAGGCCCTGTACAATCATTCCTACTCTTTGTTTCCTCTCTGACAACCAATTTTATGTCCATGTCAGTACAATGCACCTAATTCCATACTTTAATTTTACATACTAATTTCTTATGTGGGACCTTATCATAGAATCATAGAATCCCTACAGTTTGGAAACAGGCCCTTTGGCCCAACAAGTCCGCACCGACCCACAGAACATCCCACCCAGACCCATCCCCCTAATCTACACCTCCCTGAACACTAGGGTAATTTAGCATGGCCAGCCCACCCTAACCTGCACATCTTTGGACTGTGGGAGGAAACCGGAGCACCCGGAGGAAACCCATGCAGAGACGGGGAGAACGTGCAAACTCCACACAGTCAGTCGCACAAGGGTGGAATCGAACCCTCTGGCGCCGTGAGGCAGCAGTGCTAACCACTGCACCATCGTGCTATCAAAAGCTTTCTGAAAGTCCAAGTAAACCCAATCGACTGGCTCCCCCTTATCAACTTTACTCGTTACATTTTCAAAGCATTTCTGTAGATTTGTCAAGCATGATTTTGCTTTTGTAAATTAATACTGATTTTCTCTGCCCAGAGAATTTCTCATAATTACCTTTCAATTTCTCAAGCTTTATAGACTTTGCCCTAAGCAATTTAAGATGTATATATTGTTTTAAAAACAAAGGGCCATGGACAGGTTTCGTTTTTTCAGTTCTCTAGCAGGCAACAAATGTGACTTTGGAGTCAAGGTGTGAGTGAAATCACACACTCGGAGTGGAACAAAGGAAAGTCAAAAGTGTGACAGAAACATTGATATGTGGGTAATTTTGTCGATTAATTGATTATTGCACATAATCATATTTCTGGAAAATGAGATGAAGTATCAAGTCATGACCGCCCCCTTGTGCCTCTCTGTCTGGGCTGGACAACACACACAGAGTCACCAAGATGGTGGCAGACTGGAGCTCCTGAGCCAGGGCTTATCCACTCCGACTGCTTTTCTTTTTTCTCTATTTTTTCTCCTTTCCTTTATTTACCTCTTGTCCTGAGCCTGGATGGCTTCAGCGGTGGCAAGTGGGCCCAGCATGGCCCTCGTGGCAGCAGCGAATGAGCCCCCTGCTAACCTTTTAGGGGCGCGCTTAGGACCTGGCTTTGGAATCAGCGGCTGCTACATTGGCAGAGGTAATGTCACCGAGGTAGGCCCAGGGGTGAAAGATGGTGCCTGAGGACCAGCGACTTCATCGTTGGTTGGGTCCAGTGCTGGCAGCAGTGAAGTGGTGGTGGAAGGGCATCACAGCAGCGAGAGGTGGGACTGTGACTTTTGTGGGTCTGGTGCAGGTGGCAATGAGGTGATGACGGAGGAGAATCAGCCCAGCGGCTAAAGACGGTGCCTGAGGATTGATGACTTCGATGTTGTTTGGGTCTGGTGTGGGCAGGGTGGTAGGGGAAGGATAGCGGTGCAGGGGTCTGGTGTAGGCAGGGTGGTAGGGAAAGGATAGCGGTGCAGGGGTTTGGTGTAGGCAGGGTGGTAGGGAAATGATAGCGGTGCAGGGGTCTGGTGTAGGCAGGGTGGTAGGGAAATGATAGCGGTGCAGGGGTCTGGTGTGGGCAGGGTGGTAGGGAAAGGATAGCGGTGCAGGGGTCTGGTGTGGGCAGGGTGGTAGGGGAAGGATAGCGATGCAGGGGTCTGGTGTAGGCAGGGTGGTAGGGGAAGGATAGCGAGGCAGGGGTCTGGTGTGGGCAGGGTGGTAGGGGAAGGATAACGATGCAGGGGTTTGGTGTAGGCAGGGTGGGAGGGGAAGGATAGCGATGCAGAGGTCTGGTGTAGGCAGGGTGGTAGGGAAAGGATAGTGGTGCAGGGGTCTGGTGTGGGCAGGGTGGTAGGGGAAGGATAGTGAGGCAGGGGTCTGGTGTGGGCAGAGTGGTAGGGGAAGGAAAGTGAGGCAGGGGTCTGGTGTGGGCAGCGTGGTAGGGGAAGGATAGCGGTGCAGGGGTCTGGTGTGGGCAGGGTGGTAGGGGAAGGATAGCGATGCAGGGGTCTGGTGTGGGCAGGGTGGTAGGGAAAGGATAGCGGTGCAGGGGTCTGGTGTGGGCAGGGTGGTAGGGGAAGGATAGTGGTGCAGGCATCATTGATGATGAGCTGGCCCAGGACTGATGGACTTAACCTATATATCTTTAACCTATATATTTCTATTGTTTTCTTCTTATTTTTAAAAGTATTCAAAATGGCAGTGGATTGTGGCGACAGTGGAAAAGCTTTTCACTGTATTTTGCTGTTTTTCTCACCGTAAAATACATGTGACAGTAAGATCAGTCTTTCACTGACTCCGTGCTGGGTCCAGGAGAGGGAAGTTAAAATAGGATGGTACCCAGGCCACCACTTTCCCTTATCCACCCAGCCCAGGCTCAGGAGTGGGTGGGGGAACACAGAAACCAGCAGCCTGTCTGCCGTATTTAATAAATAATTTAAATGTTAGTTCACTCCAATATCATCTAACCCGTGCCATCATGTAGTTGGTGTGGGGGTGGGCAGCATAAGTATCTTTGTGTAAAAGTGTTTAAAACAGTGGTAAGGAGGTGGGCTACTGTCTTTGGAAGGTGGCTTTTGCCCATCGGGACCACCCTCCCCCTGAGAAGATACTTACTCCACGGTTTTGTCCTAATGCTTTTTCTTCACACCGCCATCCCCCAACCCCATCCCCGACCTACCCCACTCCCGAGTCCACTGGCTCTCCTCCTGGATTTCCTGCAGTACCGGCTGCGCCCACTACCAAGCTCTGGCATTGTTGAGCTAATCCTATTGGCCTGCACCACCAGAGGGTGGGACACCTTCCCTCCCCCAGTGAGGGAATGAAAGTCCAGCTCTCCCCCCAACCCCTCCAGAGAAAGTCCAATGGGTCGACCTGTTTATCCACCTGCATCCTGTCACTGCTGCAGAATGGACCTCTTCCTTACGGGTTGATTTCTGACTCATGTTTTATTAGGCGCATGTACAGTCTGCTCCCCTCCTCCAGCGTGACTCCGTACCCTCTGGGGCCCCTTTTTGCCACCTGTCCCCAAACTCTTTCATGTGTGGCTCAGCTCATGTTCTCTCTGTAGCTCTATCTCTCTTCTTCTACTCTAATTAATTGGCAAGGTATCTCAACTACCTGACTGATTCTGATCTACTATTCTGTCAGTTTTCTATACCTTCTCTTTTTATTTGCCTTAAGGTTTGCATATTCTGTATTAAAGTATTTATGAAGTATGATGTGCATCTAGGAAGTGAAGTTCCTCCTCTCAGTAGCTTAACTTATAAAAGAAGAGTGAGTTTTAAAATTGGAATTTCTCACAGGAGGTGTTTTGTTCCCACTGCTCCAACTCTTTCGTCAACAAACAAGAAGCAGATTCTCTGGCCAGCAAAGCAGTAATAATTTTTGAGATGCAGTGTCAACCTTGTTGGCCAGTTCAGTACTTAACAGAAATGTTGTTGATTGAGGAGTGCGATGGAAATTGTATTCAATCAGGAATCAACTGATTCAGCGTATTGGCCTGAATTATTTCAGAATGCCTTTTTCTTCCAACAACCCCCCAGTCCAAGACAAGTAATTCAAGTGCTCTAAACATAGCATAAACTTAAAGAATTGAAACTTTTCTAGTTGTTTTAACACTTATTTTTCATGGCTGGTTTTCGTATCAGTCATGTTTTTAATATTGCCGTCATTTAATCTAGCTGGATTTCAGGATATTTCTGGGTGAGTCCTGTCTGACAATCTCCCGTGTTCAACACCATTCATCTCAGTGCTGTTTTGTGGGGTGTATTTCACTGGCAAAATATCTGTTTGTTCCTCCATAATATACTTTGGAAGTAATTGTAATGTGTGAAGTATTTCAGGTGGTCATTGAGTTAAGTCCATAAGATAAGTCTGAGACTTTTCCTACTTTGACTCTGCTATTTGACAGAGCAAAACAATCATGTCTGCGCTGTGAAGGTGTGGACAAACTCCTAACAGACTAAATAAGCAATATTGCACTATTCAACAATCAACTTTTGGAAATCCACAAAATTCATCAGCATTATTAATCCTTATGAGAAACACATACTTCATATCTCGTTGGAAGGCACAATGAACGCATGAAGCATTAAATTAAATATATTCTTTACATGTAAAGTTAAGGGTCAGATTTTGCAATTCACTTATCACTTGTAGTTTTAATGCCAGCCTTCTCCGTCATTTCCTGTCTTACTTGGGTCACATGGTAAATGTTGCAACCCACTGTGAGTTGAATTTCAGTTGTAAAGTCATAGAGTCCTACAGCACGGAGACAGGCCCTTCAGCCCAAACTGGTCCATGCCGACCAAAATGTCCATCCCCACTAACCCCATTTCCCTTCACTTGGCCCATATCCTTCTAAACTTTTCCTATCCATGTACTTGCCCAAATGCCTTTTAAATATTGTTAATGTACCCGCCTCAACCACTTCTGCTGGCAGCTCATTCCACATGCATACCACCCTCTGTGCCCCTCAGGTTCCTCAGTTGTGGTTCTGTGGAAGTAGAGCATATTAATGGGGTTTCACTTAAGCAAATACCAAGAGACACTTACTGAAACCGTGGTGTGGTTGGTTTACGAGCTCTTTCCTTGTACTGTTTAATATTGTTATTATTACGCACAGTTAAGAGTTAACCCTGTTCTATCATCCAACATTACTGCCTAGTCCTATTCTGAAATTGTCATTAAATTTGCATACTGCATTGCTGGAATTAATCTGCTGGTTTATTTATATTCTCTCCTGTTCTGAATTTTTTTCATAGCTTCTGTTTTCTATCTCGTCATTCAGGCAGATTATCCAGGGCATTCTAACCTGCAGCTTCTGTCAGACGGACTTTAACTTACACTTGGTGAAATAGTGTATGTGTAGGATTGTGCTAATCGTGCAAATCTTGCTTGTTCTGGGAGATGAGGTAGAATCTCTTCTCTGGGTGTCTCACTGAGATTGTAGTAGTTGTGAGGATATCATGCCTGATGTATTTCAAGTCAAGCTCTGGAAGACAGTCTTCGTAATATGTGTTCGTAATATGTCCCATTTTAGGATATTATGCAATTTTGCAAATTAATAATACATTGCAAAGTGTGCATTAATGTACCCAGGGCTTTGTGGAAAATTGAAAACAAATGGAGGTGAACTCTTCATGCAGCAGTCATCAAAAACAAGTCTTACAAGTTTTTTGCATTTCATTATGTTCCCCAGCTAGGCATTGCTGATTGCTTAATTATATGAGCAATGATTATTAAAATTCATGTTACAGAAAGGATTTCTATCATGGGAAGGAATGCTTTGAATTGATCATAATGTATAACTCAGCATGACCTTAAAAAAACTTACTTGTTTCATTGTTATCAAAGCTAATAGTGAGAAAATGAGACAAAACATTAAAACTGAATTAGCAATACCTCTTCTGCTCCTCATGCAGTAATAGCCATCTGACATAACTAATGGATAGCAGTGTTTTGATGTCTGTAGGACATTAACTGATAAATCTCTCTTTATTTTTAGAACCTGGCTATTATGAAGATGGCAGTTTTGGAGTGCGCATTGAAAGTATTATGCTTATAGTTCCTGCACAAACCAAGGTAGATTATTGTCCTTGCTGTTTCCTTTGCAATTTGAACAATTTAACTTTTTAAATGTGGACTGTGACAAAAATCCTGCTCAGTTGTCTCGTCACCTTGTCTCCATGCTATCAAAGTTCTTTAATCCACTCTGTAGCATCTGCCCCGTTTTGTCTTATTAAGCTCGGAATTTGTCCACACATGGTCAATGATGAAAGTATTGGGGAAAGAGAGCATCTTGCTCTGTTGGATGCAGGATTCACATCAGCTAATGCTTGTTCAGTTGCAGTATGGATTGGAAACAGGTCAATTTGTGCTGTTTCAAATTCCTATTTCCTGCAGCTGCTGTCTGAATGATTCTTGATATTCACGATATATTTAATGCAAGAATTATAACTGGTTTAGTTTCATAGGCTTAATTGATCGGAGGCTACTCGAACTTTCTCTTGGGAGTATTCAAAGTGAATCTTTTATCTATTGATGTGAGAAGGGTTTGAGCTTGAATCCGAGCAGTGCAGGAACACTGAATCTCCCAGGTTCTTAAAACTAGACTATGCTGGCATTGAATTTATTGAATAGAACAGGAAGCTCCTTCATGCCTGTATCTTTTAAAATGAATTACATTGTAACAGGCTCCAATTAAATATTTCTACCAGCTCATTAGATCTATTATGGTTGTTTTTAAACCACTTGCTACCTCAATGAGGCCAATAATGCACCTGAATATAGAAACTCTAGTGCTCCCAATTTCATTAACTGTAGGATGTTTCTGCTTTATATGTAACTTTGTGCACCTGAACCCCTAAGTCTTGTTCGACATCCACTGTATTTAACTCTGTCCTTTTAAAAAGTGCCCTGATCTATCTTCTTCTGGTCTGAAACGGATAACCTCATTCTTGCTTATATTAAAATCCACCTGCCACTGACCAGTATTTTACATTTGGAAGAAGGTCTTTAGGGATTGCATTAACAAAGATCAAACAATGAACCAGATCTCACAGTGGAGTCATAGAGTCGTAGAGGTCTACAGCATAGAAACAGGCTCTTTGGCCCAAATGGCCCATACTGCTCAGTTTTCACAGTTTAAGTTAGTCCCATTTGCCTGTATTAGGCCCATATCCCTCCATACCTATCCTATCCACGTTCCTGTTTAAATGTTTCTTAAATGACAAAACTGTATTCACTCCCACCATTACCTCTGGCAGCCTGTTCCAGACACTAGTAACAAAAGTGATGCTGTCAGTGCTCACTTTTTTAAGGAAGAGTTTTTACAGCAACTTTGCGTGGCTATACATCTGCGACTAAGTGCAGAAAATTGGGCATCTGAGTTTCTCTGCTACTCCAGAAGCTTTGCTATTTTGCTTCAGAGCTGCCATTAAACAGCCCTGCACTGCAGGTTAAGAAAGGATTAGTACTCCCATATTGAGTGCTGCAGCCAGCCATTATTGAATAACCCAGGACAAAAGAATTGCAAAGCTAAGAATCTCAAAATTGACTGTTCAGCTACCAATATCAACACTACCAGTAACATGCACTAAACAGCCTTAACTTTCCACTGTTCACGAGTGACTCCAACTGATTTGTATCGCGTTTTAAATTTTATTTTTATTTTGGACTCATTTTCTATTTGTAATCTATGTTTATGTGTGTAACTTTTTATGAATTAGTAACTAACAAACTTATTTTTTGGTTAAATTGGCTCCTTTGTAAAATCTAAATTAATTGTTTCCAGGAGAAAGATATCCACTAGAGAAGATATCCTTTTTAAATTAATCTTGATGCGAATAGCCAAGTCTATCTCTGTCTTAAGTACACTCAATGGCTTAGCTTCCACAGATTAACTACCCTCTGGCTGAAGACATTCCTCCTCATCTCAATTCCAAATGTTCGTCCCTTCATTTTGAGGCTGTTCCCTCAAGACCTAGTCTCTCCTACTAGTGGAAACACCTTCACCATGTCCACTCCACCCAGGCCTCTCAGTATCCTCTAAGTTCCAGTTAGATCCCCCCCACCTCATTCTTCTGAACTCCATTGAAGACAGACCCAGGGTTCTCAACTGTTCCTCATATGAGAAGCCCTTTATCCCTGGGATGATTCTTGTAAGTATCCTCTGGACCCCTTCCAACAGCAGCATACCTTTCCTTAAATACTGGGCCCAAAACTGCTCACAATATTTAAAGTATCGTTCTGACCAGAGCCTTCTGCAGCCTAAGAACTACATCTCTGCTTTTGTATTCTAGCCCTCTTGAAATGACTGCTAACTTTGCATATGCCTTCCTAACTGCCAGCTGAATCTATATGTTAACCTTAAGAGATTCCTGAAGTAGGAGTCCCAAGAGCCATTGTGCTTTAGATTTCCAAAGCCTTTCCCCATTTATAAAAAAGTCTGCACTTCTATTCTTCCTACCGAAGTGTATAACTGACACTTTCTCACATTGTATTCCATCTGTCACTTCTTTGCCCACTCTTCTAGTCTTACGGCAGCCTCCCTGCTTCCTCAATGCTACCTGTCCTTCTACGTATCTTTATGTCATCTGTAAACTTAGCAACAATGCCCTCAGTTCATTTGTCCGGACTGCTAAAGTATAATGTATTCTAAGAATACCTTTTAAGGATAATCCTACAAATTAGACAAGAGGTACGTTTCCAGAGACATGCAGCTATGATGAGCTAGGACAGAGCGATTGAGGTCTGGAAGAAAAATGATAGGTTTGATGGACAAGCGATCTTTAAATATTAAGAACGTGCTTCAAGACGTTTTAGCAAATATTACCCTGGCATACCCCTGTGATTAATAGTCAGATCTGACTAAAAACGAGCTGCTATGTCTGGATTTGATTCAGTAGCAATACTCGCAGTGACATCCATTATATTGGATCATTGTCAATTACTAAATAGTTCAAATAATCTTAAGGCTGTAGAGAAAAAAATACAGAGGAAATAAATTATATAGGAATTTTAAAAACAGATTTATTCATGGCCCAGCGTGAACCTAGAGAAGATTTGACTTCCAAGAATTTGAATGGGAAAAGCAAAAAATGGCTATTTCCAAGTTAGTTACTTTGTTTTAATGTAAAGGTGAGGTGAGAGCGATAGCCCTTGACGTAAAGGCCGAATTTGACTGAGTGTGGCATCAAGGAGCCTCAGCAAAACTGGGATCAGTGGGTATCAGGGGGCAAATGTATGACTAGTTGGAGTCATGCCTGGCACGTAGGAAGATGGCCACGGTTGTTGGAGGTCAGTGATCTTAGCTCTAGGCTATCTCTCCAAGTGTTCCTCAGAGTAGTGTCCTAGGCCCAACTATCTTCAGCAGCTTCATTAATGACCTTCCCTCCATCATAAGGTCAGAAGTGGGGATGTTCGCCAATGATTGCACAATGTTCAGCACCATTCGTGACCCCTCAGATACTGAAGCAGTCCGTGTCCAAATGCAACAAGATCTGGACAATCTCCAGGCTTGGGTTGACAAGTGATAAGTAACATTTGCGCCACACAAATGCCAGGTAATGACAACCTAACCACTGCCCCTTGACATTCAGTAGTGTTACCATCTCTGAATCCCCATTATCAACATCCTGGGGGTTACCATTGACCAGAAACTCAACTGGACTCACCACATAAAAATAGTGGCAACAAGAGAAGGCCAGAGCCTAGGAATACTGCGGCGAGTAACTCACTTCCTGACTCCTCAAGGCCTGTCCACCATCTACAAGGCACAAGTCAGGAGTGTGATGGATACTCCCCACTTGCCTGGATGGGGGCAGCCCCAACAACACTCAAGAAGCTTAACACCATCCAGGACAAAGCAGCCCGCTTGATTGGCACCACATCCACAAGCATCCACTCACTCCACCACCCATGCTCAGTAGCAGTAGTGTGTACTATCTACAAGATGCACTGCAGAAATTCACCACAGATCCTCAGCAAGAACCTTCCAAACCCCACGGCCCACTTCAATCTAGAAGGATAGGGTCAGAAGATATACAGGAACAGCAAGTTCCCCTCCAAGCCACTTACCATCCTGACTTGGAAGTATGTCGCCGTTCCTTCAGTGTGACTGGGTCAAAGTCCTGGAGTTCCCTCCCTAAGATCACTGTGGACCTGTCTACAGCACAAGCACTGCAGCAGTTCAAAAAAGCAGCTCACCCCCACTTTCTCAAGGGGCAAATAAGGACATGCAATACATCTTGGCCCAGCCAGTGATGTCCATGTCTTACGAGTGAATTAAACAAAAAGCCTGTTGAAAAGATCAACCACATGTCGCAGTAGGAATGACAGTAAGGCTGTCGGCCCTCACTGTTAATTAAGAATAAATTTAACAGCAACTTCTAGCAGCCGCACACATGCAACTAAACACAGGATTCAGGAATTTTCTGTTTGCATTTTCCTGTTATCCCAGGTGATTCCAAGTTGCTAGTTCTTGCATTGAAGTGAAAATCCACATTTTTTTGTTCATGTACTGTTTATCCTCCCTCTCCCTGAGGCAATGGCATGTTGATCCAGAAAACTCCGGTGCAGTTGGCAGCCTCCCACTAACTTGCACTGTCATAGTAGTGATAACAAATGGGCTGTTTCACATTCCCTCACCCACGTTCAATACCTGGGGCTTTCGCCCACCAAAATTGTTTTTAAAAAGGAACGGGCACTGATTTACAGTTTCGCCAAAGTTTGTGAAAACAATTTAGAAAAAATGAAACAATCAGAAATTAAATTAACATTTTATCGAAAGGCACTGAAGCTCAGTGAGGGATTAAGAGCCCTTTCTCTAAATTTGATTCACACCTGTATGATAAGTTTTACATATTGGAGATGAAAGGCATTGTCTTCGATCATCAATCTTGGAAACAAAGAACTCTGACGTGGAATACACAAACTAGCAGTATTTCAGCAAGGGATAGTAGGAACAGCTGATGCTGGAGAATCTGAGAAAACAAGGTGTAGAGCTGGATGAACACAGCAAGCCAAGCAGTATCAGAGGAGCAGGAAAGCTGACGTTTTGGGCCTGGACCCTTCAGAAAATTTTTTTTTTTCTGCAGCAGGGTCTAAACCCGAAATGTCAGCTTTCCTGCTCCTCTGATGCTGCTTGGCCTGCTGTGTTCATCCAGCTCCACACCTTGTTATCTCAGTATTTCAGCAAGCTGGTTTTGGCAGGGGAGATAAGTTTGCGACTGGGGAGCTTTTTCACATAGATGTTAATGTGTGTATGGAATAAATTGCTAGGGGAGGTGATGGAGGCTGGTGCAATTACAACATTTAAAAGGCATCTGGATTGGTACATGAATAGGAAGGGTTCAGAGGGATATGGGTCAAATACTGGCAAATGGGACTAGATTAATTTAGGATATTTGGTCGGCATGGACGAGTTGGACCAAAGAGTCTGTTTCCATGCTGTACAGCTCCGTGACTCTATGACTGGAACTGCTGGACAAAATGCTGTCTCAGTATCTTGAGGTAGAAAGTGCCAGTGATAGTGCTGACTTTAAAAATAACCATCAGGACACCAAGAAATTAGGATCACTGAAATATTTGTTACTGCTGAGGAAACAGGTCATCAGTTAAATAACTGTGCTGTCAGGATTGTAGGTCTCAATGATATCTTAAGGACTTTAAACTGTATATTCTTTGATCTTCCTTTTGAACTGAACAGTAATCCTTTTCAGGAACAAAAACAGAAATTGCTGGAAAAGCTCAGCAGGTCTGACAGCATCTGTGAAGAAAAAACAGAGTTAACGTTTTGGGTCTGGTCACCCTTCCTTAGAACTGATTCTTTTCAATTTGGTACATGTGTGCACTAATGTTTGATGTCACATCTTTATCATTGTTCTTGGAGATACCAGAAGTGTCCCTCTGATTTTCTTTCCGGCTGTGTGGGTCTCTGAGGACCATGCATGGCAGCTTCCTCAGGAACCGGAGGTCAATATGTGTCGACACCAATCACTGGGTGCAGCACCTTGGAGCAGTTGCTAACGTGCTGTTCAGAGGAAACATTGGGCAGCGGATAATATTGCTTACACTTTCTATACGGTAAATGGAAAAGCCCTGGGGAAAATTGATGCACAGAGAGATCTGGGTGTTCAGGTCCATTATACTCTGAAGGTGGCAACACAGGTGGATAGAGTGGTCAAGAAGGCATATGGCATGCTTTCATTCATCAGACGGGGTATTGAGTACAAGAGTTGGCAGGTCATGTTACAGTTGTATAGGACTTTGGTTCAACCACATTTGGAATACTGCCTACAGTTCTGGTCGCCACATTACCAAAAGGATGTGGATGCTTTGGAGAGGGTGCAGAGGAGGTTCACCAGGATGTTGCCTGGTATGGAGGGCACTAGCTAAGGAGAGAGGTTGAGTAGATTAGGATTATTTACATTAGAAAGACGGAGGTTGAGGGGGGGACCTGATTGAGGTCTACAAAATCATGAAAGGTACAGACAGGGTGGACAGCAAGAAGCTTTTTCCCAGTGTGGGGGACTCAATTACTAGGGGTCACGATTTCAAGGTGAGAGGGGAAAAGTTTAAGGGAGATATGTGTGGAAAGTTCTTTACGCAGAGGGTGGTAGGTGCCTGGAAAGCGTTGCCAGCGGAGGTGGTAGAGGCAGGCACGATAGCGTCATTTAAGATGTATCTAGACAGATACATGAATGGGCAGGGAGCAGAGGGATACAGATCCTTGGAAAATAGGTGACAGGTTTAGATAGAAGATCTGGATTGGCGCAGGCTTGGAGGGCCAAAGGGCCTGTTCCTGTGCTGTAATTTTCTTTGTTCTTTGTTCACTCCAAAAACAAACCTTGTAATTAGCTCCTTATTGTTTCTGGTGGACTAGTTAACTACCGCTCATTTAAGAACAAATTCCAAATTTAAATTGGAGACTGGTGAAGCCTCATGCCTGAAAGACCATGGTGTCTTTACATCCGACCCCAGACAGTAGAAAAGAGGGGAGTGTATTCTTCACCCCTCCTCAACTAGAGGTAACAGAATACAGAGAGAGTCAGCTGATGTTTGGTGAACTGAGGAGGTGTGAGATCTTGAGCAGTCAAACACACACAGCCCCAGCAAACCCAATGAGGCCTGGTTGTGCTGTACATTTTTAATCTGTGCATAGTGGATATGAGCCAACAGTGCAGGCCAACACTACAATTTGAGTTCTCCGATGGTCCGTTGCTGAGTGCCACACTAGTGCAATTCATTGCTAAGCAATTGGTTCACTCGTTTTGATTTAAAGTTTGTTTCTTTTAGCTGTGATTTTACCATCACACACACTTTGCTGCAGATTTAGTTTCCAATATGGGTAGCCACTTCATAGCTATATTCCTGTGTCAACAAACCAAATCAACATCCGAGTGCAGATGCCCTGACGTTAAACTCTTTCAATGGGAGATTGTTAATATTCTGTGGAAGCAGCAATAGCCTTAAAAGTAGACCATTCTTGGACCCTGTGATCTTAAAATCTGGATTCTCGTCACTTCTTCCAGCCCTCAGGAGTTGTAATTTGCTCTCCTTAAAAGCATTGCTTATAAAACAATTTATTTGTTGAGCCCCTTTAGCCTATCTTTGATTCCTAATTCATTTATATCAAATCCATTAATATTACCTCGGTTATCGCTGTTTGGAGAGTGCAGGTTGTTCAAATCTGTCTTGGTTAATAGTTAAACAAAATAATTTTTCATAATATTCTGCTTATCCTCCTATTTTGAGTCCATTTACATTGTGTTATAATATTTGCCTCTGGCTGTCCCCTTATTGTAGAATGTGTGGCTGAATAGGTTTTCACTGTTGCGTTTTGCCTCCAAAGCCAAATGGCTTTCTTTTCCAATGTCAATAAGATAACAAGGAAAATTCAGGATTTCAGCAATCTCACAAAATCATAAAGATGCTGGAATTGCACAACAGGTTAATCATCTTTGAAAAGAAGCAAATTGAAATTCCAGGTGCAATGGTCCATCAGCTTCATTCTGATGTGATATTAATGTCTCATTCTCTCAAACCTCTGAGTAATGTGCTGTACATTTCCTGCACTCTGTTCCGTTTTTGCTAACACTGGATTAACAATCAGAATGGTGGTGCTAACCAAAATTACTTTACAGTGGAATAAAATTAAAGAGATTCAAGAGCTCAGAATTTTTTTTTGCCTCTCATTAAATAGTGAGCTTCTAATCCACAGGCTTGTTTTCAGATAAATTATTCGGTTTAGACAACGAGGTTATGAAGTGATGCAATACTGATGTAATCAGTTAGTTCTTTTATGGGATCTAAGCATTGCTGGCAAGTTGCCCTTAAGCTGAATGACCATTTTACACAGTTGTTAAGAGTTAACTACAATTGCTGGAGTCTGGAGTCACATGTAGGCCAGGCCAGGTAAAGATGGCAGATTTCCTTCACAGCTGGGCATTAGTGAACCAGATACATTTTAACAGCCACAGCCGTCGCAGTTTCCATTACTGAGCCTGGCTGTATATTCCAGATGTATTAATTGAGTTTAGGTTCCAGTGGTGGGATTTGACCTTGTATCACGTTCACCTGGGCCTGCCCTAAGCATTGCACCATCAATCACAACACCTTACACAAGGAAAGCCCCAGTGATGGGGAGTTTGGTGTGGATTAAATTCAAAGTCATCTGTTCCTGCCAAGTTCAGTACACGTACTATATTATGTCTCAACTTACTCATAGCCTTTATTCAAAATCTTATTTTCTGATATAAATCTATCTAATTCTTATCTGAAATAATCAATATTAACTTCTTCCATTGTCACCTCGGGGAACCTGTTCCATTGATTGATCTGAGAATTTGTTTTCACAGTTACTTTTGAATATACCTACCATTCACAGAGCAAGTGGAAAACTTTAGAAGAACACAGTTAATATAGTTGATCTTTGTTCAACATTAACCTGGCCTTTTGTCGCAGTGTGTTTTAATTTAATCACAGACCACTTTTTTAAATCACACAGCAATAATTTGATCCCCAAATCCAGTCAGAAAGGTTACAGACACTGGATCTTGACAGTCTTACTCAGCGAGCAACGAGCTTAATCTGACAGACATGCCCAAAGTTACAGTTAATGACAAATGTCATGCTAATGATTAGGAGCAAATGCCACAAAAATGGGTACAATACTGCTGCTGTTGTCTCTGAAATCTCTTTCAGCAAAGATACTGATTTCCCATAGAGTTGGGATCAATAAAAAGGTTTTAAGAGTTTATTCAAAGATCTAGATCTGTGTCCTATTCTTGTGAAGGGTGTCCAGACTCAAGAACACTTGTAGCCATTACATTCTATTGTCATTAAGTAATCTTTGCTACATATTCTAGGTTATGCCTTTTACCTCGTGGGTTATGTACTAACATAAACTTTTGTGGTATCAGCAAATTGAGGGTAATAATGGATAAGAAGTATTGAACCTAATTTGTTTTTTGTTTAGTACCGATACCTGAACAGAGAGAGCCTTACGTTTGAACCGTTGACACTTGTTCCAATTCAAACCAAAATGATCAACGTTGAGCTGCTCACACAAAAAGAGGTGAGAGTGTATTCCACTTGTTGGAAGTGAACAAAGTGGTGGATCCACCTCATGAGTGAATGAATTCTGTAGTGAAGCAATTACTCATCAAGAGGCAGTGGTTTATATTGCAATGTGCTGTTATTAGAGCTGGTTCTTATATTACATTGTTGTAAAGAAATATGTAATTCCTGTCTGCATTGCTGATTTGTGACCTAAATCCTGCAGCATAGAGCTTTGTTATATTAACTTTGATTCTAGTTTTAATTGGTAACAGTCTGAAGTTATAAAAAGCCTTTTAAGGTAGAAACATTTCAAGCCATGAATTCCATTCAACGTGAAAAGTAACTCCTGACTCCACGCAGTCTGCCCACCATCTACAAGGCATAAGTCGGGAGTGTGATGGAATACTCCCCACTTGCCTGGATGAGTGCAGCTGCAACAACACTCAAGAAGCGTCCAGGACAAACCAAACGGCTTGATTGACACCACATTGACCACCTTCAACATTCACTCCCTTCCTCCCTGGTATGTACCATCTACAAGATGTATTGTGGCAACTCACCAAGGCTCCTCCAACAGCACTTCAAAACCTATGACTTGTGCCACATACAAGGACAAAGGCACCAGATGTGTGAAAATGCCACCACCTGCACGTTCTGCTCGAAGTCACACATCATTCTGACTTGGAGCTAAATTGGTGCTTCATTGTTGCTAGATTAACATTACAATGTCTTCCTAACAAAGCTCTGAAACTGCCTATGTAACTACTCCCCAAAGGCTGCAGTGGTTCAAGAAGACTGCATATCGCCACCTTGTCAAAGGTAATTTCAGATGAGCAACAAATGCTGTCCTTGACAGCGTTAAACACATCCCATGAGCAAATATAAAGAACAAATGAAAAAATTGATGTCCAAAAACTTTGTTGAAGAGTTAGGTTTTGAAGAATGTCTTAAAGGAGGAGAGGGAGTTAGATAGGTGGAAGGATTTAAGGTAAGAGTTCAACAGCTTAGAGCTCACTGTGCTGATAGATTGACTGCCTGTCATTGAGGAATGAAAATTGGGAATGTGTAAGTTGCTAAAATCAGAGAGAGCAGAGATTTTAGAGGATTGTACAGTTGGAGGTGGCTATGAAGGTGGGGAACTGTGAGATTATGGAGGAATTTTAAATTGAGTGTTTTAAAATTGAGTTGTAGCTAGAATGGGAGCCCACACAGTTCTGTGACTACAGAGGTGGTAGGTGAACGGAACTTGATAAGAGTTAGGATTCTGGTAACAACATTTAGGTTAAACTCAGGTTTCTAAAAGATGACTAGGAGAGCATTGAAATTGTGGCGTCTGCATGTAACAAATCCAGGAATGAGGTCTTCAGCTGCGGGAGAGCTGAGTCAATGTTATGGAAGTGGAGAGAAGTGGCATCTGGGAGATGGTGTACGTTGTGAGCCCACCTCAGTGTCACACCAAGATTCCTTCCAGTCTGTTTCAGCTTCAGACAGTTGCCAGGGAAAAAGATGAAAAAACCAGGAAACAAAGTTAGTGTGAAAGTGATGAGGTGACAATGTTGTGTATTTGAATGGGCCTTGAAACGCTGGTTAAGTCATCTGTGGTCTTAAAGCCCAGTGATTGTTATCAGAATAATAAAGTCAATAGGGCCGTCTCAGATTTCTCATTTAGAGACTTTAATTAGCTGGTTAAAATGACCTTTAACGCTAATTTTCAGACTTTGAAACTCCATTTTTTGAATCAGTAGATCTCACTTCCAAACTGAATGGTGAGAGGTAAAGGGAAAGAAGAATTAAAGTGAATTGTTTTAACAGGTCTTCTTTAGGGAATTGAGGTATTGTATGGATAGATTATACCACCTTTAGAAAAGAATCACAGAATGGTTACGGTGCAGAATCATGGCCATTTGGCCCATGAAGTCCATACTGGCTCTCTGAACGAGCATTATATCTCAGTGGCAATTTTCTGCATTTTCTCCAAACGTGCACGTTTTCTCTGTTCAGTCATCGTTTCGAACCTTCTTGAATGCCTTGATTGAGTATTGAGAACGGAGGAATGACCAGTGCATATGAAGAGCTTCACCAAGTCATCCAGATTCCTGAAATAGTATTCCAGATGTTGAGGGGGAAACAGGTAAATTAAAATGAGATTGCAGGGTGCAATACCAATGCATTTGAGTGAGAGGAGTACAAGTTTGCAGTTTCAAATTCATTCCCATAACGTGTTATTGTTTGACATGAAAGTGTACAAACTCATAATGCATATATGATTAGAGCAATTAGAGATTCATCAGACAGCCACTAGAGTGTGGGAAGCCCATCTGTCCTTGTGATCACACCCATTACAATTTCATGTCTTTGGCATTAAAGTTTGAATTTTCATTTCTCAGTTGTCTTAAAAATCAACTTCTTGCTCGTGCTCCCAACAGATCTCCAGTGATGCAATCACTCAACAGCTTTCTTTGTTATGGTTTAATTTTCTGATGAATAATGCCACTTTTGTCAATGTCCTTCAGCGAGATTGGATCAACAACTACCATCGGTTATGCAGAGAAGTGATTGGAGCGGAACTGGAGAAGCAGGGGAGACCGGAGGCTTTGCAGTGGCTTATCAAGGCAACGCAACCAATCGGCTGATTGAGAAATAAAGTTTACCAAGGAAACACAATTGTTTATCATGCACCATAATGCCATTATGACTTACCTTAGCAGAGGATGAAGTATCCATAATGTACGCCTTGAACATACAATGATGTCTCTTTCAGATTTAATATGTAATTTTACAAATAAAATATTTCATGCTTCTAACTTCTTAGTGCCTCTTTAATGTTAGGAACCTTTGTAACCAACTGTCTTCAATAACCATCTTAAAACAAAGACCTTAAAAGGTGGCTTTCACATTTTGAGTCAACTGCTTTGATTTTCTTTTGCTTAGAGGACAATGTTTTGGATAGACTTTTTAAAAAATCATTGAAGGACATTTGCCTAACGATTTGATTTGAATAATGAAGAAATCATTCACATTTGAGATTGTTGTTTGTATGATGTTTTATTGTTGTTTGATCCCAAACTTGAACTCATTGATATCTCTGCTGCTCATGTCCTAAATTTGCATCAATTTTGTTTGCTTCTCTGCCCATCCCCAACCCGCTTGCGGACTTACGTTGGCTATGGCTTTGGTAATGCCTCAGTTTTAGAAATCATTGTTTTCAATTCAGCCACCCTGGGAATACCACTACCTGCAAATTCCCCTTCAAGGCACTCTCCATCCTGAGTTGGAAATATATCACTGTTCCTTCGTCAAAATCCTGGAATTCCCTCTTCAAACAGTCTTGTGGGTCAGCCCACAGCATTCACCACCACCTTCCCAAAGGCAACAGGGGATGGACAATAACTGCTGGGTCCTCCAGTAATACCTACATCCCACAAATGAAATTTCAGAATTCCACCAGCTTTGACTTCTTGCATAATCTTGAATTTAATTGCCACAGTGTTGGTAGACATGCCTCTAACTGCCTTAACCCTAAGATCTGTAATTCCCTTTGTAAGCCTCTCTCTCCATCTAAGACACTTATTAAAATCACCTGATTGATTAACCATTTGTAAACTTGCACATTTACAAATGTGAAAGTGCATTTAAGAATCATAGAATCCATACCATCCCTCCGAAGAGCATCCCACCCAGACCCATTCCCTTGTCCTTGCATTTCCCATGTCTAACTCACCTGTGTAAACATCCCTGGGCACTATGGGCAATTTAGCATGGCCAATGCACCTAACCAGCACATCTTTGGACTGTGGGAGAAAACCCACTTAGACAATGTACAAATTCCACACAGATAGTCACCTGAGGCTGGAATCGAACCCAGATCCCTGGCGCTGTAAGGCAGCAGTGCTAACCACTGTGCCACCCAAACTGTTCTGTTGCCCCAGGGATCCTTGGAGGAGTTACCTGGTTTCTCATTGTTAATCATTACTGTGCCCTACAAGAATTTCCTCAACCTGATCATTTGGTACTATTCTTTTATCTTGCTATTAAATGAGATTTTTTAGGTTGTCTCTGTTAGTATCACCCTAGGTCAAAAGGTTATTCCACAACAGAGAGCAAGATTTTAACTCCATCTTCTTGTCCAGTCAGCACTTGATCCTCATTGGATATCACCAAAGAAACATATTATCTGGATTAGTTATGTCACTACTATTAGTGAGATATTGCACAAAGCTCTGCCTACCTTACATAAGTGGCTATACACATAAAAATCTTCAGTTTTTGAAAAATGTTTTAGGACACTTTTATGACTTGGTGTGTTACCACAGAATGAAAGTTGACGTGAGAAATTAAGAGTTGGAAACTGAACGACAGTTAGAGTTTCTGCCTTAGAATACAGCAGCAGTTTATAAAATAAGCACTATCTCTGTACAAGTCCTATAAAGGCAAGGCCAGGGAAGAGTAGATTTCTTTCCTTAAAAGGCATTTGTGGACCAGATGGGCTTTTACATCAATCATTACAAAGTCACCCTTAGACTGGCTTCTTATTCCAGATTTTTATTGAATTCTAATTTCGGTATTGACATGATGGGATTCAATCCATGTCCCCAGAACATTAGCCTGGAGTTCCAGATTACTTGTTCAATGGCATTTCCATTCCACTATCAGCTTCCTATTGTGTGGGCTGATGGAGTCCTTAGCAGTGGCGTTTCTGGATGGGACAGGTATTTGAACAAAAAGATTTTACCTACCCTGCTTGCTGTTGTACTTAGCGCTGTGGGTCCTGACAATATTGTTTCTGTTTATATGGAAAAAAATACACGGAGCCATTACCACCTTCTATGGAAAAGGGCTGAGCATCCATTGAAAGTTTAAATAGAGAAGCAATGCTATCTGCTGAAATAGGTTTGGAAAGGAGATTGTTGATCCTGGACTGGGACAACAAACAGAAGAGAGGAGATGTTTCAGGCAAGCAATGTCAGAGATGGATCCAAAACCATCTTATTGAGAACGACGGACTAAGTCTTAGCAATCTGAAAGCAGCAATTGGATTCATGACTATATCTGCAAGAGTGCATTGTTTTAGGAAAGATGGCAAGATGGTAGAAGTTTCAAATCAGTTCTACTGTCTTAGTGCAACACTGGCTGATCGAAATAGGAGAGAGAAAATCGAGAATCATTTTCCTTTGACTATGAATACAGCATCTTGCTCAAATTCTCTAATAAGTTTTAAAGACCAATAGAAATAAACTGACAGTAGCTTGAATGTACTGTAGGATGAAATACTATTGATGATAAAAAGGCACTATGTAAATAATTTAACAATTTCTAAAAAGCATAAGCTTCCAACACGAAATAGAAAACAAAAGGTAATCTTGTTCAGTGGCTTCACTCCTACTGAATGGGAGAAGTAGGTGGTGCTTTTGAGGTTGGACTTAAGGTGAATAGCATTTTGTTACATTCTCTACACATCTAAAAGCGCTTTACAATTATAGAGTTATTTTCGAAGCATAGTTGTGTTTTCTTCAGGGTGAAACCAGCAGGCAGTTTAGTGCACAACCCTAATGTGATCAAGGGACAAATGCAGCACATTCCCTGTTCCATAAATGGTGTGAGATCTTTCATTGGCACCTATGAAAGGGTTATGGCTGGCTTGATTTATCAAAAAGTTTGCATCCTTGACATGCAGCAATACCCGGAGTACTGAACTTTAATTGCATCGATTAGCTCAGTTGGCTGCACGGCTGGTTTGCGATGCAGAATGATGCCAGTAGCACACATTCAATTCTGTACCAGCTGAAGTCACTGTGAAGATTCTACCTTCTCAACTTCCCCTGAGGTTAAACTACCACCAGTTGTACCTCTGTCTGTCTCTCTCTCTAATGAGAGAGTGGCCTACAGACCTCTGGTGATCTTACTAACTTAGCTGTGCTGACAGTGCATTGGGAGGGACAAGGAAACTCTCTTACCTTTGTCATAATACGCTGGACAGGAGAGAACTGCATCAGAGATAAAAGGTACTGCAGATGCTGGAGAATCCGAGATAAGCCACACCCCCATCTCCTATCTACTAACATCATCCCGCCCCCTTGACCTGTCCGTCCTCCCTGGGCTGACCTATCTCCTCCCTACCCCCCTACCTACACTCACCTTTACTGGATCCATCCCCGCCTCTTCGACTTGTCTGCCTCCTCTCCACCTATTCTCTCCTCTATCCATCCTCTATCCGCCTCCCCCTCTCTCCCTATTTATTTCAGAACCCTCTTCCCCTCCCCCATTTCTGATGAAGGGTCTAGGCCCGAAACATAAAGCTTTCCTGCTCCTCTGATGCTGCTTGGCCTGCTGTGTTCATCCAGCCCCACACCTTGTTATCTCGGAGAGAACTGCATATTGGCTTCTAATTTTAAGCTGTATCAAACTAGGGGCATTTATTGTGGTGGACTGTTGTATGTTATATTTTTATTTTTCCATCCTTTAACCAAGGAAAGAACATGTGCAAACGTTGCAACTTCTGCAGGGTTTCTCAGTTCATAAAGTAATGATGCACTCCTCTGATGATGCCATTGTTGGGTTTTGGTAAATGAAGAATATTTTCACGCTGTGTTTGTTTTCCTGTTTTCTCATGAAAATCGATGAGTTGTAGAAGCTCTGTCTCCTTTTCACATTCTTCACATGGATAGTGCTTGACTTGCTGCTGATCCTGCTTTCATACAGTCTGCCTTGTTGAAGTGTCCTGTGAAGTGGAAATGAAAATGTAAATACATTTCCATTGATGGAAGCAAATGAAAATCTGATGTTAATTTCCCAAACCACTTTAACCAGAATTGCATTTCTGTGGTCACCTTGGTAATGTTATCATTGGTTGATTGGTTTATTGTCACATGTACCGAGATGCCCCGTTGTTTAACTGAACCAGAATACCAATGTCACTTTCCCAAAAGTTATCTATTTAAAGTTATGTCTCTTCCCTCATTTCATTTCCTTTATTTTCCTGCTATCTGGCTTTTGTGCAATACAGATCAAACTTCAACAATGAACAAACAGTTTGGCTTGATTCATTATTGTCACCTGTACCGAGGTACAGTGAAAAGTTCTGTTTTGCATGCAGTACGGGTGGATCATATAATACAAAGTGAATCAGGGTATTAGAACAGATCAAAGAAGGCAATGTTATGCCGGCATAAAACGTGCACAAAGAGCGAGATCAACATTTAAGTATCAAATTTGAGAGGTCTGATCAGAAGTCTGATAACAGCAGGGAAGAAGCTGTTCTTGAATCTGTTGGGACGTGTGTTTCAGCTTTTGTATCTTCTGCCCAACGGAAGAGGTTGGAAGAGATTATAACTGGGGTAGGAAAGGTTTTTGATCACATTAGCTGCCTTCCCAAGGCAGCGACAAGTGTTGATGGGGTCAACGAATGGAATGTTGGCTGGCGTGATGGACTCATGTTTTAATGTTGATCCTGAATAAATGACTGGTCAGTTTTTGATGCTTTTTCTGTCCTCCCTGAGGCTAATTTGTGGTCTTCTTGCTTCTCTCATTCAGCACTCAGTGCAACAAATTTTGACTCTCCTTGATTTTCAATCAATCCCTTGTAACTGATGATAGGAGACTGAACCACAGATAGAAACAGAAAGATAACAAAGACACAACAGTGAGAAATAGTAGGAACTGCCGATGTTGGAGTCTGAGATAACAAGGTGTAGAGCTGGGTGAACACAGCAGGCCGGGCAGCATCAGAGGAGCAGGAAAGCTGACGTTTCGGGTCTGGACCCTTCTTCAGAAA
>JAHRHZ010000139.1:644949-692148 GCA_024137785.1 Ginglymostoma cirratum
GACTTCAGCAGTTTGAGAAGGCAGCTCATCACCAACTTCTCAAGGGCAGCTAGGGATGTGCAAGAAATGGTGGTCCAGCCAGCGATGCCCATGTCCTACGAGGGTTGAGTCTTTGGAGCTCCTTGCTGCAAAGTGGGGTGAGAGTCTGTGTGTATATTTAAGGCTGAGATCGATAGATTATTTATCAGTCAGAGAATCCAGGGTTATGGGGAAAGGGCTGGAAAGTGGATGTGAGGAATGTCAAATTAACCATAATCCGATTGAGTGGGGGAGCAGGCTGGAGGGACTGAATGGCCTACTTCAGTTCCTACTTCTTTTGGTCTTATGTTGACGTTACTCTGCATTGCAAACCAGCTGTCCAGCCAACTGAACTAATTGAGTCCCACAGTTGCTACAGTTTATCATTTATGCGGGTCTGTAATGTTGCTTTGAGCTGTACCTTTCACTTCTGTTTTACCACTCAGAGGCGCTGGGTGCTCATCTTTAATGTTATAATTTGTAAATCTGGCTTCACAATGTCAAGTCATGACATCTACAGGAGGGAAATTACTTAAATTAATAAGAGAAGGCTGCCAAACACAATCAGTTCTTGAAGGGTTAAAGTGCTTTGTAATAATCTTTAACCTGAACAGTTCAAACAGACTGCCTTGTAGGTTTTGCTTTGGGATTCCTGCCTTCAAAATAGTGACCTTTTTATGAAGTGGAACATAGTAAAGGCCTCGTAACAGCAATCCCTTTGAATATATTTCCTTAATATTCTTTTGTGGGATGTGAGTATCACTGGTTAGGCCAGCATTTAATGTCCATCCCTAACTGCACTCACCACACCCCTAAACCACTGCAGCCCCAGGTGGTGTAGGGTCTAGACCCGAAACGTCAGCTTTCCTGCTCCTCTGATGCTGCTTGGCCTGCTGTGTTCATCCAGCTCTACACCTTGCTACCCTAGTGTAGACCTGAAAGGGTTTCTGTGAGATCGTTTCTGCGAATTATGTGGGAATTGAACTCATGGCCTTCACGAATATTTCCATTTAAATTGATGTTTCTAACCGTTAAGTGTTCGTTAACTGCTGAGTAATGTATGTCAGAATCTCTTGGATAGCGTAACTTCCAGTGAATAGAGAGTAGACCCCCTAGACCTGCTTACCCTGCACTATAAACCAAACCCAATCTATTGGGGACTGAGGTGTCAGAATGACAAGAGATCCTTTAATAGATACATCCCCGTTATGTTTTACTGTACCTTCTTCGTTTGTGATAGGACAGGCCACAGATAATTCCAGACACCACCAGTATACAAAATGCTATGGATACCATGGTGATGTTCATGATTTTAACTTCTGCAAAAACAGAGATACACATTCCTATTACCAGCTGTTAAGATGGATTAGAAAGAACATGTGTCAAAACATAAAACATAGAAAATGGGAGCAGGAGCAGGCCATTCGGCCCCTCGAGCTTGTTCTGCCATTCAACATGATCACAAATGATCATTGCGCTCAATAACCTAATCCCACCCTCCTGCCATATTCATTGATCCCTATAGCCACTGGATCTATATTTACCTCCTTCTTGGAAACATTCAGTATTTTGGCCTCAGTCACTTTCTGTGGCAGTGAATTCCATAGGCTCCGCACTCTCTGAGTGGAGAAATTTCTCATCTCCTTTCTAAATGGTTTACTGCCTTATCCTTAAACAATGACCCCTGGTTCTGGACGCCCCCACCATCAGGAACATACTGCATCTATCCTATCTAGTCCTGTTGAAATGCCCCCCAACATGAATCCAATTGGTAATAAGCACACGATGTCACTTACCAGACATGGTACCATCCAGACCTTTTTGATGGTCTGTGCCATTAATGCTGAAACCCACCAAACCATGTGTACTGTTCGAAACCATCCTGACATCAGAGTGGGCCAAGGGAGCTCAGACTGAACAGTTTCAACAGTGAAAACATGTGATTAATCATGGGTTACCGTGCCAACGGCTACTTTCATTTTGTGGTTTTCCCCCTACACCCACTTAGCTTGTTGGAAGCAAATTTTTTTAAAAATTCTAAGCTAGTTTCAACCCAGCACAGACTGAAATTGCCTGGTTTGTTTCCTTTTAAAAGCAAAATGTTTTTGATCTATTCAAGTCATTTGCCCTTTCAGAGATCCAAACTGCACTAAGAAGAACTGTACAATGGCTGCATTGTGTGCCCCTCAATGGGCATTTTTCTGTCCTTGGATCCTTGTTTTAAACTCTGTGAGAAAATATTTGAGCCATTATGTGAATCACAGCTGAGAAAGTAAGCAAGTCTGATCACATTGGTCCACTAATTTTATTATTACACTGCTCTATCCAGAAATGGTTTGATTGAAGATTTGTACCAAGTGTTACACCCAGTCTTGGCTTTATCCTTTTCTTTAGAAATTCATTAGAAAAGGAGCATGAGCTTAAGCAGCTTTTGGAAACTGTTGTTGGTGAGTAACAGCTAAGTTTTGAGAAATTGTTCTTGGAGCAGAGAGCATCTGAAACTTCAATTTAGTGTTAAAAATATTTGACATTGTTCGGATTAACTAACCTTAAAGGATAAGACACGACAGCTCCAAATTATAGTGGACTCATCTTGTTCGATGTGGGAAGCTGGGCACATTTCCAGTGCCAGTGTGTGCCAGAGTGTCTCCGTCTGCAGCTCCTGGAAGACCAAGTTTCGGAGTCGGAGTGGTGTCTGGGGACACTGTGGAGCATTTGTGAGGCAGAGAATGTCATAGAGAGCACGTATAGAGAGGTGGTCATACCACAGACTCAGGTTCCACAGCAGGAAGGGAATGGGTGACCACCAGGCAGAGCAGGAGGGCTAAGCAGGCAGTGCAGGAATCTCCTGTGGCTATTCCGCTGCAAAACACATATACCGTTTTGGGTACTATTGAGGGGAATGGCCTGTCAGGGTGTAACATCAGCAGCCAAATTCATGGCACCATGGTTGGCTGTGCTGCAGAGGGAGGGATAAATAGGCACAGAAATGCGATAGTTATAGGGGATTCAATTTTAAGGGGGATACATAGGCGTTTCTGTGGCCACAAATGAGATTCCAAGATAGTGTGTTGCCCTCCCTGGTGCTAGGGCCCTGAATGTCTCAGAGTGGTTGCAGGACATTCTGGATGGGGAGAGCAAAACAGCCAGTGGTTGTGGAACACATTGGTACTAACGACATGGGTAAAAGAAGGGATGAGATCCTGAAAGCACAATATAGACAACAAGGAAGAAAGTTGAACTGTAGGACCTCAAAGGTCCCTAAAATCTCAGGATTACTACCAGTGCTACAAGCTAGTTAGAACAGGAACAGCAGGATATATCGGATGAACATACGGCTGAAAATATGATGTGAGGGAGAGGATTTCAGATTTGTGGGGCATTGGGACCTATTCTGGGGGAGGTGGGACCTGTATATACTAGACGGGTTACACATGGGCAGGACTGGGACTGCTGTCCTTGGGGATATACTTGGTAGAGTGGTTGGAGAGGGTTTAAACGAGTGTGGCAGGGGGATGGGAATCAGAGGAGAATGGCAATAGATGCAGAAATTGACGGAGACGCAGGAACCAAGGCAAACATGACTCAGAATAAGAACATGCAGGGAAACACTGCTGAGAAGAGCAGGGGAGGTGGTCTGAAATACATGTGCTTTAGTGTGAGAAGGAAATCAGACGAGGCAGATGAACTTAGAACTTTGGTTAGTACTTGGAATATGACATTATTGCGATTACGGAGACTTGGCTGGCAGCTGAATGTCCCAGGATTCAGATGTGATAGACAGAGATGGATAAGGGGTGGGGGAGTTGCATTACTGGTGAAGGAGTATCTCACAGCTATACTGAGGGAGGACACATCAAAAGACTCATGCAGTGAGGCAATATGGGTAGAACTCAGGAATCAGAAAAGTGAAATCACAATGATGGGGGTGTACAACAGGCCTCCCAACAGCCAGCGGGAGATAGAGGAGAGAATATGTAGACACATTATAGAAAGATGTAAAAACAGCAGGGTTGCTGTGGTGGGTGATTTTAACTTCCCCTATATTGACTGGGACTCACTTTGTGCTTGGATAGGGCAGAATTTGTTAGGACCATTCAGGAGGGTTTCTTGACACAGTATGTAAACAGTCCAATCAGGGAAGGGGTTATATACTGGATCTGGTTTTGAGAAATTAGCCCAGCCAGGTGTGAAGTTTCAGTGGGAGAGCATTTTGGGAGCAGTGACCATAATACCATGAGTTTTAAGATACTCATGAGTAGGGATAACAGTAGTCCTCCAGTGAAGAAGATGTTAAACTGGGAGAAGGTGCGCTACAACAATATTAAGCAGGAACTGGAGAATTTTGGAGGCAGCTGTTTGAGGGTAAATTTACATTGGACATGTGGGAGTATTTCAAACAGCAGTCGATAAGAGTTCAGGGGTGGCACGTTCCTGCGAGAATGAAGGGTAGGTATGGCAAGTTACGTGAACCTTGGATGACCAAGGATGTTATGACCCCTTGGTCAGAAAGAAAAAGGAAGCATACATAAGGTCTAGGAGAATGGGAACTGATGAAGCCCTTGGAGAATATAAGGAAAGCAGGAAAGAAGTTAAACAAGGAATTAGAAAGGCGCAAAGGGGTCATGAAAAGTCGTTAGCAAACAGAATTAAGGAGAATCCCAAGGCTTTTTATACATATATAGAAAAAACGAGAAGGTAGCCAGGGAAAGGGTTGGCCCACTCAAGGACAAAGGAGGGAATCTATGTATGGAGCCAGAAGAGGTAGGCGAGGTCCTAAATGAATATTTTGTATTGGTATTCACTGAAGAGAAGTAATTAGTGGAGGATGATCTCAGGGAAGGGAGTGTCCAGTTTCTAAGCCAAGTTGCCATTAAAAAGGAAGAGGTGTTGCACGTCTTAAAAAGTATTAAGGCAGATAAGTCCCTGGGTCCTGATGGGATCTATCCCAGAATACTGGGGGAGGCAAGAGAACAAATTGCTGGAGCATCGACAGACATCTTTGTATCCTCTTTGGCCACAGGTGAGGTCCCAGAGGGCAGGAGAATAGCCAATGTTGTCCCATTGTTAAAGAAGGGTAGCAGAGATAATCCAGGAAATTACAGGCCTTGTGAGGCTCACATCGGTGGTAGGAAAATTGTTGGAAAAGATTTCTAGGAACGAGATATATACACATTTCGAAGCAAATAGACTTGTTAGTGATTGACAGCATGGTTTTGTGCGGGGGAGAACATGCATCAGTAACTTGATTGAGTCTTTTGAGGAGGTAACGAAGATGATTGAAGAGGGAAAAGCAGTTGATGTTGTCTACATGGACTTTGACAACAGGCTGATTGCCAGGTTATTATCATGAATAAAACAAAGTACATTGGAGATCTGAAACAAACAAAAAC
Source organism: Ginglymostoma cirratum (assembly GCA_024137785.1). Classification (NCBI taxonomy): domain Eukaryota; kingdom Metazoa; phylum Chordata; class Chondrichthyes; order Orectolobiformes; family Ginglymostomatidae; genus Ginglymostoma; species Ginglymostoma cirratum. Next base: position 650,361 of record JAHRHZ010000139.1, read on the forward strand.
AGAAAGTGCTGGAGAAACTGAGCAAGTCTGGCATCATCTCTGGAGAGAAAAACAGAGTTAACGTTACAAGTCCATCTGCTCCCAGGATGAGGCGTTCCACTCCCATACATCTCAGATGTCCTTGTTTTTCAAGGACCGCAACTTCCCTCCCTCAGTGGTCGAGAACACCCTCGACCGTATCTCCCGCATTTCCCGCAACTCATCCCTCACACCCCCGTCCCCGCAATAAAAACCAAAAAAGAATCCCCCTCGTCCTCACGTACCATCCCGCCAACCTCCAGATCCAACGCATCACCCTCTGACACTTCCGCCATCTGCAGTCCGACCCCACTACCAAAGACATTTTCCCTCCCCACCCTTGTCTGCTTTCCGGAGGGACTCCCTTGACCGCTCCACACTCCCCTCCAGCCCCACCACACCCGGCACTTTTCCCTGCAACCGCAATGTCCCTCCCTGGACTGACGTATCTCCTCCCTCCCTCCCCACCTACACTCACCTTTACTGGCTCCATCCCCGCCTCTTTGACCGGTCTGTCTCCTCTCCACCTATCTTCTCCTCTATCCATCTTCTTTCCGCCTCCCCCTCTCTCCCTATTTATTTCAGAACCCCCTTCCCCTCCCCCATTTCTGAAGAAGGGTCTAGGCCTGAAATGTCAGCTTTCCTGCTCCAATGATGCTGCTTGGCCTGCTGTGTTCATCCAGCCCCACACCTTGTTATCTCAGATTCTCCAACATCTGCAGTTCCTACAATCCCTGTTGTATGCTAGCCTTCATTGGAAGGGGTATTGAGTATAAGGATATACAAGTTATGCTGCACATTTACAGAACTTTAGTTAGGCTACACTTGGAATATTGCATACAGTTCTGATCACCACACCATCAAAAGGATCCGTTCTGAGGAAGGCTCACCGACCCGAAATGTTAACTCTGTTTTCTCCTTCACAGATGCTGCCAGACCTGCTGAGCTTTTCCAGCAACTTTGTTTTTGTTCCTGATTTACAGCATCTGCAGTTCGTTTGGTTTCCACCAAAAGGATGTAGGTGCTTTGGAGAGGATACACAAAAGGTTTACCAGGATGTTGCCTGGTATGGGGGATTTTAGCTATGAAGAAATGTTGGATAGACTGGGTTTATTTTCACTGGAACACAGGAGGATGAGGGACGACCTGATAGAAATTAATAAGATTGTGAATGGCCTGGTTAGAGTGAAAAGTAGAAGGCCTTTTCCCAGGGTGGAGGGGTCAATTACTGGGGGACACAGACTCAAGAGAAGTTTAAGAGAGATGTGTGAGGCAAGTTTTCCACACAAAGGGTGGTGCGTGCTTGGAACGCGCTGCCAGAGTTGGTGGTGGAAGCAGACACAATAGCAGCGTTCAAGAAACATCTGGATGAATACATGAATAGGAAGGGAATAGAGGGATAAGGATGCTGTAAGGGATGATAGTTTAGGATGGAAGGGCAAAACGTGTTGGCGCAGGCTTGGAGGGCTGAAGGGCCTGTTCATGTGCTGTATTGTTCTTTGTTCTTTGTTCTATTAGCCTTTCGTCCGAGGTCTCTGCTTGCAGAGAGCAGTGCTCAGTGCTTTGTAATGTCTGGAATATTTCCAATTATAGACACAGCATCTTCGTGGACATGAGAGAGCTGGCTTGTGAACGGAGCTAATGTGAAACCAATCCAGGAAAATGTGGCCATTTTCTACTTTTCCAGACTTTTGCATTCCTCAATGAAATTCCATTCCAGGGAGCGGTGTAAGTTTCACACTCTTGTGGGACCAAAGAAACTTGGGTTAAATGCACATTAAACTCACTTGTGTCAGATTTCTGATGAAGGGTCTAGGCCCGAAACGTCAAGCTTTCCTGCTCCTATGATACTGCTTGGCCTGCTGTGTTCATCCAGCCCCACGCCTTGTTATCTCTTAAACTCAATAGTGTCTGTTAAATCCACAATTACCTCAACCTCAGCATAACATTTTGTACTCCAGCAGTGGAACATTTTTATTGTTTGAACTGTGGTCATAAGACGTTTTTTCTCCTATTCATTCATGAAATGACAGCATCACTGGCTCGGCCAGCATTTATTGCTCATCCCAGAGTCAACCATGTCTGGAGACACACGTAGGCCAGACCAGGTAAGGTTGGCAGTGTCCCTCCCTAAAGGGAATTCTGAAATTGTATCCCATAGTTCTAAACAGCCATCCTGCATCTTCCTCGCGAAGCTCAATAAAAAGTCTGTATGCTTCATTGAGACCACCACTCATTCATCTAAATTTGAGAGAATATAGGCCCAGACTCTGTGTGATTTTAACCAACAAACAGAAAGTGCTGGAGAAACTGAGCAGGGCTGGCATCATCTCTGGAGAGAAAAACAGGGTTAACGTTACAAGTCCAGTAACCCTTCTGGAGGACTCAGTTCAGAACCATTCTGAACAAAGGTGACTGGACGCAAAACTTTAACTCTGTTTCTCTATCCACAGATGCTGCTAGACCTGCTCAGTTTCTCCAGCACTTTCTGTTTTTGTTTGTTTCAGATCTCCAATGTGCTTTGTTTTATTCATGATAATAACCTGGCAATCGGCCTGTTGTGCAATGATATCACATGCATAAAATGCTCAGCACAATTTAAAATCACACCTCACATTATCAGGGACCCAGGTTCGATTCCACTCTTGTGCAACTGTCTGTGTGAAGTTTGCACATTCTCCCTGCTACTGCATGGGTTTCCTCCAGGTGCTCCGGTTTCTTCCCACAGTCCAAAGATGTGCAGGTTATGTGGATTAGCCATGGGAAATTGCCTGTAGTATTCAAGGATATATAGCATAGGTGGGTTATAGGGGGATGGGTCTGGGTGTGATGCTCCGAAGGTCGGTGTGGACTTGTTGGGCCGAAAGGCCTATTTCCACACTGTAGGGATTCTATGAAAACTGTTTTTAACAGCTATAATTCCATTGTAAACTTCATCTCTGAGTTTCATACACAGCTGCTTGTTAGAGAAGGGTTTTTTAAAAAATGCTATATTTACATTTTAGATCAAATTAAGATTTGCAAATGATGCATTTTCTTTAAAAGATCTATGATTCATCCTCAATAAATATTATGTTTGGAATATTATTGATTTGATTTGCCAGGGGAAAAAGGGTGGCACGGTGGTTCAGTGGTTAGCACTGCTGCCTCACAGCACCAGGGACCCGGGTTCAATTCCACCCTTGGGTGACTGACTGTGTGGAGTTTGCACATTCTCCCTGTGTCTGTGTGGGTTTCCTCTGGGTACTCTGGTTTCCTTCCTCAGACCAAACATGTGCAGGTTAGGTGGATTAGTCATGCTAAATTGTTCGTAGTTTCCAGGAATGTGCAGGCTAGGTGGTTAGCCATGAGGAAATGCACAGTTTACAGGGATAGGGGGTGGGTGTCTGAGTGGGATAGACTTGATGGACTGAATGGTCTGCTTCCACACTGTAGGGATTCTATGATTCTACATGGATGGGTTGTAGTCTACAGGATTGTGATTAAAGTCTGCAAGATGAGATACACAGCACAGTTTTCTCAGCTGGCCATGGGTATGATGTGCCAAATGATGACTTTGTGTGTTGTAAACCTTTTGATGTTTCTATCCTTGAAATGAATGTTGTTGACATGGCTTCAATAATGCAGCACTGTAACTATATATCTGGATTCTTCATGATAAGCTTAGTGTTGGTTTAACATTTCTGGCGTCCTGCCATTAGCGAAGAAAATATCCTAAATATGTCTGTTCCAGTGGGTTATATTGCTTGTGATCAACCTTAGCATCAGTAACTTGAAGAGAGCTTGTGAGTGTGTTAGAATGTTATGCATAAAAATAAGATACTGGTGTTCACTTTTTTAATGCGACAATGTGAGGGTTAATGAACTGGCAGGACACACGTTACTGTGCAATAATTTCTGGGATATTACCAGGGAGTGATGCAAAGACTTCAGATGAAGAATTTCCTTAGTGATGAAGTTGCCGCTGCAGTTTCAGGGAAGAGACAAATGCTCTCAAGATGTTGAACCACAGGGAATTGGGGAAAACGGAGATTCGATTATCGGATAGAGTGCATCTGTAAATTTCAGGGGCTTTCCTTATTTCAGATGATAACTTTCAGATCCGTCAGTGACTGTTTCTTAATATAGAGTTATTCAGTAAATGATATTTGATCTTTGAAATATAACTTTTGTTACTTTGAAAGGAAAGAGTGTCCACAGTGATTATCGACAGTGAATGTTGACTATTGGCCATGAGCAGTGATTCAAAATAAATCTGTACTATTCTGACTTCAAGAATGCGCATCATCCCCAAAGCAACACTTTGGCAACTGTATTCAATATCTGTAACTGATTTAGTTCGTAAACCGTAGAACCGTAAAGGATCCTCTGAAACAAACACAGAGATTACTGGAGAAACTCTGCAGGTCTAGCAGCATCAGTGGAGAGAAACAGTTAATGTTTCAGGTCTGATATGACTCTTCTTCAGAACTGAAAAGGTGTTGGAGTTGTTTTTATATATTTTTGACAGAGGAACCATAGAATCATGGTTGTAGAGATGTATACAGCACGGAAACAGACCCTTCGGTCCAACTCGTCCATGCCAACCGGGATATCCTAAATAAATCTAGTCCCATTTGCCAGCATTTGGCCCATATCCCTCTAAACCCTTAATAAAAACCAAAAGAACTGCAGATGCTGTAAATTAGGAACAAAAACAAAATTGCTGGAAAAGCTCAGCAGGTCTGGCAGCATCTGTGGATTAACTCTGTTTTCTCTTCCACAGAATTTTTGATTAGAATTTAAGTTATTTTAAATAAAATAAGTATTTAATATTGTCTTAATTAAAAACAAAAACTGAAATGCAGTCTTCAGCTGGAATACAAGACCAGGGCACTGCCACACAGGAAACTGAAAGGCTAGAACACTTTGTTCCTGACAAATGACATATTATGCACAGTCTCTCATAACAAAAGCACTAACATTTTGTTATTACAAAAGGAACAGTTTTAGAAACTAGTCTGCACGTACAGCACGTAGTAAGGAATTTTCCCATTTATTGCTAAAGGAATAGAATATAAAAGTAGGGAAGTGTTGCTGCAAATGTGCAAGGCATTACAGACTGTGCCTGGAGTATTGAGTACAGTTTTGGTCCCTTTACTTGAGGAGGAATGAAGTTGCATTGGAGACAGTTCGGAGGAGGTTCACTAAATTGATTCCAAAGATGAGGGATTTAAGGTTTGACTTATGAAGACACATTGAACAGTTTAAACTTATACTCTCTGAAGTTTAGAAGAATGAGAGGGGAGCTAATTGAGATAAAGAAATGATAAAGGGGATTGACAAAGTTGACATGGGGGGATGTTTTCTCACATGGGACAATGTAGAACGAGAGGTCATAGTTTTAGGATAAGGGGGTAGCAGATTTAAAACAGAGATGAGGAGAAATTACTTCTCACAAAGGGTCATGAATCTGTGGAATTCACTCCCCCAGAGCGCAGTGGGTGCTGGGACATGGAGTAAATTTAAGGGGGAGATAGACACATGTTTAATTAGTGATGGGGTGAAGGGCTATGGAGAGTGAGCAGGAAAGTGGAGTTGAGGCCGAGATGAGATCAGCCATGAGAGATAAAAGGTACTGCAGATGCTGGAGAATTCGAGATAACAAGCATGGGGCTGGATGAACACAGCAGGTCAAGCAGCATCATAGGAGCAGGAAAACTTGACGTTTCGGGCCTAAACCCTTCATCAGAAAACCCTTCATCAGATCAGCCATGATTGTGGTAATTGGCTGAGTAGTCTGGAGCGGCCAAATGGCCTACTCCTGTTCCTAGCTCTTATGTTTTTAATTTTCACTAGCACAAAGTCAAGGACAAATGTTTTAAGGTGTTAATGTGCAATGTTTTTAAGGTGGAATCATAGAAAGCAGAAACTTCATCATGAATTGGGCATCCAGTGGTATCCTTGCTGAATTACAACTGTTCAAAAACCATATGCAGTTTTATTTTACTGATCAAGTGATAAATGATCCCAAAAAAAATTCTACAAATCTTACTTGCCATTGTCACCGGGAGCTTCACAGAATTAACAAATTTGGTCTTTCCATCAGAAAGATCCAGAAAAGTTATGGAAAATTCTCAAAGACCAGTTCAAAGTAAGTATTAACTTCAGGATTAATCAACTCCAACTCATATCATGCAGACAGCAACATTAAGATTATTTATCTTAGGAATTGGGAGGATGCTGTATTATATATCCCTCTCAGTCCATCAATACACCTTTAAGGGCCATACTTATGATGTCTTCACTGCTTCAAGCCATATGACCTGAGTGTATAATGATCTCAGCCTCCGTCTTACCCCAGATCACATGAAGCATGACACTATACTCGAAGCAGGCATCTCATAGCTAATAGCTGTATAACCTAATAACTTAATGTTAGCCCCTACACATATCTGCACGAGAAATGTACTTTACATAATTGTTTTGTACAGGGCTTACCTGATTTTTGAACATCTGATTTATGAATGCTTGTACTTATGAAGGTGATCCCTTACAGGGGTGTAATTTTAAAGACCCAGCGAATGAACATTTTCTGTCCATATGAGTGGCTCCTTTACATTGTCCTGCATTGTGTTCTGACGTGTGTCCAAAGTGACTTATGAATGGATTCCAGAATGGAACCTGTTTGCAAACGGGGGATTGCCTGTATTACTATCTGCTGGATTCTTCAATACCATGCTATCGACACTAAGTTTCTTATGTTATGGGAGATAATGTCAGCATTGATACATCAAGTAAAGCAGCTTATTGGAGGCAAATGCACAGCACAAGGTACGGTGAATAAATGGCAAGGGATCCATAGATATTTACTGGGAGTCAAAAAGCAGGAACAAGAAATGGAACTGGAGCCCTGCTGGAATAAACTAAAACCCATGTCCCCATCCTCCAGCCCAAGTGCCTGGTGATCGATGGAGTTCATTTCCAAGCTCTGAGGGACAATGTAAGTTTTGTTTAAAATGTATGATTGGATCCCTCCTAAACATCCCCCCAGATCCAATTCTGCTCAAACGACGTTGTTGTCAAACGAGTCTCACTGCCCCGTTACCAGTGGAGGCATTGATGTGGATTTTAATAACATCATTGTGTTTTGATGCTATTTCTAGTTATAATGAGCAAACAGAAGACAAATGTAAATTACCTCCACAGCACGGTTTTAGGTCTATGATTAAGATAATTGCGTAGACTTGAGACAAAAATAGCAAAGCAATTTTTGTCTTCACAGCTGAATAAGTTCAGCAAATACCACCTCTGAATGCGAAATGAAACTGTGTTGAGTGATTTTCATCCTCGACTCTTATACAAATGAACTTTACTGAGAGTGCAAAATACTAAGTTCAGAGTGGACTCCATGAATTTAAGGTGAGAGTGATCACTTATCGTGCAGGATCCGGTCAGGCATGGGGAACATCAGTATTCAACAGATTGGCATTGTATTTACACTGCACAGCAAGTATTTGTTGAGTTAAAAAAAATCTGTTTTAACAAAGGAGCTTGACCAGTCACAGTCATAACAAAGATTGCTTTATTCCAATGAAGGAAAAATCCATGTATTAATATCATCCCTATCATGGTCAGTAGATCTTCAAGCATTTTACAGCCAATGTTGTACCTTTGGGCAGTGTAGTCACTGTTTTAATGTAGCACAAACAATAGCTAATCTGCTCACAGCAGACACCCATCAATAGTCATTTTCTGATGAACACATAATCTGTTCTTGTGGTGTTGATTCTGGACTGCATGCCAGGGATAACGTTTTTGAAATAGTCTCCAGGAAGGAGACTGGCATAATGTCCTAACTGAAAGACAACGTTCCTGATGGTGCAGTTCACCACAAGCTCCACGCTGCAGCATCAATTGTGAGAATTGTCCTCACATCCTGCAGTGGGATTGAGTCACGACCTGGGGATAAACTGAGCAGCCCCGCTCACCAAGGACAAAGGTGGAGTTTTTGGTGCAGAAAGTGCCCCAGAGAGCAAACAGAACAAAATAGTTCAAACAAAAGCAGAAAACGCTGGAAAAACCCAAGAAGTCAGGCAGCATCAATGGTGAGGTAAGTAGAAATCAGTGTGTTAGATTAATGATCTCTCATCGGACTGAGGAAGGACCGAAATGTAAAGCACTTGGAGCAAGTGAAAAGGGAGGAGGGGGAATGATAAAATCATAAGGGAGGGTTTGTCATAAGCTCGAGGGCTGGGGAGACTGAATGATAAAAGGTATTGTGTACTACTGCCAAAGCAAGTGATGGTTTTAGTAAAGAAACAAAACACAAAATAACTTGTGTAAGAGTGGGATGTGTGTGGCATGTGCTGTGCCTGAGGAACAAAGAATTTCAGGCTTCCTGTTCTGCATGAGTGTTTGCTTTTAATGAAACTATATATTAAAAAATAAAGTGTCTTTGGAAAGTCAGTCCATTTATTAAACTTTGTGAATAGTATGGTGATAAACTTGGAAGTTATTCATTACTGATTGCTGTTTATTACTCTTCAGCATTGCTCAGTCAGTTGATGTAATGCTATTTAGGAGGTATTCATGAATGTTATTGCTAACTTTCTGACTTTCTTTGGAATGCATGAGTAAAGCTTTAAAAACTGGAACAAAACATGGAAATTACACTCCATATCAATGACACCCATAAGTGCAAAAGAAAATTTAAATGTGAAAGAACAAATAGAAATTCAAAACGTAAATGATAAAGAATAACTCTGGCTTCGCTGAATTTAACTAGATCGATCTTCAGAATCAGTTGAGATCTATTTCCTCACACTCTGTGTTCGATTATTAGAATATGCTGTGGTGTTCATGTAATTATGGAACTGCGCACACAGTCAATGTGATACATATCAACACGTTACAATGAGAAAACATGTTCCCACATTGTTAAAATAAGAGACCTTTAGATCACAACAAATGTTTTAAGAAGGTCACAAAGACACTTTCAAGTGAAAATGGACTTTGACAGTTTAAGACACACATCACAATTGTTGATTCAGTATGTTTTCAGAACGCTGCCAAATTACAGGAGTCCATTTCTTTTGGTACAAGCACAAGGGAATTGTACGTTTTGTGTCTTATGGTTATCTCTGCCCATTATGTAATTTATTCTATATTATTTTCTGCTGGTCTGTCAGTTTTTGCAGATTTATCTACCTCTTAATTGTGCTTTCTTCACTGTTTTTCACCAGCTTGGTATCTCCTTTGCTCACTCAAAACTCTTTTCACTGATATCCTGTTTTGTCCCTCTCCACAATATAGCTTTATAACGTTGGGTTAATATGGATTCCCTTTCTGTGATCTCTAAAAGGTTGCAATGATTTGAGCAATTCTAGAAATATATCTTTTGCAAGCACATTTACAAATCTACTAATGTTATCCTATTTGATTTAATTCTTAGATAGCTGGAAGGAATAGCAATAGTCAAATCAGATAAGCAAAAATATAAAGTTATGAGTGTACAAATGTTGTCCGTTCTGTTATAAAGGCACCGTCAGATATGCTAATCTATTAATTTTTCAATTGTTGAAAGTTTCCAGTATTTTCTCTGCAAAAACATAGTGTTTCAGATGCTTGGAAGTATCAAAAAAGGAACTGTGGGTTTTTGATATAACAAGCATGGGGCTGGATGAACACAGCAGGCCAAGCAGCATCATTTCCGAGCAGGAAAACTTGACGTTTCGGGCCTAAACCCTTCATCAGAAATGGGGGAGGGGAAGAGGGTTCTGAAATAAATAGGGAGAGAGGGGGAGGCGGATAGAGGATGGATAGAGGAGAGGATAGGTGGAGAGGAGGCAGACAAGTCGAAGAGGCGGGGATGGAGCCAGTAAAGGTGAGTGTAGGTAGGGGGGTAGGGAGGAGATAGGTCAGTCCAGGGAGGACGGACAGGTCAAGGGGGCGGGATGATGTTAGTAGATAGGAGATGGGGGTGTGGCTTGGGGTGAGAGGGAAAACAGATTAGGGAGGTGGAGATGAGCTGGGCTGGTTTTGGGATGCGGTTGGGGGAGGGGAGATTTTGAAGCTTGTGAAATCCACATTGATACCATTGGGCTGCAGGGTTTCCAGGCTGAATATGATTTCCTGTTCCTGCAGCCTTCGGGTGGCATCACTGTGGCATTGTAGGAGGCCAAGGATGGACATGTCGTCTGAGGAATGGGAGGGGGAGTTGAAATGGTTCGCGACTGGGAGGTGCAGTTGTTTGTTGCGAACCGAGTGCAGGTGTTCTGCAAAGCGGTCCCCAAGCCTCCGCTTGGTTTCCCCGATGTAGAGGAAGCCACAGCGGGTACAGCGGATGCAGTCTACAGTTTTTGATGTTTTGGATAATGATTGTGGTGTGAGAGGTAACACTCTCTCTAGAATTACCTTTGGATCAGTGTCATTATCTGAATCAAACACAGCAAGCCCCACGCCACTGACCACAGCAGGTCAGCACACTGGTGAGTGAGGGGGTGAGGGAACACCACTTTCAGAGGTGTTCACTTTAGGGCATTCATTTCGTTGCTTTTTATGGGTCTGTGCTGTGATATGTACAATCTATGATGGGTGAAAAGCCGAGGTCTTTGCCCCAGGGTTGGGGATTCCAAAACTAGAGGGCATAGGTTTAAGTGGGGAGAGATTTGAAAAGGAACTGAAAGGCAACTTTTTCACACAGAGTGTGATGCGTATATGGAACAAGATGCCAGAGAAAATGGTAGAGACAGGTACAACTACAACATTTAAAAGACATTTGTACAGTACTTGGATAGGAAATGTTTGGAGGGATATGGACCAAATGCAGGCAAGTGGGACTAACATAGAAACATAGAAGATAGGAGCAGAAGGAGGCCATTTGGCACTTCGAGCTGCTGCACCATTCTTCACGATCATGGCTGATCGTCCAAATTAATAGCCTAATCCTGCTTTCTCCCCATTACCTTTGATCCCATTCTCCCCAAGTGCTCTCTCTACTCATGTCTTGAATACATTCAATGTTTTGGCATCAACTGCTTCCTGTGGTAATGAATTTCACAGGTTCACCACTCATTGGGTGAAGAAATGTCTCCTCATCTCTGCCCTTTATCATCTACCCCGAATTCTCAGACTGTGAACCCTGGTTCTGGACACACCCACCATTGGGAACATCCTCCCTGCGTCTACCGTGTCCAATCCTGTTAGAATTTTATAAGTCTATATGAGATCCCCCCTCATTTGTCTGAACTCTAGTGAAAACAATCCCAACCTAGTCAATTTCTCCTCATACATCAGACTAGTTTTGTTTGGGAAACTTGGTTGGCATGGACCAGCTGGATCGAAGGGTCTATTTCCATGCTGTATGACTGAAGACTCTATGAACAAGATATCAGTTAGGAATAGGCTCAGGTTGTTTTCTTCAGAGCAGAGAAGATTGAGAGGGGGCCTGATAGAGATGTATACCATTGTAATGGGCAGGGACAGGGTGAAGAGAAAGCTCTTTGTTGAAGGATCAAGAACAAAGGGGCACCCTTTTAAAGCGAAAGGCAGGAGGGTTAAAGGGGATTTGAGGGAAATATTTTTCACTGAGAGGGCGGTGGGGGTCTGGAATACACTGCTTGGAAGGGGAGTTGAGGCAGAAAACCTCGCAACGTTTAAAAATATACTTAAAAAGCATCATAAATTTCAAGGCCATGAGTCTAGTGCAGGAAAGTGGGAGCAGTATAGCTAGTAGTGTATTTTTGATAGTACAGACTTGATGGGCTGAAGGGCCTCCTCTCTATTGTATGGCTCTATGATTCTATAGTATAAGCAAAGACAAAGAAATTGTTCAATTTGTAACGACTTAAATATGAAGTTTATAAAAAGTGACCAAGGAAACCAGTTTAGAATGTTCTTGTATTAAAGATGGAGTCCAAAAGTCCAAAATCTATTTTAACAGTTTGGAGATCCTTTGTGGGTGGTCAGCTAGGCAGCAGTTGAGGAGCTGTACGCAGTTTCACCTTCTTAAAAATCTATCCAAAAATCTTCTGAAGAAGTTTTTCCAAAATGTAACTTCTACTTCACTGTTTTGATCAAAGAAAAGTTTGTTTGTCAAGATACAGGTTATGGGTGTTTTTTACAGGCCAGAAGCCTGGGGTGCAGGGTGTTGACATTGAGTTGATATTATATGGAGCAGAGTGGACCCCTAAACTGAGTTGGATTAAAACTATACCTTCAAAAGGAGTTGACATCAATATAGTGGGAGTTACGCGAAAAACAAATCCCCAAGATCTGCTGTCCAGCTTTTTCTCTTGAAGGCACTGCCTTGCGCAGTGTAAAATTCCACAGGCTGAGCTTTGAGGAGCATTCAACCTTTACGTTCCTGTTGGTGAGTCCCTGCAGATTATGTCATTGTAGAGTGGACATTTCGGATTATACTTAGGGCTAAAAATTCACCCAATATAGCCCCATTAGACCTGTCACTCAAACAGGATTAAAATCAGAAATCCAAGTTGATTTTGCTTTCCACCCTTAGTTAAGTCTCCGGGATTTCTGATGTGGTTGCATCGTCTGCAAACAGATACAAGCTAATTCAGCAAATTAAGCTTTAACCTTCCAGATCTGCATGAACCAGAGAATTAAGGGGTTGGAGCTGTTGATGAATTTCTGACCAGTTCAATGACTTTCTGATGATATGGCACTTATGTTTCAAAAATTATAATAGAAGCTTCTGGTGACAGACTGTTGCCATGGTTCAAAGACTTTGAAACTTTTCTTTCAGACATAGCAGTATTCAATTTACAACTTGTATAGTTCATTAGATTTAAAATGCATCTGCAGGACTTTGTAAGTCCCTTATTCCCCAAACAGTTACAACTTGACGTCTCCGTTTATAGTTGAGTAAACATTGTTGAAAATCATGGACCAAGGACAGGAGCTATCTGATGTCATTGAGTACTTGGTATCTGACAAGTGAAATTAAAGAATCTGTGAAGAGGAAAGTAAAATTATGAAATATGGCTCGAATGAAATCCATTTCAAATATCTAATTTATTTTATCTTTGGCTAGGACTTTGGTAGAGATGGTGAGAGAAATGGAAATAAGTCTTAATGACTGGGATTTGAATAATTTACTCAAGAATAGGTTATGACATTGATGTATCACTTATTTACCATAATATTTTGAAATGTGTCTCAGAATAAAACATTATAATATCCCATACGATTTAGGCATGCCATGTTGCAAACCACACTGTACAAGCTGGGAGTTTAGAAGTAACATTTCTATAAATAACTATGTATTATTCTTAGGCATAATGATACTGTTTAAGGAAACTATACTGAGCAATAACCTGCTCAGTGACACCCAGTTTGGGTTCCGCCAGGGTCACTCAGCTCCTGACCTCGTTACAGCCTTGGTTCAAACATGGTCAAAAGAGCTGAATTCCAGAGGTGAGGTGAGAGTGACAGCCCTTGACATCAAGGCTGCATTTGAGTGAGTGTGGCATCAAGGAGCCTTAGCAAAACTAGGGGAATCAACGGGTATCGGTGCAAACTCTCCAGTGGTGGAATCATACCTGGCACATAGGAACATGGTTGCATTCGTTGGAGGTCAGTCATCTCAACTCCAGGACATCTCTGCAGAAGTTCCTCAACGTAGTGTCCTAGGCCCAACCTTCTTCAGCTGTTCCATCAATGACTTTCCCTCTATCATAAGGTCAGAAGTGGGGATGTTTGCCAATGATTGCACAATGTTCAACACCATTCGTGACTCCTCAGATACTGAAGCATCCCATTTCTAAATGCAACAAAATCTGAACAATTTCCAGGCTTGAGCTGACAAGTGGCAAGTGACATTCACGACACCCAAAAGCCAGCCGATGACCATTTCCAGCAGCACAGAATTTAATTATCACTCCTTGATATTCCATTGCATTACCATCACTGAATCCCCTATCAGCATCCTGGGGATTACCATTTAACAGAAACTAAACTAGACTCACCACATAAATACAGTGGCTACAGGAGCAGGTCAGAGACTAGGAATACTGCGGTGAGTAATTCACCTCCTGACTCCCCAAAGCCTGTCTGCCATCTACAAGGCACAAGTCAGGAGAGTGATGGAATACTCCCCACTTGCCTGGATGGGTACAGCTCCAACAACACTCAAGAAATTCAACACTATTAAGACATAGCAGCCTGCTTGTTTGGCACCATATCCAACTTCTTAAACATTCATTCCCTCCACTGCTGACATTCTGTGTAGTAGTGTGTACCATCTACAAGGTGCACTGCTGCAACTCACCTCACTCCTTGAATAACTCTCTCTAATCCTCCATCCTTTAGCAGTGAGGACAGCTAAAGCAACTGATGCATGAGAACACCACCACCCTTGGGTGCCTCGCCAATCCCTCACCATTCTGAGTTCGAACTATATTGATGTTCCTGTACTGTTGCTAGGACAAAAACCTGGAACTAGCTTACGCTGTAGGTGTCCTTACTCCACATGGACTGCAATGGTTCAAGACAGCAGCTCACTATCACCTTCTTCAGGCTCACCAGGGATGAGCAATTAATGCTGGCTCAGCCAGTGACACCCATTTCCTGCCAACAAATTAACAGAGCATAAAAACTTTGGACTAGGATTGATGCAAACGTGAGTTTATATTTTTGAGGAGAGAGGAGGGCCATCTGTTCATTGGTAGTTTTTTTTATGGGGTAAAGGAAACTCTTTGATTTGATTTTAGTATTTAGGAACATAGGAACTGGAGTAGGCCATTCAGCCCAATGTACCTGTTCCACCATCCAATTAGGTCACGGCTGATCAGGGTTAATGGCAGGATTCTCGGCAGTGTGGAGGAACAGGGGGATTTGAGGTCCATGTCCATAGATCCTTCAAAGTTGCTACCCAAGTGGATAGGGTTGTTAAGAAGGCATATGGTGTGTTGGCTTTCATTGGCAGGGGAATTGAGTTTAAGAGCTGCCAGGTTATGCTGCAAGTCTATAAAACTCTGGTTAGACCACACTTGGAATATTGTGTTCAGTTTTGGTCACCTCATTATAGAGACGATGTGGAAGCTTTAGAGAGGGTGCAGAGGAGATTTACCAGGATGCTGCCTGGACTGGAAGGCAGGTAGGAAAGGTCTTTTCTCATTGGAGTGAAGAAAGATGAGCAGTGACTTGATAGACGTGTACAAGATGATGAGAGGCATAGATAGAGTGGATAGCCAGAGACTTTTTCCCAGGGCAGAAATGACTATTACGAGGGGGCATAATTTTAAGGTGATTGGAGGAGGGTATAGGGGAGATGTCAGAGGTAGGTTCTTTACACAGAGAGTGGTGGGTGTGTGGAATGCGCTGCCGGCAGTGGTAGTGGAGTCAGATACTTTAGAGACTTTTGAGCGACTCTTGGATAGGCACATGGAGGATAGTAAAATGTAGGGTATGCAGGGTAGATTGATCTTAGTAGGATAATAGGTCAGCACAACATTGTGGGCCGAAGGGCCTGTACTGTGCTGAACTGTTCTATGTTCTGATCTGTAGCCTAATTTCATATTCCTGCCCTTTGCCTACATGTCTTTATACCTTTGCTTAACAAAAATGTATCTCGCTCAGATTTAAAATTAACAGTTTCAAAGCAGTTTTGAAAGGGCAGCTTTAGATTATGTTGTACGTGTTAGAGTTGCCCTGGTTCTTTTCCAGTGATTGAAACATCTCACTACCTGTTCAACTGTGGGGGATCACAGCCCTGCCTTTCCATCACGCTCAACTGGAAGAGGGTGAGTTGCAGTCTTTCTGGGTGTACTGTCACCCCGTTATAATTGGCGAAGGCCAAGTTAAGATTGATTCTTCATCCATCAGCACCTCCCCACCCTGTCGCCATTTCAGAGAAACTCAGCTATAATTCACGGCTCAGCCAGAGCTGGAGGCTGGAAGAGGGGCTAAGATGTTGCTCGAGGCAACTTGCTCTGCACCTGGTGTCTCAGCCAAAGTCAACCATCAATTGAGATGACTGATAGATTACAGTCATGTGTTAAGACAGAACTGGAGGATTACTGGTAAAACGAGACTTACTGTTAAATCTTTTCATCTTGTGTTTAACATTCTCGCGTCTGTCCTGCTGATTGAAAGTCTGAAAGCTTTGACACATTAAATCACTCTTTTCAGCAAAGCAAATGAACTGGTCATTACCATGGTCCTGTTTGTGGGATCTTGCTCTGTACAGATTGGCTGATGCGGTTCCTACATTACAACAGCGGCTACATTTCGAAAACACCTTTTTGGCAGCAAGCCCTTTGAGGTGTCTGTGGCCGTGAAATGACAGGCGCTACGTAAGTGCGCGTCTTTCTCACCTTTCTCTTGACTACTTGTCTGGATGTCCAAAAGCAAAGTTCTTCAAATGCTGGAAGCGTGAAATAAAAGTAGAAACCATGGGAAATACTTGGCAGCTCTAGAGGCACCTGAGGAGAGAGAAAGAAAGTTGATGTTTCAGGCTGGCCTTTCACCTTGTTGCAATGTAGTGGATTAATTCAGACCAGTAGAAAGATTTTGTTCCCTCACACTACGTGAGGATTTTCTGGGTTTTGAATCTGCCAAGATGGAACAGCCTGCTCCCTGATATTTGCATCAATTTCTCTGAATGATGTCTTAATCCTGTTACGATCACTGCTGATGACAATGCTGGACAAGTCTGAGATCAGAGTGAAACCTGGCTTGAGAGGCAATATCTTCATTGGTTATAATTGGTGAGTGAGCTGGTTAGTCAGTGAAACATAGTGAGTGAGGCTGTAGATGTTCTTTAACAGCAGAAAACAGATTTTTTACAGAGGAAAACAAAAAACAAACAACGTTGTACATATATTAATGACAGTTAGAAATTTCCACATATGTCAAAACCGATTTTCAATCTGCTTCATAACACCATCCATTGCAAACCCAGAGAAATATCACTTTTATCTGAATGTTTTAACTTTTTACTTATCTGACACTTTACAGTTTATTTCCTTTGGATTGTTGAGTTTTTTTTGTAATCCCTTTCTGAGTCAGCTGGTATTAAGCGCTCACAATTCTGGATGCCTAAACATTTTCAATTCTAACAATTCAAGAACTTTGATCCAAAACTTTCCTGATTGGAAGCTTCTTAGAGTACACATTTCTTCTGCTGAATGATGGGTGCCTCTGAACTGAACTGGAAAAGCACTTGGTTCCATTCCAAGGAAAAACCATTCCACCTTTTGAACCAAATTCATGGATTGTTCTGAGCAAACTTTGAAATTTCTGTTCTGAAAGAAAAACTGAACTAATTACCTTATGTCAGAGATAAAAGGTACTGCAGATGCTGGAGAATCCGAGATAACAAGGTGTGGGGCTGGATGAACACAGCAGGCCAAGCGGCATCAGAGGAGCAGGAAAGCTTGATGTTTCGGGCCTAGACCCTTCATCAGAAATGTATCCATCCTCTATCCGCCTCCCCCTCTCTCCCTATTTATTTCAGAACCCTCTTCCCCTCCCCCATTTCTGATGAAGGGTCTAGGCC
This sequence comes from Ginglymostoma cirratum, assembly GCA_024137785.1. Lineage (NCBI taxonomy): Eukaryota > Metazoa > Chordata > Chondrichthyes > Orectolobiformes > Ginglymostomatidae > Ginglymostoma > Ginglymostoma cirratum. The sequence goes on from JAHRHZ010000139.1 coordinate 667,879, forward strand.
CGAAACGTCAAGCTTTCCTGCTTCTGTGATGCTGCTCGGCCTGCTGTGTTCATCCAGCCCCACACATAATTACCTTATGTGCTTGCTTTGCCTGTCCTAAACTGGGTGGTATAAACATTTCCCCCATTAACACCATGGGGTGGCTGCTAGGCAGTTGAGTAAAATTACATGTTTTCATGGAACTGATATACTTAAGTCACTTTTCAAAGCTTTATCCACTCTCTAAACTGCATCCACCTGTCCTAAGGACACATCAATACGATGCAGAGACTGCATTGCGATAGCGCATAATCATTTCTGCTTCCACATTTGCCTCTTTCAGCTCTGCAGTGATTCCTCAGGCATTCTATTGCAGGAGTTGTATTTTGAAAGGTGCAGGGAACTAATGAAACACCTCGAAAGAACACAGTATTCCAACTTTATGTCTGATTCACTTTCTTGAGATCTTGTTACAACTGCACTTGTGTAAAGTACTTGGCAATGCTTTTAAGGAGGTAAAGACATCTATTGAGTGCTTGTGCAGAAACACACCAGAAAGTATTTTTATCACAATACAGCACAAACCCATTAAATGCCACCTTGGAAATGGCAACATTTGTTCATTTCCCTGTGTATTTTTTATGCTGAGCTGAATCAATTTAATTGATGGTGAAGGGGGCAGTATTCTACTTTACAACTGGATGTTTCCATTAAAAGCTGGTCTATCAAAGAGGAAAGCAGTTTGAATTTTGTGTCACAAGTGTGACTGGACCATAACACCTGAACCTTTCCTCATGTAATAAAAATTCACGTAGTCAAAAGAAAAGAGATGAAAATGTGAAAACAGGTTAAAAATACAGTCCTAGCACCTGGCAGATTTCTCCTAAATGTTCCCTGAAGATTGACATCTTGGCCTCTTGCTGCTTCTAGCATTTTCTGCTGACCCTTTCTGAAGTGCATTAGCCTGATGCTAAATATTGTGTAGTTAATGTATATCCTCTCCCTACGATGTACAAGTCTTCTAAACCACAATAACTCTATTGCTCCAGGCTACAAAAATATTAAATTGGCTTGAATTTCAAATATTAGAATCCCCTGTTTTCTGGAAGAGCTCCTCACTGCGAAAGCAAACATCTTTTGGATTGTTCACATCATAAAAATGAGCTACAACGTACCTCCTTTATTGTCAATTTCATGCTCTGTTAGGTAAGGAATGATCATGTTGAGGAAAATAATACCTCTCCTCCTTGAACCCAGTACATAGTATTAATAAGAATAGTAACGGTTTTGTATTGGAAACATCAACAAAGCAAAATGGCTTCCTTTTCTTACCTTTGCTACTTTTGAGTCCAACACTTTGCCATTAAGGACAGTTCTTGCAGCCTCCTAATCTTCTACTGTAGGTTGGACAGTGTCAGTCTTATTACAATATATGTTTTTAGATGTTATTGGAGCTGCACTTAGCCAGGCAAAGAGAAAACAGAGTGCCACTACACTCCCCACTTCTGCCTTAAAGATTACTACAATGTGTCACTATTGCACTAAACTCCAGCCATTGAGTCATAGAGCTGTACAGTATGGAAACCAACCCTTTGGTTCAACTCACCCATGCTGACCAGGTATCCTAAATTTATATAGTCCCATTTGCCATCATTTGGCCTCTAATTCCTTCCTATTTATATACCCATCCAGATGCCTTTTAAATATCGTAATTGTACTAGCCTCCACCACTTCCTCTGGCAGCTCATTCCATACATGCAGCACCCTCTGCATGTAAAAGTTGACCCTTAGGTCCCTTTTAAATCTTTCCCCTCTCACCCTAAATCCAAGCCCTCTAGTTTTGGACTCACCTACCCTGGGGAAAAGACTTTGACTATTCACCCTATCCATGCCTCTCATGATTTTATAAACCTCTATAAGGTCACCCCTCAGCTTCTGATGCTCCAGGGAAAATAGCCCCAGCGTATGCAGCCTCTCCCTATAGCTCAAACCCTTCAACTGTGGCAACATCCTTGTTAACCTTTTTTGACCCCTTTGAAGATTCACAACATCCTTCCTAAAGCAGGGAGACCAGAATTGCACGCATTATTCCAAAAGTGGCTGAACCAATACAGCTGCAAATTGATCTCCAAACACACATAGTCAATGCACTGCCCAATAAAAGACAAGCATACCAAACGCCTTCTTCACTATCCTATCTACCTGTGATTCCACTTTCAGGGAACAATGAATCTGCATTCCAAGGTCTCTTTGCTCAGCAACACTCCCCAGGACCTCACCATTAAGTGTATAAGTCCTGCCCTGCTTTGCCTTTCCAAAATGCAGCACCTCACATTTATCTAAATTAAACTCCATTCCCAAGTACAGCTATTTACCATCAGCACCTTCATAATAGTTTTTCACTTTTCATCAGAAGTGTGATCTGACGTACTAGGCTTTGTGTGGAGAAGCCACTGAATATTGACAGTAATCCTAGCGAGAGAAATGGAGACCAAGCCAATCAATGCTTCTTGCAAAATTTTGAGTACCCTCATTTTCACAGGTGACAATTTTAAGCAAAGTGATAAAAAAAGCATTGTCTTGTTTTTTGTCATATCATGATGATTGAAGGTATAACACTTTCTATTCAAAGGACAATGTGTGCCAACAAGACAAACGCATTCACAATTTCATATTTGCAATCATTTCGAGCAAGATGATGTATGATATTTTAATGGAGTAAGCTGGGTGTAAAAATGTAAAGTTGATGAGAAATGAGAGAGACTGATGTTTTACATGTTTTAATTGTTTCAGACAGCTGAGGAGGAGTAGGAGATGAGTAGGTAAGTTTAATTTATTATGGAATGCATTGTGTGTGGAATTAAACAATGAAATATATCAGATTCCATCTTGGCTTTATTGAAGCTTCCTGCTGGATTATTTGAGGACAGTTGGAACTCATTCAGCAAACCACTTTAACTGGAGAATAACACGATCAAGAGTTATAATTATAAAAGGTCATTAAATGTGTAAAAGATCTTGAATTAGAAAATAAAGTTTAAAGGATTAAAAAAAAGTAACTTCAAGAAGATTCCATGTACTACTCCAGGCTATTTTCGCCAAAAATTGCAGCTTGATGCAATAAATGTTCACAGATGCTGACAAACCTGCTGAGCTTTTCCAGCAATTTCTGTTTTTGTTTCTAATTTGCCACATCCACAATCTTTCGGTTTTAATTGTTGATGGTGATGAGCTCCATTGTTTTTACTAAATTTACTTGTTTGTGGCTTGCTTACGTTGTATCCAGTTGTTTATTAATGTTTTCCTTAATGATATAAAGATGTTTCTTTCACAGAAAAATGACTAATTTATTGCTTGTAACAAAGAAAAATATATTTATATACCAAAGAATCTTCTGGTTACATTTCTGTGAATTTTATAATGAGGTATTTGTGCAGATAACAAAATTATGCAGTCACAGCCCTGCTGTGAGAGAGATATATATAGTCAGGTACACTATTTTAGATGTTTTCTAAACAACCTGCTCAGAGATGCAACAACACACCTCTGCAGCAGGTCAGACTTGAACATTTGCTTCAGAGGCAGAGACACCATCACTGTGCCACAGCTGCTCTCGTACCAATACTAAAGTTCATTCTTGTAACCACCTCTGCTTGACTAATACATTGTTACCACAATTTCCCTCACATTTCCTTTTAATTCTTCAGTGTAATTTGAGGAGAGTGATCTTTGACCACAGAATCATAGAATCAGAGAATTGATACAGTGCAGCAGGAAGCTGTTTGGCCCATTGTGTCTTTACTAGCTCATTGACTCAGCATGATGAATATTATCACTCTCCTGGCCCTGAAGATTGTTTGTACTTAAATAATCATTTAATATCCTCTTGAAGACCTCCGTTGAATCTGCTTCTATCACATGTTCCAGACTATTCACTGTGTGAAAATATTACTTTGTACTTGCATTTGCTTCTTTTGCAAATTATCTTATACCTGTGCCCTCTCAATCTCAACCTTTTTATGGGATGAAGCAGTTTTTCCCCAACTTGTCTGTCTAGCCCTCTCACTATTTTGAAATTTCCCATCAAATCCCCTTTGAGACTTCTGTTCTTCAGGAAGAATAGTCCCAACATCTCCAGTCAAAGTTCTTAATTCTTGGAGCCAGTCTCCTAAAACTGTTCTGCACTCTCTCAAATGTGCTTACATCCTTCCTAATGTGTGGCGCTCAGACTTGTACGCTGTCCTCCAGCTATGGACTAACTAGTATCTTATACAAGTTCAGCACAATCTCCTTGCTCCCAAACTTTATGCCCCTATTATTAAATTATAGGATACCACATGCTTTGTAACTATTTGCTCTATCGGTCCTGCCATCTTTATTGACTTTTGCACAGACACTGTCAGGTCTTTGTCCCCTTGCACACCCTTTATTTTTTCTCTACCAAACTCTATCATCTCACTCATTGAAATTCATCTGCCACCTACCTACTCACTCCATCAACTTGTCAACATCCTTTTATAGTTTTACAATAATCTCTGCACAGTTTACGATGCTTCTAAGTTTCGTATCATCAAATAAAATTGTCCCCTGCGCTGCAAAATCTAGATCATGAGCCTGAATCAGGAAATGCAAAGGTCCCAATGCACAGGGTACAGTGGCTCAGTGGTTAGCACTGCGGCCCCATAGTACTAGGTTTGATTTTAGTGTGGGTTTGATTTTAGCCTGAGGTGACTGTCTGTGTGAAAGTTGCATGTTCTCTTCGTGTCTGTGTGGGTTTCCTCTAAGTGCTCCAGTATCCTTGCACAATGCAAAGATGTGCAGGTTAGGTGGACTGGCCATAGTAAATTGTCCATAGTGTGCAAGTTAGGGACATAGAGATATACAGCACGGAAACAAGCCATTCAGTCCAACTTGTCCATGCCAACCAGATATCCTAATAAATCTAGTCTCATTTGTTAGCATTTGGCCCAGATCCCTCTAACGCCTTCCTGTTCAGAAACCTTTTAAATATTGTAATTGTACCAGTAAATAGGTAATGGCTTAATGGTATTACCACTGGACTGTTACTCCAGAGACCCAGATAATTTTCTGGGGATCCAGGTTTGAATCCTGCCATGGCAGATGGTGGAATCTGAATTCAATAAATATCTGGAATTAAGAATCTAATGATGACCATGAATCCGTTGTTAATTGTTGGGGAAAAACCCATCTGATTCACTAATGTCTTTTAGGGAAGGAAACTGCCATCCTTACCTGGTCTGGCCTCCATGTGACTCCAGACCCACAGCAATGTGGTTGACTCTGAACTGGCCTCTGAGCAATTACAGATGGGCAATAAATGCTGCCAAGCCAGCAATGCCCTCAGCCTGTGAATGAATTTAAAAAAAGCTTCCAGCACTTCCTCTAGCAGCTCGTTCCATTCATGCACCACCCTCTGTGTGAAAAAGTTGCCCCTTAGGTCCCTTTTAAATATTTCCCCTCTCACCTTAAACCTACGCCCTCTACTTTTGGACTTCCCCACCCTGGGGAAAAGACCTTGTCTATTTACCCTATCCATGACCCTCATGATTATATAAACCTGTATAAGGTCATCCCTCAGCCTCTCATGCTCCAGGGAAAATAGGCCCAGTCTATTCAGCCTCTCCCCATGGCTTAAACCCTCCAACCCTGGCAACATCCTTGTAAATCTTTTCTGAGCCCTTTCATGTTTCACAAAATCCTTCCTATAGCAGGGAGACCAGGATTGCACACAGTATTCCAATAGTGGCCTAACCAACGTCCTGTACAGCTGCAACATGAACTCCCAACTCCTATACTCCTAAACTCCTACACTCAGTTCTAAGGAAGGGTCACCAGACCCGAAACGTTAACTTTGTTTTTTCCTTCGCAGATGCTGCCAGATCTGCTGAGCTTTTCCAGCAACTTTGTTTTTGTTCCTGATTTACAGCATCCGCAGTTCTTTCGGTTTTTATCCTATACTCAATGCACTGTCCAGTAAGGGCAAGTGTATCAAATGTCACAAGTGGATTGGCCAAGGGAAATGCAGGGTTACTGGTATAGGGTGGGGGTGGGTCTGGGTGGGATGCTCTACAGAGGTTCATGGGCTGAATGGCCTGCTTCTGCAGTGTAGGGATTCTATGAAACCCCCAGAGAACTCCATTACAAACCTTTCTCTATCCCAAAAAATCAATTTACCATTATTCTTCATTTTCTATCCTTCAGCCAGTTATGTATCCATATTGCTGTTGTCCTTTATTCCATGAGCCTTATGTCCGATGTGTAACAGTGCATCAAACTCCTCCTGGAAGTCTGTTTATACCACATCAACAGCATTATCCTCATCATTACACTCATTATCACTTTAAAAAGTGCTAATTTATTAGGTCATGATTTTCTCAGATTATTAATTATAAACTGAAAAATATCGTCAAGACTTTTCACATCAATGAAGTCAAACTGAGCAGTCTGCTATTGCTGGGCTTAGCCTCACAATCTTACGTGAACAGGGGTATTTCCTGTGCAGTTCTCGAGTCACCTATGAACCCTGAATCTAGGGAAGAGTACAATCATTGTGGCCAGTGCCTCTGCAATTTCATACAAACATGAACAAGGAGCAGCTCCTTGAACTTGCCCTTCATTCAATAAGATCGAAGCTGATTTGACTGTAATCCGCTCCAGTAACTTTTCACTCACATGTTTTACAAAAACCCATCTACTTTTGCTAGGAGGAGGCGATGGCCTAGAGATATTAAAGCTGGACTGTTAATCCACACACCCAGGTAATATCCTGGACCCCTTGGTTTGAATCCTGCCTTGGCAGATGGTGGAATTTAGATTCATTTTTTAAAAAAATCTAGCATGAAGAATCCTAATGATGACCATGTACTCATTATCGATTGTTGGAAAAACCCATTTAGCTCACTAGTGTCCTTTAGGGAAGGAAATTTCCATCCTTAAGTGGTCTGGCCTACATGTAACTCCAGACCTACAGGAATGAATCATAGAGTCCTAAGGTTTTGGAGTAGATTTGTAGCTCGGGTTGTGGGTGTCAAGGTTGGTTGGCTCGCTGAGCTGGTTTCTTGTTTTGCTGACGTTACGTTACCGTGCTGGGTAACAACCTCAGTGCAGCCTCCGATGAAGCGTCGTTGTGTTTTCCCACCTGGTTTTTAAACTCCAGGGTCCGTTGAGATGGACTGCCTCACTTCCGGTTTTCCTTCATAGTGGAATGTATATGGGATCGAGTTCAATGTGTTTATTAATAGCATGCTTCATGGAGTGCCAGGCTTCTAGGAATTCTTGTGCCTGTCTCTGCCTAGCCTGTCCCAGGATCTTAGTGTTGTCCCAGTTGAAGTCGTGGTTCTCCTTGTCCATGTGGATTGCGATGAGCGCGTATTAGTCGTGCCTTTTTGTAGCCAGTTGGTGTTCATGTACCCTTGTTGTTAGTTTCCTTCCTGTTTGTCCAATGTAGTGTTTCTCGCAGTCTCTGCAGGGCATCTTGTAGATGACATTGGTCCTGTCCATGGCGGAGAGTGGGTCTTTAGTTCAGGTGAGTCATCACCCTCAATCATCGCAATCCACATGGACAAGGAGAACCACCATTTACACTGGGACAACACCAAGATCCTGGGACAGGCTAGGCAGAGACAGGCACGAGAATTCCTAGAAGCCCGGCACTCCACAAAGCATGCTATTAATAAACACATTGAACTCGACCCCATATACATTCCATTACGGAGGAAAGCAGGAAGTGAGGCAATCCATCGCAACTGACCCCAGAGTTTAAAAACCAGGTGGGAAAACACATCAACGCTTCATCGGAGGCTGCACTGAGGATGTTACACAGCATGGTAATGGAACGTCTGCAAAACAAGAAACCAGCTCGGCGAGCCAATCAACCTCAACAACCTCAAAATCATAGCGTCCCTTCACTGCGTAAAGACCTTCTGAAATTCATCCCACCCCTGTAATGTCACATTTACCATGGTTAATTCACACATAATCTGCACATCCCTGGACATCATGTTGCAGCTGCACTTGGAGTATTGCGTACAGTTCTGGTCACCGCATTATAGGAAGGATGTGGAAGCATTGGAAAGGGTGCAGAGAAGATTTACCAGGATGTTGCCTGGTATGGAGGGAAGGTCTTATGAGGAAAGGCTGAGGGACTTGAGGCTGTTTTCGTTAGAGAGAAGAAGGCTAAGAGGTGACTTAATAGAGACATACAAGATGATCAGAGGATTAGATAGGGTGGACAGTGAGAGCCTTTTTCCTCGGATGGTGACGGCTAGCACGAGGGGACATAGCTTTAAATTGAGGGGTGATAGATATAGGACAGATGTCAGAGGTAGATTCTTTACTCAGAGAGTAGTAAGGGCATGGAATGCCTTGCCTGCAGCAGTTGTAGACTTGCCAACTTTAAGGGCATTTAAATGGTCGTTGGATAAACATGTGGATGATAATGGAGTAGTGTAGGTTAGATGGGCTTCAGATTGGTTTCGCAGGTCGGCGCAACATCGAGGGCTGAAGGGCCTGTACTGCGCGGTAATGTTCAATGTTCTATGTTCTATATTCTATGTTCTATTATGGGCAATTTAGCATGGCCAATCCACCTAGCCTGCACATCTTTGGACTGTGGGATGAAACCAGAGCACCCGGAGGAAACCCATGCAGACATGGAGAGAACATCCAAACTCCACACAGACAGTCATCCAAGGCTAAGGTCAAACCTCCAGATCCCTGATGCTGTGAGGCAGCAGTGCTCATCACTGAGCCACCTTGCCAGCAATGTAGTTGACTCTTAACTGCCCCTGGGCAATTAAGGATGGACAACAAACGCTGGCCTAGCCAGTGATGCCCTCATCCCATTGATAAATTGAAACGAGAGCTCCAGCCTGCTCAGTTTCTCCTGGTTTTGGTAAGAATCTTGTACGTTCTCTTGGCTTCGTATCACTTTATAGTACAGAGGCGAGAAGTGTCCACAGTACTCTGAGAGTGACTAACCAAGGTTAGACTGAGAGGATAACACCGGGACGGATGAAGATTTTCCAGTTTGAGGCACTGGGGAAGAATGAGTTAAATTGGATGCCAGTACAGGATATGTGTATGTGGTGTTTATAGCTAAGAAGAGAGAGGGGAAAATCGGTGCAACAATGGCCTTTGAAATACGTGGTTCAATTTCTCAAGCCAATATTCCCACACACTCCCAATGTAAATACAGACAGTCTCTGGGTTGTGAAAGGGTTCCATTTCCGCGTCTGTTCACAAGTCAATTTATATGCAAGTCAGAACACAATGCAGGGCAAGATAAAAAGCTGTTCTGCAAATATGAGGTAACAAGCATGGGGCTGGATGAACACAGCAGGCCAAGAGGAGCAAATATGAGGAATTGCTTGTATGTTGGAACTTTAAGATCATTATTAATAGATGCCTGTATGGGATTGTCTTTGTAAGTATGAGTTTCCATCAGTCAGACGTCTGTAATTCAGGGGCCATCCACATACACTACGCTTTAAAGGACTAGACTGATCCCAACGAAGGCTGTTTCTGAGTTTCTAAACAAAGGAAAAGTTATTTGCTAGGCTATGATTTGACTTTGGGAAATACACAGTTGAGGTTACGCGGAGTGTGAATCTGGCACAATCTGATATTTGACTGATTGTTGGGAGTTTTATGATCAGATTAGATGAACTAAAGACATGTTTTTAATCAGAATGCTGGTCAAAAAGATAAGGAATGATAAGAATCTTTTGCTCAATAAAATTTGCAGTTGGAATCTTTACGGAGCCCTTAAGTTGATCAGTACTTACTACAATCCTCTGTGCTCTCTGCCTCATTAAACTGAAGATGGAAATATTTAATCTTCTCCAGGATCCTTTCAGGCAAATATATGAATCCTAAAGCAGTCACATTGAAATGTACAGCTGTTTTTTTTTTCAGTAAACAGCACAATTTAAGTGTGATTTTACACAGTTGCAGCTAAATGCACTCCAGTCTTTATAAGGCACATTGTACATTAATATCAGTCTTTTTGAGTTTTACGTTACATAGATTTTGAAGTCCTCCTCTATTTTAAAATGTGCAATGCAAAATGTACAATTAAAATACTACTGATTAAGGCATAACACCACCCAGAATATGCAATATGTGGAACACATTCTCAAAGTATCATTTGTACTGTCTCACAGCTGGATAGTTATCTATAGGAAGGATTTCTCCGGCTACACATTGCACATATATTCATGAAAACTTTCTTCAGTTGCTACCTCTATTGAAATGTTAACCTGAACACAGACAAAGAGTAAAAGAACTGTACAGCATGGGAACAGCCCCCTTGGCACAACTTGTTCATGCTGCCCAGATATTCTAAATAAGTCTAGTCCCATTTGCCAGCATTTGGCCCATATCCCTGTAAACTCTTCCTATTTATATACCTATCCAGATGCCTTTTAAATGTTGTAATTGTACCAGCCTCCACCACTTCCTCTGGCAGCTCATTCCGTACACACACCACCATCTGCATGAAAAACTTGTCCCTTAGGTCCCCTTTTGCCTCTCATCTTAAACCTACACCCCTCTAGTTTTGGGCTCCCGTACCCTGGAGAAAGGGCCTTGGCTGTTCATCCTATTCATGTCCCTCATGGTTTTATAAATTTCTACAAGGTCACCCCCTCAGCTTCCGACTCTCCAGGTGCTTATGAGTTCAAAGGAAAAATAACCACAGATGCCTTTATAAATGCTGGTTATGGCTGAGTGGGCAGCATTGTGGTCATTGAATTCAAAACTAATGGATTCATTTTCAGCTCCTGATGTCTACATACTATTTAAGGACACAATCTCCAATACAGTTCTGAGGAAATGCTGCACTGTCAGAGGTGCTGTCTTTGGGATGAGCTGAGGCTCTTTTTACTCTCAGGTGAAAAGACTTTGTGACACTATTTTGAAGAGGACCCAGAGTGATTCTGGTCTCCTAACCATGGGTAGATGGTAGAACACAGAGATTTGATCTTTTCTAGTCGTATTCTGCAGCTAATGGTGGGAAGTTCTGTGTATATACGTTGGCTGCTAGATTGGCTCCATTACAACAGTGACTTCACATCAAAAGGATGTAATTAGCTGTAAAGTTGTTTGGGTCATTCTCAAGATGTTTTAGTGTTGCTAAGCATTGAATGTTTCTCCATGAGGACAGGGGTAAGGATCAACAAAGACAGAAACACTGATCACAGACCTACTTCCTTCTTGTCAACTTCTCACTCTTTCCCTGCCTCTGCACACTTACTAGAAAACTGCTATAAATCAATGAGAAATCACTGACCTGAAAAACTAACCCCCTTTCTCCATCCACACATGCTGGTTGACCTGTAGAGCATTTATAGCACTTTCTGATCTTATTTCAGATTGTCAGCATTATTTTGCTTTTGTGAATGCTCCTTGGGGCTGTTGAGATCAGGCGTGTTGCAGAAAGCAACTGGTCAACAGAGAAAATGTGAGTTGCAAAACTAGATAGATCCTGTGGCAACGACAATGCCTTCCATCAGATGTTTGGATATGTTCAGTAAAGTTCATATCGAGTCATACTGCACCTGGAAAATATTGCAGAATGGGCCAAAATATATTTACACAATACTGTCTACTTTGTCATTAAATGTAGGTCACAACAATTGTGATCCTATCCTGAGAGTGTTAGGTAACAAAGGACTCAAGGAGTTTTGTGGGGTACATAAATGCCACAGGAAGTGGTCTGAGTGAACAATTTGTCTGCAGTCTATTTAATAAAAAAACGTCTGTGTAGAAATTTAAAACCATCAAGAAGATTCGAGAAGACTGCCAACTCACTGACTCTTCAGAAAGTGTAGTTTCTAATTGGTGATGAGAAGCTTGCATCAAGGATTGAGCTGATGTGATTGAAAAAGATTGAGCTCTTGGGACTGAGTTGATTTTGATTTGCCTGACACAACGAAATATACTCAAACACCTGTCCTCAGCCTGTTCCTCTGGACAATGGGAGCAGAGAGCAGGATGATTGAAAGGGTCACCAGACGAACGTATGTAGAACTTTCACTTCTAACTACTAAGATTGTAGCTTAATGGAGCAAGGTTAGGTTGATGCTAATAACAGTGTTTCTGATACTTCAGTAGCTTTGGTTAATGTACTGGTTGTGGCGCTTATTTTCACTTTGGGATCGATTGCATTCCTTCGTACATCCATTGCCTGATGCTCAATCCTATTGTATTCAACAGCAAGGTGAATCTAATGGGGTAGTGATGGGGAGGATGCTAAATAGGTCATTGAATCCCCAGCTCCGAAGGAGATGAGCCCCAGAATTTCAACAGCATGATGTTGGAGTTGAAAATACGGAAACATAGGAACAAGTGTAGGCCATTCAGCCCCTTGAGCCTGTTCCACCGTCCAATAGGATCATAAAACAATATATATCACAATATTAATAAAAACAAAACAACACTGTCTTCCCAGGGAGATACAAGTGTCTCTGAATCAGCAGGGGTCTAGGTATGAGAATAAAAGTAAAGAAACTCTGCAAAATTCCCAAAATGACATATTATCTACCCTGCTGTTGCTTGAAAAATATTCAGATAGATTACAAAAAAATTGACCGAATTAAGATGATGAAATGGAATGTTGAGCATGGAATTTTCATTTGTCACAATAATTCTGGATTGTGATAGAATTAATCATTAAATATCTCCTTTCAATATTCCCTTCACATTTTAACATACATGTCTTTTGTTTGCAACATGAATAACTCTCAACTGACTGTGCAAGTAATTTGGATGTTGGATCCGGTTAAATTATAATCTCCTTTTTATATGTGTATAAATTTTATTTTATCAAGAAATTAATATTTATTCTATTAAAGACTGTTATGAATTCAACTGTCAAGTGTGACTGTGTCATAATGGAACACTATCACAGGCAATGAATGAAAACATTAATAATTCTCTGGCTCCATCCCAGCCTCTTCGACTTGTCTGCCTCCTCTCCACCTATCCTCTCCTCTATCCATCCTCTATCCGCCTCCCCCTCTCTCCCTATTTATTTCAGAACCCTCTTCCCCTCCCCCATTTTTGATGAAGGGTCTAGGCCCGAAACGTCAAGTTTTCCTGCTCCTATGATGCTGCTTGGCCTGCTGTGTTCATCCAGCCCCACGCTTGTTATCTCGGATTCTCCAGCATCTGCAGTACCTTTTATCTCCGAATAATTCTCCAACACTAGCTGCAGATTTCTGTATTATCATTACGAATCTCATCGCCATATTATTCTGTGACCATTTACCTTCAGCGTCGGCAATGTGACATTTCATTATGATGGAATTAATAAGTTGCTCATGTGCTGTGTTACAGTTGAAAGCTGAGCCAACACAGGCAAATATAATTCACTACCTGATGGAATTGATGAGGCACATGGTTATAAAGCACACCCAAACTGCTCATTACTTGTTCACTAAATAACATTTTAATAGCTCCAGATGTGCTTTGTCTGTAATGTTACGCCATAATAGAATCAAAATATCTTAGGTTCTAATTTTACCAATTTGTTTTAAGACCATAAGACCCCAAGATGTAGGAACAGAAGTAGGCCATTCAATCCATTGACTTCGCTCTACTGTTCAAAGAGATCATGGCTGATCTGATAATCCACAACTCCACCTTCCTGCCTTTTCCCCATAATCCTTGATTCCCTCACTGAATATATCTCAGCCTTTAATATATTTAATGACTCAGCCTCAACAGCCCTCTGTGGTAAAGAATTCCACAGATTCACTCCCGTCTGGGAGAAGACATTCCTCCTCATCTCTTCATTAAATGTATGGCCCCTTATTCTGAGATTCTGTCCTCTTGTCCCACACTTGTACCACAGGCCAATCTCTCCACATTTAGTCTGTCAAGTCTCCTAGAAATCTTGTGTGTTTCAAAAAGGTCACCTCTCTTTCTTCCAAATTCCAATGAGTACAGGCCTAGCCCACTCAACCTCCCCCCATAAGACAATAAGACTGTTACTCCACCTCTGGGATTAGCCAATTTAACCTTCTTCAGGCTACCTCCAATGCAAGTTTACGTTTCCTTAGAAATGGAGCTCAAATCTGTTGGCAGTATTCAGCTCTGGTCTGACTAGTGCTTTGCACAGTTTTAACAAAGCGTCCTTCCCTTTATACTCCATTCCCTTTGAAATAAAGGCCAACGATCCATATACCTTCCACGTTACCCATTTAATTTAGCCACTAACTCTTAGTGATTCATGGATAAGAGCTCTCAAATCCCTCTGAGTAGCTTCCTGCGGTGTTTCTCCATTTAAATAGTACCCTCCTCTGTTGTTCTTGCCACAGTGATTACCTCACATTTTCCCTCATTATATTCCACCTGCAGTGTTTTTACCCATTCACCTAACCTGTCTATATTGAGCTGAAACATCTGTGTCATCCTCACCACTTGCCTTCCCAGGAATTTTTGTGTCATCCACAAATGTGGTGACAGAACATTCACTTTCCTTATCCAAGTCATCAATGTATATCATTAATAATTGTGGCCCCAACACTGACCATGTGGCACTCCACTAGTTAAAATTGCCAGCCTGAAAATGTTCCTGTTATCTGAACTCTCTGTTTTCTATGAGTTAGCCAATCCTCCTTTCCATGCTCAACAAGTTGCTGGAAAAGCTCAGCAGGTCTGGCAGCATCTGTGAAGAAATAGTGTCAGAGATAATGTTTCAGGTTCAGTGACCCTTCCTCAGAACTGACTGTTTTCTTTTCACTGGAACACTGCAGCAAGCCTGAGATAGAGATGTTGATCAGGGAACAGGGTGGTGTGTCGAAGTGGCAGGCAACTGGAAGCTCAGGGTCTTTTCTGCAGGCAGAAGGTAGATGTTCTGTGAAGCTGTCACCCAGTTTACACTTCACTTCCCCAGTGTAGAGGAGACTACATTGTGAGCAGCGAATGCAGTAGACTAGATTCTGGGAAGTGCAGGTCAAGTGCTGATTCACCTGGAAGGTATGTTTGGGCCCTTGGATACTGGGGAGGGTGGAGGTATATGGGCAGGTTTCAGGGCAAGGTGCCGTAGGGCTGTTGTGGTGGGGGCGGGGGGGAGGTGCTCTGTTGGGGGTGAAAGAAGAGTGGACCAGGGTGTCCTAGAGGGAACGGTCCCTGCAGAAAGCGGACAAGCGAGGGGAGGGGAATATGAGTCTGGTGGTGGCATCTCACTAGAGGTGGCAGAAATGGCATCTGATGATCTTCTGGATGTGGATGCTGGTGGGATGGTAGGTAAGGATAAGGGGAACCCTATCACTGTTGTAGGAGGGAAGAGAAGGGGTGAGGGCGAAGTGCAGGAGATTGGTTGGACCCGGTTGAGGGCCCTGTCGACAACGGTGCTGGGGAATCCGCGGTTGAGGAAGAATGTGGACGTTTTGGAGGCCCCCTTGTCGAAGTTGACCTCATCTGAACATATGCAATGGAGACTGAGGAACTGAGAGAATGGGACGGAGTCTTTACAGGAAGTGGGGGTGCAAGGATGGATAGTCCAAGAAATGTGAGTTCTTTTATGGAAAGACACTATAAATGTGCCACATTTGTACCTCAAATATAGGAAACAGTATTTTCTTGACCAGACTTGTACTAGAACCTGAATCAGTTATGATAATAAGAAATTCTGTGCTGGAGTGTGGTGCAAAATGCAAATTGCAGAAGGTTCAATAGGATGATCCTTGATATGGAGAGATTGTTTTATGAGTAAAGACTGAACAGTTGGGACTCACTAGAATTTAGAACAGTAAGAGGTGGTTTCACTGAGACATATAGGATTCTTAAGGGGTTTGACAGGGTCAATGCTAAGAGGATGCCTCCCCTCATGGGACAGTCTCAGACTGGAGGACATAGTCGCAGACATAAATTGCACTAATTCTCGGCTGAGACAAGGAGGAATTTCTTCTCTCAGAGGATTGAGAGTCTTTGGATCTCCTTGCCACAGAGAGTTGTGGGAGCAGAGACCTTATGTATATTTGAGGCTGAAATAGACAGACACCCGATCATTTGGCAAATCAAGGATTACGAGGGAATATGCAGGAAAGTGGACGTGAGGAATGTCCAATCAGGCATGATCCTGTTGAATAGTTGAGCAGCCTTGAGGGACTGAATGGCCTAGTCCTGATCCTATTTCTAATGTTTCAGAGATAGTAGGAACTGCAGATGCTGGAGAATCTGAGATAACAAGGTGTAGAGCTGGATGAACACAGCAGGCCAAGCAGCATCAGAGGAGCAGGAAGGCTGACGTTTCGGGCCTAGACCCTTCTTCAGAAAATGGGTGAATTCCTTTTCATTCTTCATTTTCTGAAGAAGGGTCTAGGCCCGAAACGTCAGCTTTCCTGCTCCTCTGATGCTGCTTGGCCTGCTGTGTTCATCCAGCTCTACACCTTGTTACCCCTATTTCTAATGGCATTATTATGTTAGGAACGCCATCAGCACAGTGGATCCTGTTCTTAATTACACTTTCAGGTGATAGATGACATGGCGTTAGGTACATATATGTTATCTAGTTGCATGTGGGCTCTGTCATGCATTTTGTATAATTTGTTTTTGCAGTCAGGGGGAAGTAGCTGCAAGGTGACATTTACATTAATAGATTCCAACAGAGTTGGTGAGATAGAAACCAAAACACATATATCATTTCTTTGAGAAGAAAGTTTACCGACTTGCTCAGTCTTACCCCTCTCATCCCAGCACCAGTTGCTACCTATTTCGGAGCACATTACCGCAGATGCTGGAATTAGTGCTGAAAACAAAAACTGCTGGAAATCACAGTGGGTCAGACAGCATCCGTGGAGAGGGAGCAAGCTATCATTTTGATCTAGACTCATTTATATTTGCTCAGGCAATTACCATCCACTATTTGTTTCTCTTAAACTTAATTATGATATTAACAAACCTTAACAATGTGATTGACAAACATTGACAGATACCTCTCCTATCTTTAAAGTCAAACATCTGAAAATATTCTTTGCAAAAGAAAAATATGTGTTTTTTCATCTTCTATGTTCTATGAACAGTTCAAACACTAACAGGAGTACGAACAACAAAGGATCCATTAACAATTGATTATCACCATCTTGATTCAATAGGTACTTTAAACATTTTAATGTTTGATGTCAAGACACATCCTTTGTTTTAAGTTGTAAAAAGGCTTTGTGATTTCATGGCTTTCCATTGTTTATGGTTTGTGAACAGCCATTTTTTTCTGAATCTGTCAAATGCCCATTTATTGGAAGTCTCCATTTGTACAGATTTCACTGACCACTGCAATATCATGTATTCCAATCTATCTGCTTTGGTAACCTCTGTCTTGGCACTGTTTGCTTATTTGGGAAATGAAACATAAACCTCACACAAGTGCTACTAAACATGATCTTCAATGGTTGGGTGTCTGATCGATGACAGACCTTGCTGTAGAGTATTTGATGCCGGAGTGTGAATTTGCAATTATTCTGTCTTCTCAAATGTCACATCAGGGACAAAACCACAATGACAAAATAAATACAGTGAAGTCTGATTAGAAACAACACTGTGCTTGTGTAAGCTAAATCCTAGTTATCTATTATTTACACAGTTAAAAAAAAGCTGTGCGTGCTTTAGATAAAGTGCTGGTGTGCATGCATACCATGGCCTAGAGACTACCCATAATAATCAAACACTTACTTTTCGAGAATGATAAAGAAGTGGGCATATGTTTTATTCAAACCACGGGTATGATTAATGCTGCATTGGTTTGATTGTTTGCTTAGATCTACAGTGATGGTAGATGTTGCAATGCAAATTGTGGTAGCACTTAATTATTTCAAGGGCTGTCCTAGGTGTCACCTCTTCTCACAGTATCATGTTTCATTACATTCCTCACTCTCTGAAACTGAAGGATCACTGGTTATTTGAATAATTATTCAGGTGGGGAATTGTAACATTATTTTCTTCAGATGGGCCAGTGTTATTTATGACTTCTTGAAATGTTTTATTCAATTTGCATTTTGCCGACTGTAATAGTCAGACAAAAAGAAAGAATGGTATTTGTGTAGCGTACTTTACAAGCACAGCGTCTCCGGAAGTGCTTTTCAGCCAATTAAATACGTTGGAAGAGATAGTGTGTTGCCTCCCTAGTGCCAGGGTCAAAGATGTCTCTGAGTCAGCACAGGATATTCTGGAAGGACAGGATAAGTAACCAGACATCTGGTCCATATTGGTGCTAACAACATCAGCAGAAAGAGAGATAAGGTCCTGCAAAGGGCATTTAGGGAGTTAGGTAGGGGTTTGATTTGCTGTACCAGGGTTGTAATCCTGGGATTACTTCCTGTAGTCACATGCCAGTGAGGCTAGAAATAAGAAGATAGTACAGTTAAATATGTGGCTAAAGACCTAAAATGTGTAGGATGGAGGCCTTCAGGTAGCTGCATGATTGGGATCTCACCTAGGGCAGGAGGGACCTCCACAAGAAGGATGGGGTTGTACCTAAACTGAGGGGCACCCAAATCATTCAGGAGGGTTTAAACTAGTGCACAGGGGTGGGGGTGGGGAGGAGTGGGGTGGGAGTGGGGAGGAGTGGGGAGGGTGGGGTGGGGGTGCACCAGAGCAGTAGATCAGCATGTGGAGTGATTGCAGAGAAGGTACAGGTTAAGTCAATAAAGTCTAATAGGAAGAAACTGCAGGCCTAGGTTAATGAACACAGCAGGACTGGCGGCCTGAAGTGTATTCATTTCAATGCAAGGTGTATGATGGGTAAGGCAGATGAGCTCAGAGCCTGGATTAGTACATGCGACTACAATGTGGTAGCCATTACGGAAATTTGGTTGAGAGAAGGACAGGACTGGCAGCTCAATGTTCCAGAGTTTAGATGTTTCAGGTGAGACAGAGAGGAATGTAAAAAGGGTGGAGGAGTTGCATTACTGACTAAGGAGAACATCATAGCTGTGCTAAGAGAGGGCATCTTGGAGGCTCATCCAACAAGGCCATATGGGTAGAACTCAGGAATAAGAAAAGTCCAGTCATTATGATGGGCTTATACTGAAGGTCTCCCAATTACCAATTGGAGACAGAGGAACAGATATGTAAGCAGATAATGAAAAAATGTAAAAGCAACAAGATTGTGATAGTGGGTGAATTTAATTTCTCCAATATTGACTGGGACTTGTGCAGTGCCAGGAGCTTTGATGAGACAGAATTTGTTAGGCGCATCCATGAGGGGTTTCTGAAACAGTATGTAGATAGTCCAAGTGGAGAAAAGGCCGTACAAGACCTTGTACTGGGGAATGACTCTGGTCAGTGATTGAAGTTTCAGTGGTAGAGCATTTTGGGAATAGTGATCATAATCCTGTATTTTTTATAACAGGAATGGATAAGGATAAGACTGGTCCTTGGGTAAAAGTGCCAAATTGCGGAAAAGCTAATTAGAACAGTATTAGGCAGGAACTGGAGAATATAGATTGGGGAGAGCTGTTTGAGGGTAAATTCATATTTGACGCATGGGAATCTTTTAAAGGCCAGCTGATTGGAATTCAGGATCAGGATGTTCCTGTAATGATGAAAGATAGTTTTAGTATTGGTTGTTCTGCCATATTATGATACATTATATTAATTATTATAAAAGTTTCCAATCTCCTTGTACTGCTGACATGGAATGTAATGTTAACAATATGGATCATCTGCTGAAATTTGCCTTTTACTTCAGTGACGTTAAACCTTATAGATACGCTTGTATTTGTGAACCTTCGTAACCCTTTCCTTGCTACCTGACTTGTAGCGTTGAACTGCCATCTCAATCACATGTATTTTGTTCTGGGATCTGGCTTGGCCTTTGGAACCTGATTTCATGCATGCCCAAGGCTCCTTGGTGCCACATATTTTATAGATATTAAGAGAAGCTGGACAGTATTTGAGTAAGTGTGACAAACACATCCATTACAGATTCTAAGAGACAATAAGGACTGCAGATGCTAGAAGCCACAGTTAATAAACGTGGAGCTGGACAAACACAGCAGGTCAGAGGAGGAAGAAAGACGATGCTTCAGACCGAAACCCTTTGTGAGGACACGGTTTGTCCAGCTCTACGTTTATTGACTCTGGCTCCCAGCGTCTGTGGTCCTTACTGTCTCCTAGTCACTAAAAACCAATACTGCAAAGTCTCTTCCAAGGATGCCCACCATGAAGAATTTTTCCTCCTCCCTCCGAAGAAAGCTCAGTAAGTCTCTCTCCCACCGCAATCTCCCAGTTATCTCTTCTGTCCTGAAGCTCTTCAAGCACATTCTGAAGCAATCTCTCTACTACAGCCACGTCTCATTGCTCAGTGCCTGCCTACACAGCCGGATTATCCCCCATGGACTCCAAATAATGTTCAAACCTTCACAATTTGGACCCAACCTTGACAACTGTTATCTACAGTACCTCCACAGGCTTTCTGACAAAAGTAAACACACAGTTCAAAACCAGTGCAAACTTTGCTTTGTCATTGTGTTTTTCCAACATTTTCTTTGTAGACTGATTGGCACCATAGCTCCCTGTGAGGTCCCAGTTAATATTGAAATATCTGCCACCTGTTTGAGCATAATGCCTATCCAGAACTGACATTTTTATGGAGTACACGAAAAAAAATACAAAGATCAACCTGCAATTAACTTCCAGCCCTGGCGTCATAAGCAGATATCATTTTGTTGTTCTCCTCTTTTTAAACAATAGCATGCTGCTGCTCACAGACCTAAGGCCACCTTCAAGCTCTCAGCCCACAGTTTGTAGCTCCAAACCAAAATGTTGAAAAACCAAAAATAATAATGATGACGATCTCAACACTGTCTAAGAGTGGAGCACTCCCTCAGTCCCAAGCTATTGTGCTCACCTAGATTTCTTAGCTCAAGTTCTGTGGGAAGGTTGATCTTCTCCATGTAAAATTAATTTGTGTTGCTCCTGGAACTCTGTTTCACTCACCATCTGAATGGCTAGAGTCAGGACTTCTTTGTACTGTAATCAATCTGATAAAGACTCATCAGCAATTCCTGCAAAAATTGTCTCGTACGAACTGTCTCTTAGGAGGTATGGTTAGTAAGTTTGCTGATGACACCAAGATTGGTGGTGTAGTGGACAGTAAAGAAGGTTGTCTGGGAATGCAGCAAGATCTTGATCAACTGGTCCAGTGGGCTGAGGAATGGCAGATGGAGTTTAATTTAGATAAATTCATGGTGTAGCATTCTGGTAAGGCAAACCAGGGCAGGGCTTACACAGTCAATGGTAGAAGAGTTTTATAGAACAAAGAGATCTTGAGGTACAGGTTCAAAGCTCCTTGAAAGTGGAGTCACAGGTCAACAGGGCAGTGAAGAAGGCTTTTGGCATGCTCGATTTCTTTGGTCAGAGCATTGAGTATGGGAGTTGGGATGTCTTATTGCAGCAGTACAAGACATTGGTGAGGCTACATTTGGAGTACTGTCTGCAGTTCTGGTCATCCTACTATAGAAAGGATATTATTAAACTAGAAAGAGTGCAGAAAAGATTTACTAGGATGTTACCTGGACTGGAACGTTTGAGTTAGAAGGACAAAGTCAAAAATCACACGACATAAGGTTATAGTCCAACAGGTTTATTTGAAATCACAAGCTTTTGGAACACTACCTCTTCGTCGACAACTCACTGCACCTGATGAAGGGGCTGCACTCCGAACGCTTGTGATTTCAAATAAACCCATTGGATTATAACCTGGTGTCGTGTGATTTTTGGTTTTGTCCATGCCAGTGCAACACCGGCACCTCCACATGATGTCCAATTCTGTGTTCTAGTAGTTCTATCTCTGAAATACCCTTTTCCTGACAAATCTACTTTCGATGCCATGTCTCCTTAATCTCTGTCACAGGAAAATACGAACATAGCAGTAACAGTAGGACATTCAATATAACCATGGATGATCATCTACTTCAATGCCTTTCTCCTCATGATATCTCCATATCCTTTTTCAGCATTGATAGATTTCTAAGGAGTAATATGTAAATACACTCAAACACTGATCTTTCATGGCTCCATGGGGTACAGAATTTCACTGATTCATAAACTTTCAAGTAAAAAGAAAAGTTTTCATTTAAATGCTACCCTTTATTTTTAAGTTGCACCTGGTTCTAGACTCCCTGACCAGAGGAAACATTTTTCTGTATTCCCCTACTCTGTCCCTGTAAACACGTTTTAGCTTTCAGTGAGATGATTTCTCATTCTTTGAGCTACCACAGAATACATGCCCAGTTTGCTCAGTCTCTCTTCATGGGACACTCCCTTCATCCCAGGAACAGAGCTCTGATGAAGAGTCATCTAGACTTGAAAAATTAGCTTGCTCTCTCTCCACGGATATTGTCTGACCTGCTATGATCTGCAGTATTTTTTGTTTTCAGTACAAATTCCAGCATCTGCAGTAATTTGCTCCTACATGTCTGGTGAACCTTTGAAGTAATAGCCATTCTGCTGCTCTTCACTGCTTTACTGGAGGGTTAGCTCATCCTTTTCAGCTAAAATGTGGAGAGTTCCTATCTCTTTTGCAGTTTCGGTATGTGAATCCCACTGTTTGCAGTTTTAATGACAATTTCTGCTTTAAACTGTGTGTTAGTGGGTAATGGTACAGGAATATAGAGTGGCCTCCAGTACTGATGTGTTCAATTTTCAGAGCTGTGACTTTGAGTGACATTCTTTCAACCCGAGATGCGACAGCCCTTCTTGATGGATTATGCTTCATTATAAGATTAATCTTTATATTACATCCCAAATATCTTTCGCAATGTACAAACTTTAAATAAACACAGACAATGCTGGAGAAACTCAATAAGTTCGGAAGCATCTGTGGAGAGAGAAACAGAGTTAACATTTTGAGTCCAATTTGAAGAGTCACTGGACTTGAAATGTTCACTGTGTTTCTGTATGCACAGCTACTCCCAGGCCTGCTGAGTTCTCCAACATTCCCTGCTTGTATTTCAGATTTACCGCATTTGCATTATTTTGCTTTTACAAACTTTTATTTCCTGACTCCAGTAATTTGGTTCCTACTGTTCTACAACAGCATTATCGGGGCTCCAAACATCCTCAGTTGGTTGTTACAATCCAGGCTAATGGTTCTCTTTTACATCTGACGGACTCTGTCTTCCTGGGAAACCTGCCTCATTGCTTCCCAACCCTTACAGGCCATTGTCATTTAGTGTATCATCTTGTGAGAAAGAAGTGATGAAGGAAAGAAAGAAGTGGAGAAGTGGTTATAGAGGTATAGAGCGCAGTACCGGACCCTTTGGTCCAACCAGTCCCCGCCAACATAATCCCAAACTAGAATAGTCCCATTTTGATTCATATCTCTCCAATCCTTTCCTGTTCATGTACTTATCTAAATATCTTTTAAACATTGTAACTGTAGTCACATCCACTACTTCGTCTGGAAGTTCATTCCACACACAAAAAAATCTGTGTAAAAAATTTGCTTCTCTTTTTTTTTAAATCTTTCTCCTCTCACCTTAAAAGTACATTCCCAGTCGAGAAATCCCCCATCCTAGGGGAAAAAAAACCACCTGCCATTCACCCTATCTGGACCCTTAATCATTTTATAAACCTCCATATGGTCATTTCTCAACCTCCTACACTCCAGTGAAAAGGTCCCAGCTTATCCGGCCTCACTTGTGAGTATGGGGTCCTTTATGTTCATCAGTAGCTGTCGCAGGGTTGTTGTTGGTTTGTGGTACACCCTGATACCTAGGGGTCTGAGTAGCCTTGTGGTCATCTCTGACATGCCCTGATGTATAGTAGGGTGAATAGTGTATCTGGCTGAGAAAGGTATTGAAGTAGTTTGAAAGAATCAAGAAAGACAGAACCATCGTAATCTTCCTGGCAAAGGACGCATGACAGTAATCCTCAACAGAGTCCAATACATTGAGAAAACTAATGCACTACTAGCAGATACCAACACCTACCAACAGATGGCGATAGACCAACACCACAGTTAGGGAACCAGATCAGAATGACCCTGAAGAAATTACACAACTCAGGGGATATCAGCCAGACAGAATACCAAAAAATGAAGCCAGAGGAATCCAACACACCCCAGTTCTGTGGACTACCCCACGTACACACACCAGGGCTCCCCCTTAGACCCATTGTCTCACTACCAGGCACACCAACATATAAGAGATAACAAGGCGTGGGGCTGGATGAACACAGCAGGCCAAGCAGCATCATAGGAGCAGGAAAGCATGACGTTTCGGGATTCTCCAGCATCTGCAGTACCTATTATCTCTATTCCTA
>JAHRHZ010000139.1:739671-754062 GCA_024137785.1 Ginglymostoma cirratum
ACCCATCCCTCCCTCTTCCTCAACACTACCCATCCCTCCCTCTTCCTTAACACTATGTGTCCCTCCCTCTTCCTCAAGACTACCCATCCCACCACCTGTGTTATTCAGCCCAACTGTTCTTTGTTGGTGTTTATTCTCCACATAAGCATGCTCCGGCTCGACCTAAATCTACCTGAATCTATTTCGGTTCCTTTCTCTCTTTCCTGCTTATCCAGTTTTTTTTTAAAGATATCTTTGTTGTTCAGTACCATATGGGAAGAAGTTCTACATTCTGACCTATTTCTGAATAACAATTGCTGGATTCTCAGCTGAAAGAACTGGATTGGTTAGAGGTTGAAATGTTCAATCTCAGAACTAGAAACACCATCAACAAGCAGCTCAGCATATTATGTGGCAGTGTCAGTTCCAGATAGTCTGGGAACTCAAACCAATATCTAGTAAATTTGGACAGTCACAACCTCTGGTGGAATTCATCCTTTTGCTAAAGGATGGACTGATAACAGGGAAAAGTGTATATTGATGTAAAAGTAGAAAGTATAATTAGTAAGTGTGCAAACGACATGATAATTGCTGGTGTTGTTGATAGTGAGGAGGATGGTCTCAGACTACAGTCTGCTTTTGATCAGCTGGTAAATTGGGCAGAGCAATGGCAGATGCAATTTAATCCTGATAAGTGTGAAGTGATACATTTTGGGAGGTCTATTGTGGGAAGGATACACAGTGAATGCTATGTCTCTAGGGAGTACTGAGGATCAAAGTGACCTTGGTGTACAAGTCCATCGATCCCTGAAGGTGTCAGCACAGATAGACAGGGTGGTGAAGAAGGTACACAGGATGTTTGTTATCATGAGCTGGGGCATAGAATAGAGAAGCAAGGACATTTTGTTACAACTTTATGAAACATTGGTTAGGCCACAGATTGAATACTGTGTGCAGTTCTGGTCTCCACACTGTTGAAAGGATGTGATTGCACTGGAGAGGGTGCAGAGGAGATTCACCAGGAGATTCCCTGGGATGGACAGTCTCAGTTATAAGGAGGGACTGGATTGGCTTAGTTTGTTTTCCTTGGAGCAGAGGAGGCTGAGGGGGGAACTGATTGAGGGATACAAAATTATGAGAGGCATTAATGGATCTAAGGTTGTGAGAATATTTTCCCCATGGCAGATGTGTCTAAGACTAGAGGACACAAGTTTAAGGTGAGGAGCAAGTGGTTTAGAGGAGATTTGAGGAAGAGTTTTTTCACTCAGAAGTTGGTAGAAATAGGCTGCCTGAGAGGGTAGTGGAGGCAGAATTCTTGCAACATCTAAGATGCATCTGGATGAGCATTTAAAATGTCAGGTCATGATTGGCTATGGACCAAGGGCAGCGAAATGGGATTAGTGTGGTGGTTGTATGTCAGCATAAACTTGGTGGGCTGAAGGGCCTGTTTCTGTGCTGTATGACTCCATGTCTCAATAGTTCAATGATATTGGCTGACTGATATTTCTGCATTCTCGTGGATAATCGGCATAAAATAACTCGATGGATGTTGATGAAAGTGAAATGGATCCTGTAAACATTTCATTGTATTGTGTTGGTCCCCTTACACAAACACAAACACAAACATGTTGGATATCTCAAACAGTCCCATTGTGAAAATCTACATCACAGGTTGGTTGTTGGGTTAATGCATCACTTCATTTGGAAAAGGAGCCTTGACCTATAATCGATCACATGTGTAAGGCAACCATGTTTATTGCATTGCTTTTAAAAGTAACACAAAAGGCATTCTGGGAGAGAGAGGGAGAGCAAGACTGAGAGAGGGAGACATCATTTGAAAGCTGTTGAGTTAGCTGCAAGACAACTACTCAAGCTCGACAACAAACAGTGGCACCATGAAACTGAGCCAATTTCCAGGCAATTCAGCTATGGGATGACATTCGGCTATCTGAGAATACTCTGTCTGATAGTATTTAAGGGGAGGCAATGGCATGGTGGTATTATCACTGGATCGTTAATCCAGAGACCCAGATAATGTTTTGGGGATCTGGGATTGAAAGCCGCCACGGCAGATGGTGAAATTTGAATTTAATAAAATATCAGGAATTGAGAATCTAATGATGACCATGTACCAATTGTTGGAAAAACCCATCTGCTTCATTAATGTCCTTTAGGGAAGGAAATTGCCATCCTTACCTAGTCTGGCCTACAAGAGACTCTAGACCCACAGCAACGTGGTTGACTCTGAACTGCCCTCTAGGGCAATTAGGGATTGGCATTAAATGCTGCCTGGTCAGTGACACCCATATCCCATGAATGAATAAAGGAAAAAGAAAACTTTCCACTCCAGTGAAAAGAAAATCACCTCATCCAATAAACTGCAGGCATGCTCTTGAAGAGGCTGAAATAATTCCAAGTTGGAATTGTATATTTTTCATATATATCTAATTTATGTGTGAGCTATAATGTGTGTGAGCACAGCAAATGGATCTTTCAGTTTTTTAAGCCTCTGGTGCAAGTATGTTAGAATAAATAACTTTTTTTTATCTTTACATTCACAATATCTTGCTGCTGGAACCATTTAAATTGGGACAAATCATTCCGTAGGTACGGACAGATACACACATCTCACATATAGAGACATAAACGATCATAAAACAAACACATTACCTCTGAGACGAGTGAATCTATTTCTAACTAATTTCAGCTCAAATTCACAGGCTTCAGGAAACTGCAAACAACATCCCAAGCCTTGGATCTGCTGAAGTCTTTACTGAATTTAGTAACAACAATCTTGCATTTAAGGGCCCTAGTTTTGGAGCCCTGTACAACTGTAAACATAGAATCATAGAATCCCAACAGCGCAGAAAGAGTCCATTCAGCCCATCGAGTCTGCACTGGCCCTTTGAATAGCATCCCACCCTGTAACCCTGCATTTCCCATGGCTAACCCACCTACCCTGCATGTCCCTGGATACTATAGGGCAATTTAGCATGGCCAATTCACCTAACCTGCACATCTTCCCAAAGTTTCCTTAATACACAATATTTTTAAAGATACCCATCAGGTCACTCCTCAGGGTTCCTCTTTGCAGAGTAAAGACCTTACAGTCAGCGAGACATCACCTGGTTGTGGTGCTTCTCCTGTTTCCAGGCCTCGTATTGTCCTCTTGCCCTGACAAAAGGACACCACTCCTATATCCCTCTCCACACATCCTTGAGAATTGGAAACATAATTCAAAATATCCCCCTCTCCTCCCCCATCCCACTCCACCTCGAAAGCTGTTGAGATTTTATCGAGGGTAACTTTTTGACTTTTGGATGCTACATTCTCATGCTCACTAACCCATTTGTTCAGTGATTCAATCATATAGTAACAACAGCATCTGGGATTTGAGATATTTAGACACACAGAAACCGAAGAATAGATTAACATCCTCAATCATTGTTAACCCTCCATTCAACATAGAGACACAGCATACAAAGAAAACATTCATTTCTTACACCCCACAGTCTAGAAATTGGCACAAGAGAACAAGCATATGTTAGCAATATATATGCTAACATTTGTTTAAATAACCAACATACATCTAGACACAAAAAGCTATCACACTAAACACACCTTTAGGCTTGGGGACCGCTTTGCAGAACACCTACGTTCAGTTCGCAACAAACAACTACACCTCCCAGTCATGAACCATTTCAACTCGCACCCCCCCCCTCCACTCCTTGGACGACATGTTCATCCTGGGCCTCCTGCATTGCCACCCGAAAGCTGCAGGAACAGCATCTCGTATTTCGCTTGGGAACCCTGCAACCCAAGGGTATCAATGTGGACTTCACAAGCTTCAAAATCTCCCCTCCCCCAACGACATCTCAAAACCAGCACAGCTCGTCCCCACCTCCCTAACTATTCCTCCCACCTCAAGCCCCACCCCCATCTCCTACACACTAACCTCATCCCGCCTCCTTGACCTGTTTGTCCTCCCTGGACTGACTTATCCCCCACCTAAATCCCCACCTACATTCACCTTCACTGGCTCTAACCCCGCCTCTTTGACCTGTCTGTCTCCTCTCAACCTATCTTCTCCTTTATCCATCTTCTATCTGCCTCCCCCCCTCCCTATTTATTTCAGAATCCCCTTCCCCTCCCCCATTTCTGAAGAAGGGTCTCGACCCGAAACGTCAGCTTTCCTGCTCCTCTGATGCTGCTTGGCCTGCTGTGTTCATCCAGCTCCACAACGTTTTATCTCAGATTCTCCAGCATTGGCAGTTCCTACTATCTCTCTCCACACTAAACACACCTTCCACATTTTGACGAGATCCCTGCTAATGTGTTTTCTTTCATACTCACAAACCAGGAACACCTATTATCCAAACAGTAATAACTGCCCTTCTCACTATACCCCAGGTTCAAATTTAACAATTGGCACAGTGTTCATTACTGTAACATCTGCAATATGCTGCCTGAGAGGGTAGTGGAGGCAGAGTTCCAGCAACACCTAACAAGCATTTGGTAAGCATTTAACATGTCAGGGCATGATCGGCTATGGACCAAGGGCAGGGAAATGGGATTAGTGTAGATTGGTGTTGTATGTCAGCATAAACATGGTGGGCCGAAAGGCTTGTTTCTATGCTGCATGACTCCATGTCTCAATAGTTCAATGATATTGGCCGACTGATGTTTCTGCATTCTCGTGGACAATCGGCACAAAATAACTCAATTGATGTTGATGAAAGTGAAATGGATCCTGTAAACATTTCATTGTATTGTGTTGGCCCCCTTACACAAATACAAACACAAACACGTTGGATATCTCAAATAGATTATTGCTGGGGAATATACTAAGGACAATGCTTATCACCAACAAGAACAAATGGCCAGGGACCACAAGCAGACCGAGGTCAGAAGGACAAAAGATCCATGACCAGCAGAAAGGCAGTTTAGTTTGTGGAAGGTTTCAGGCTATCAGACCTGGAAGGAAATCTTCATCTGTTTAAGCAACTTCAAATAGTCAAAGTCAGAGGAAGGAGCGTGAGTAATTCTGTCTTGGGCACTGTTGGAGAGAATTGCCTGGAGATTGTACAGAGAATCACCAAAATGAAACACAGTGACATAGACAAAGGAACATAGGAACAGAAGTAGGCCATTCAACCCCTAGAACCTGTTCCATGCTTCAATGAGATTGTGACTGATCCATCAGTTAATTCCATATTCTTGCTTTTGGTCCATATCCTTTTGCTAAATAAAAAGAAATCCATCCTAGATTTAATGCTTTTTTTAAAAAACTAAAATGCTTGTGAACCCATCAGTTTAGTAAGAAATATTACTGTAACTCATACACTTCACTGGGATTGAGGTAAAGTACATTGCTGGGAAAAAAAGGGTTGAAATTTTTTTTCTGTTTGTGATAAGATTTTGCTAATTGTCTCTATTGATTTATTTACTTATTTATAGTCACTCACGGGACATGGGCATCATCAACTGGCCAGCATTTATTGCCTGTCCCCAATTGCCCCTTGAGAAGGTGCTGCCTTCTTGAACCACTGCAGTCCATGTGTTATGGTTTGACTCACAATGCCCTTAAGGAGGGAATTCCAGGACTTTGACCCAGCGACATTGAAGGAACGCCAATATATTTCCAAATAACATTGGTGAGTGACTTGGAGGGGAATTTTTAGGTGTTCCCATGTATCTGCTGCCCTTGTTTTTCTCGATGGAAGTGGTTGTGTGTTTGGAAGGTGCTGTCTGAGGATCTTTGGTGAATTTCTGCAGTGCATCTTGTAGATAGCACACACTGGTGCTACTGAGTGTCGGTGGTGGAGGGAGTGGATGTTTCTGGATGTGATGCCAATCAGGTGGGTTCCTTTGTCCTGGATGGTGTCAAGCTTCTTGAGTGTTGTTGGAGCTGCACCCATCCAGGCAAGTGGGGAGTGTTCCATCACACCCCTGACCTGTGCCTTGTAGATGGTGGACAGGCTTTGGGGAGTCAGGAGGTGAATGACATGCTGTAGTATTCCTAGCCACAGTATTTATCTGGACAGTCCAGTTCAATGTCTGGTCAATGGTAGTGTAAGGGCTGCTGATGTGGGGCTGGGATTCGGTGATGGTAGTGTCTTTGAATGTCAAGAGACAGTGGTTAGATTGTCGAATGTTGGAGATAGTCATCGATTCATGCTTCTGTGACATGAATGTGACTTGTCACTCGCCAGCACAAGCCTGGATATTGTCCAGATCTTGTTGGATTTGAACAAGGACTGCTTCAGCGACTGGGAGTCACGAGTGGTGCTGAACATTGTGCACACATCAGTGAGCATCCCAACTTCTGACCTTATGATAGAGGGAAGGTCATTGATGAAGCAGCTGAAGATGTTTGGGCCTAGGACACTACCCTGAGGAACTCCTGCAGAGATGCCCTGGAGCTGAGATGATTGACCTCCCACAACCACAACCATCTTCCCATGCGCCAGGTGTGACTCCGACCACAGGAAAGTTTGCTTCCTGATACCCATTTATTCCTGTTTTGCCGGGGCTCCTTGATGCCACGTTCGGTTGAATGCAGCCTTGATGTCAAGGGCTGTCACTCTCACCTCACCTCTGGAATTCTGCTCTTTTGTCCACGTTTGAACCAATGCTGTGATGAGAGTAGGAGCTGAGCATCCCTGGTGGAACCCAAACTGGGCATCACTGAGCAGGTTATTGCTGAGCAGGTGCTGCTTGATAGCACTGCTGATGACACCTTCCATCACTTTACTGATGATTGAGGGTAGACTGATGATGCAGTAATTGGCCAGGTTGGATCCAACAAAAAACAAAATAAACTTGCCATATTTTCAAAGGAAGTGGACATTCTAACCCTCCTTGTAAACTTGCTTTATCTTGTACATTATGTGTGCAAGACAGACAAAAGCTTCATGTACAGGAATAATTCACACATGCAGCTTCCATTTCTGCCAACGCCATTCTTATTAGCCATAAATATTTTTGAATCAACCTGTTCAGGGATGTTTTGACAATCTTCTAGAGCAGATGGGACTTGAACCCAGCCTCCCTAAACCTGTGTTTACTTTGAATCATCACGTAGTCATACATGCTGCCATGCCTCTTTGATCTTTTACAATCTGGCATGGCAATCCTGAGGGACACAACAGAGAGCACTCGTAAAGTTTATACCAAAGCCCAATA
This sequence comes from Ginglymostoma cirratum, assembly GCA_024137785.1. Lineage (NCBI taxonomy): Eukaryota > Metazoa > Chordata > Chondrichthyes > Orectolobiformes > Ginglymostomatidae > Ginglymostoma > Ginglymostoma cirratum. The sequence continues at coordinate 746,836 of JAHRHZ010000139.1, forward strand.
AACATGATACTGACTCCTTGTTCATCAACTAACTCTGTCATGTCAGTGTCAAATAGGTTCGATCTGGTAACTTCACAAGCAGACTAAGGTACTTCATGATACAAAATGTCATGGAACCTACAGCACAAAAACAGGCTAACAGATCTGTGCTGGAGAACACCCACACCTCCACCTCATAATACATGCAAAATCTACTACTTCCACGTTTGCTCCTAATTCAATCTCCCTCATGTAGATATCACACCTCCCTTTGAATGAATCACATCCTGTGTGGACCAACTCGCGGAGGTATTCACTGATACCCTCAACCTCTTCCTGCTACAAGTCGAAGACCCACCTGCTTTAAGAAGACCACCATCATCCCCGTACCTAAGAAAGCACATACAACATGCCTTACTGACTACTTCCCAGTGGCTCTGACCTCAATAAACATGAAAATGTTTTGAGAGGCTGGTCATAGCCCACATCAGCTCTAGTCTCCCAGCCTGGCTTTATCCCTGACAGTTTGCCTACCAATGTAACAGGTCCACAGTGGACACTGTATCCCTAGCCCTGCACTCATCCTTGGAACATGTGGACAACAAGGACACCCACGTCAGACTCCTGCTCATTGACTACAGCTCTGCTGTCAACACCATTATCCCCTCCAGACTGACCTCAAAACTGTGTGATCTTGGTCTTGGCTCCACCCTCTGCAACTGGATCCTCAGCTTCCTGACCCACAGGCCCCAATCAATGAGGATAGGTAAATGCACCCCCTCCACAATAATGCTCAACACCAGAGACCCCCAACGATGCGTCCTTAGCCCCCTACTGTACTCTCTGTACACCCATGACCAATTGCAAATGCAAATGAACACCATCTACAAGTTTACTGATAACACCACTGTAGTGGGACGGATATCTAACAACGATGAATCAAAATACAGAAGGGAGATAGAGGGCTTGGTAATGTGGTGCAATGAGAACAATCTGTCTCTCAACATCAGCAAAACTAAAGAACTGATCATTGACTTCAGAAAGAAAGGAGGAGAACACGCCCCCATCTACATCAATGGAACTGAGGTTGAGAGGGTAGACAGCATCAAGTTCCTCAGAGTGACGATAACCAACAACCTGCCCTGGACCTCCCACGTAAATGTGACAGTCAAGAAGGCACAACACACTTCTCCTTCCTCAGGTGGCTTAGGAAATTAGATATGTCCATCACACCCCTCACCAACTTCTACAGATGCACCATTGAAAGCATACTGTCCGGGTGCACAACAGCCTGGTGCAGCAACTGCTCTGAGCAGGACCGTGAGAAATGACAGAAGGTGGTGTCCACAGCCCAGACCATCACAGAAGCCAACCTTTCATCCGTGGACTCTATTTACAGGCTCGCTGCTGCGGAAACGCTGCCAACATCATCAAAGACCCATCGCACCCCGGTAACGCTCTCCTACAACCTCTTCCGTGAGGCAGAAGATACAGAAGTTTGAACATACGCACCAGCATTTTCAGGAACAGCTTCTTCCCAGCCATTATCAGGCTGTTGAATGGACCCTGTAGCCTCAAATAAAGCTGATCTTGTTAACGTTGATCTCGCCTAGTGCATACCCTGTGCAATGTAACCTGTATGCCTCTAAGTCGTTTTACTACCTTTGTTCTGTACATCCTCGCTTACTACGATCAGCCTGTACTGCTCATAAACAAAGCTTTTCACTGTACTCCAGTACACATGACAATAAATTAATCAATGCTTTCATGCTAAAAGTTTCATGTTCCACATGCTCCACCACTCTCTGTGTGTATGAGATCTGGATTTACAGAAGGCTTCTTCAGTTTTCATGCAGATGAACATATTGGAAGTTAATTTGTTTGGATCTTTAATAAGTTATAATGGACCTGTTGCCTTCCTTCTGCATCGAGCAGAGATAATTAGCAACAGGTGTAAAAGTAGCTGTTAGAACATTTCCTCTCTCACTCCCTTACACACAGTTCACAACAATATTTCCTTCTCTGTCTGGGCGTAAAAATAACATTCTGATCGTGACAATAAGCTTTGCCCTGAAGTGTCTCATACTTTTCTCTCACTTTGTCAAAATCTTTGCTTCAAGGACTTACAAGGGGTAAGCGACAGAAAGCAACTTCTCAAGTATTCATCTCACTTGAATGTATGTGGCTTTGTGGTCTTTGTAGAGAGGCCATCTCCCCACTGCTCTGTCACAGAGTGCAAGGGTCATCACACTTCAGGCAGTAGGGGAACTGCAGGCCATGAGTTTGTACTTTTATTCACCCTCACTTAGCATGAATACACTAAAGGTGTGACAGCAATAAAACAGCAATAAAAATCGAGGAGCAGATGCATAATTCAGAAGCAGACTGTGAAATAATTTCCGTAAAATCCTCAGTCAAGGTTTGAGAGTCTGCAAGAGGGTTAATACACCTCTCCCTCTGTGTGTTTGTACTTATTCCGTTGTCAAACTGAGTCCATTCAATGAAACAAATCATTTATAAATTGAGGTTTCAGTTTTCTGCTTTCACTAATTGATTGTAGGAATTGATCCCACAAGAACCAATTGTTTCTCGACCACCTGATGGAGATAAATGTTTGAAGGACAGCTCAGTAATCTGTTAAAAAATCCCCTAAGATTTGCAAAGGATGAATCTTGGAAATCCAGCTTTTTTTCTCTCTTTATCTTTCTCCATTAAATCTTTCTTCTCTGTCTGTTGATACTAATGTGGCTACAAATGTGAGATTTCTCTCCTCTTTCTCCCAGGACTGTGAATATGACATCATTCCTGCTCATCTGTGTATCTGGTTGTGCAGCTGAAAAAGGTTTCTGACCTTGGTCCAGCTGACAGTGCCCATGCCTCTGGCTCAGAGCCTGGAGCTCGGGGCACATTGTACCTGCGAGGAAAAGCTGGAGTGATGTCACAGGGAGGCTGTGACCTGATTCACTGGTCGGAAATCTGCACTAAATTTGCAAAACAACACTGCCAACAAGTGTCAATAAATTTAATTAACTCAATAAAGTAATTAACTAAGTAGAAATGGCTGGACAGGTGATGTGTCGTAGCTGCATGATGTGACTACATCTGCAGCAAGTGCTGGCTGCTCGAGGACCTTCGGCTCAGAGTTGATGAGCTGGAATCGGAGCTTCAAACACTGCGGCACATCCGGGAGGGGGAGAAGTACCTGGACACTGTGTTTCAGGAGGCAGTCACACCTGGTAGATTACGTACTTCAAATTCAGTCATTGATCAGGGACAGCCAGGGGTGATTGCAAGTGAGGCAGGTAGAGGGATCCTGCAGTCAGGAACAGGGGAGCCTTGGCTGTTGACCTTGTCCAATAGGTGCGAGATACTTGCTCCCTGTGTGGATGAGGAAGAGGGCTGCAGGGAGGATGAGCCAACTGACCACTGCACCATGGCATGGGAGGCCATTCAAGAAGGGGGCGCAAAATGTCAAGTAGTGGTTGTAGGGGTGTCAGTAATTAGGGGTGTCAGCTGGGACCAATGTTCTAGCGAAAAGGGTAAATAGGCTGGTCAACAGGACTTTAAACTAGAAAGTGGGGTCAGGGGGAGAAGGGAAGGGTAAAACTTCCCTCAGTGGGGAACAAAGCAGCAGGCTAACATCTGTAGCGGGAGATTACACTGTGTAGAAAAATATGAAAAAAATGATGGGAAAGGCGAACTCAAGAGAGGTTATTAAAGTCTCCAGCGAGGACACAAATAGAACAGAGTGTTTGGAAAGGGTTACGAATCAAACTTGAAGCAGACTGGATAAATGAGTGACAATGAGAAGAGGGACAGTTACTACAGGACTGAAGGTGTTATATCTGAACGCATGCAGTATGAGAAAAAAGGGTCATTGAGCTTGTGGTGCAAATCGAAATCGGCAGGTAAAAAGTGATGGGCATCACAGAGACGTGGCTGCAAGGAGATCAGGATTGGGAACTGAATAGCCAAGGATATACATCCTATCGAAAAGATAGGCAGGTAGGCCGAGGGCGTGGGCTGCCTTATTAGTAAGAAATGAAATTAAGTCAATAGGAAGAAACAAAGTAGGGTCAGATGGCGTAGACTCTGTGTGGGTAGAATTGAGGAACTGCAGAGGTAAGAAAACCATTGTTGGAATTAGGTACAGGCCTCCAAACAGTAGTCAGGAGCTGGGGCACAAGATACACCGGAAGATAGAAAAGGTGTGTAAGAATCAGAAAGCAACAGTCATCATGGGGTATTTCAATATACAGGTGAACTGGGAAAACCATGTTGGTAGCGGATTGCTAGAAAAGGAGTTTGTGGAATGTCTACGAGATGGCTTTTTTGAGCAGTTTGTGGTGGCGCCCACGAGGGAACAGGCAATACTGGATTTAGTTCTGAGGAGGGGTCACCGGACCCAAAACGTTAACTCTGTTTTTTCCTTCACAGATGCTGCCAGATCTGCTGAGCTTTTCCAGCAACTTTGTTTTTGTTCCTGATTTACTGCTTCCACAGTTCTTTTGATTTTTATACCGGATTTAGCGTTGTGCAATGAGGCAGACTTGATAAGGGAGGTTAAGGTAAAGGAACCCTTAGGAAGCAGTGATCATAAGATGATAGAATTTACTTTGCAGTTTGAGAGGGAGAAGATAGAATCAGAGATAATGGTATTACAGCTGAATAAAAATGACTACAGAGGTACGAGGGAGGAGCTGGGCAGAATTGATTGGAAGAGGAGCCTAGCAGGAAAGACAATGGAACAATAAATGACAGGAGTTTCTGGCAATAATTCAGGAGACGCAGCAAAAATTCATCCCTAGGAAAAAGAAGCATGATACAGGGAGGATGAGGCAACCATGGCTGACTAAGGAAGTCAGGGATAGCATAAAGACAAAAGAAAAAGCATATGATGTGGTGAAGGGCAGTGGGAAACCAGAGGACTGGGAAGCTTACAAAGACCAACAGAGGGCAACAAAAAAAGAAATAAGGAGGGAGAAGATTAAATATGAGGGTAAGCTTGCCAGTAATATAAATGAAGACTGTAAGAGTTTCTTCAGATATATAAAGGGAAAAAGAGAGGTAAAAGTGGACATTGAACCACTGGAAAGTGATGGTGGAGAGATAGGAGTGGGGAGCAAGGAAATGGCTGAGGAACTGAATAATTACTTTGTGTCATCTTCACGGTGGAAGACACAAGCAATATCCCAAAAATTCAGGAGAGTTGGGGGCAGAGCTGAGTATGGTGGCCATCACCAAGGAGAAGGTGCTAGTAAAACTGAATGGCCTGAAGGTGGATAAATCACCAGGACCAAATGGACTACAACCTAGAGTTCTGAAGGAGATAGCCGAAGAGATAGCGATCTTTCAGGAATTGCTAGAGTCAGGAAGGGTCCCAGAGGACTGGAAAATCGTTAATGTGGCACTCCAGTTTAAAAAGGGAGTAAGGCAAAAGACTGAAAATTACAGGCCGATTGGCCTAACCTCAGGTGTGGGTAAGATTTTTGAGTCCATTGTGAAGAATGAGATTTCTGAATACTTGGAAGTGCATAGCAAAATAGGGCAAAGTTAGCATGGCTTCATCAAGGGGAGATCATGCCTGACAAATCTGTTAGAATTCTTTGAGGAAGTAATAAGGAGGGTAGACCAAGGAGACCCAATGGATGTTATCGACCTGGACTTCAAGAAGGACTTTGATAAGGTGCCACACAGGAGGCTGCTGAGTAAGATAAAGGGCCCATGGTGTTGGAGGTAAGGTGCTAGCATGGATAGAAGATTGGCTGTCTGGCAGAAAGCAGAAGGTGGGGATAAAAGGGTCTTTCTCGGGATGGCAGCTGGTGACAAGTGGTGTTCCACAAGGGTCAGTGTTGGGACCACAACTTTTCACTTTATACATTAATGATGTAGATGAAGGAACTGTGGGCATTCTGGCTAAGTTTGCAGACAATACAAAGATAGGTGGAGGGACAGGTAGTATTGAGGAGGTGGAGAGGCTGCAGAAGGATTTGAACAGGTTAGGAGAGTAGGCAAGGAAGTGGCAGATGGAGTACAACGTGGGAAAGCATGAGGTCATGCACTTTGGTAAGAAGAATAAAAGCAAGGACTATATTCTAAATGGGGAGAAAATTCAGAAGTCTGAAGTGTAAAGAGACTTGGGAGTTCCAGTTCAGGATTCTCTCAAGGTAAACTTGTAGGTTGAGTCAGTAGTCAGGAAGGCAAATGCAATGTTGGCATTTATTTTGAGAGGACTTGAATATAAAAGCAGGGATGTATTACTGAGGTTTTATAAGGCTCTGGTCAGACCACATTTGGAGTATTATGTGCAGTTTTGGGCCCTATATCTCAGGAAGGATGTACTGGCCCTGGAGCAGGTTCAGAGGAGGTTCACGAGAATGGTCACAGGAATGAAAATCTTAACATATGAGGAATGTTTGAGGACTCTGGGTCTATACGCGATGGAGTTTAGAAAGATAAGGGGGGATCTAATTGAAACTTACAGAATACTGAATGGCCTGGACAAATTCAATGTTGGGAAGATGCCTCCATTGGTAGGAGAGTCTAGGACCCAAGGGCAGACCCTTAGAGTAAAGGGAAGACCTTTTAGAATGGAGATAAGGAGAAACTTCTTCAGCTAGAGAGTGGTGAATCTATGGAATTCACTGCCACAGAGGTGTGGAGGCCAGGTCAGTGAATACATTTTAGACTGAGATAGATAGGTTCTTGATTATCAAGGGGATCAAGGATTATGGGGAAAAAGCAGGAGAATGGGATTGAGGAACTTATCAGTCATGATTGAATGGCAGAGCAGACTCGAAGGGCTGAATGGCCTAAATTCTGCTCCCAAGTCTTATGGCTCAAAAAGCTCCTCGAATTTTTTTCCCTGCAGTAGGCCCCCAGTCTCCTGCACTTATAAGCAGTGGCCTCTTGGTGGCACTACTGAGGCTCAGAGCAGGAGGCCTATGGAGCATCAGGACCCCATTCAATACCTTTAGCTGTACAGTAGGGATACCAGAAGGGTAGGGGGTTTTATTTGTGATGGGCAGTATGTCAGTGCAGGCTCGGAGGGCCACAGGGCCTGTTCCTGTGCTGTAATTTTCTTTGTTCTTAGTTCTTAGTCGGCCCATGAGTTACGTAGGAACCTCTGAGTGGTCAGGTACACTCATGGGTGGTGAAGTAGGAAATCCCTGGGAGATGAGGTCTGAAACCAGTAGATAGACAGGTAGGAGGCCCCTGGATGGTTAAGTCGGAGACCCCAGGTGGTCA
>JAHRHZ010000139.1:754072-765447 GCA_024137785.1 Ginglymostoma cirratum
CAGGTAGGAGGCCCCTGGATGGTTAAGTCGGAGACCCCAGGTGGTCAGGTAGGAGGCCCCTGGATGGTTAAGTCAGAGACCCCAGGTAGTCAGATAGGAGGCTCACAGGTAGTAACATAGTTAAGTTGGCCTGGAGTAGTTGGGGCTTTGGAAACTACATTCCCTGCCCACAGTATCCCTTCCACTAGGTTGGCAAACTGCCCAAGGGGTGGGGGATGTTGGTGGTGGGGTGGGGGGAGGGGTGGTTACTCCCCTTTGGGGGAGTGACCCTCAGTGGGGTCTTTAATGATGGAAATCTGTGGGCATCCTCTCATCTTCGGGCCCCGCTCTTGTTAAAAAGCCTCGACTGCGGGACTGTGTTGGGATCCCGATTCAGTGATTCCATCAACACACCTCCCCCTCAACATTTTCCCAGTGTAACCCCCATACCCTCCCTCCCCACCCCTCCCTCCCCAGGGGCTGGTGAAATCTGGTGTCCAAAATAACCACAAAAGGTTCTGCGTTTGAATGAGAACATGCAAAAGGAACCACAGCATGGAAATTTTTTTTTGCTGTCTTAATATTGCTTTGTTAAGTGCTACAACGACAACTTGCATTTTGATAGGGCCTTTAACAAAGCAAAACAATCCGCAGCATTTTGCAGCAAATAAAAATTGACACTGCGCCATCTAAGAATTGAGGAGTGAAAGCTTGACTGGTGAAGCTTGTTGTAAGGAGGTTCTTCAAGAAAGAGGTTGAGGTGGTGGGGGTAAGGTGGGGGCAGCGAGTGGGAGTAAGGTGGGGGCAGCGAGTGGAGGTAAGGTGGGGGCAGCCAGTGGGGGTAAGGTGGGGGCAGCGAGTGGGGGTAAGGTGGGGGCAGCGAGTCGGGGTGAGTGGGGGCAGCGATTGGGGAATGTGGGAGTGGAGAGTGGGGTAGGTGGGAGCGGAGAGTGGGGGGAAGGTAGGGGAAATGTGGGGGCGGAGAGTGGAGAATGTGGGAGCAGAAATTGGGGAAGGTGGGAGCGGAGATTGGGGAAGGTGGGGGCGGAGAGTGGGGAAGGTGGGGGCAGAGAGTGTGGGGAAGGTAGGGGAAAGTGGGGGCAGAGATTGGGGTTATGGGGAGGCAGAGAGAAGGGAATGTTGGGACAGAGAGAGGGGAAGGTGGGCCATAAGATGCTCTGGATGACCCTAAGCTCTTGGACATTAGTTATTTTATTTTGATATCCCGCTGCCACTCTGACCTTGCTGTCCATGGCTATCTACACAATTCTAATGTTTCTCATCTTTCAATGAGGCCCTTTACAGTCTTCAGGACGCAATGTTATAGAGTTAATTAATGTGAAGTTAATTAATTTCAGATCATTATCACCATCATGTTGTTTCACAGTTCCGGGTAATAAATCTCCTGTCAACATTTACACCTTCATGAACAAAGACAGAAATTGCTGGAAAAGCTCAGCAGGTCTAGCAGCATGTGTGAAGAAAAATTCAGAATTAACATTTCAGGTCTAGTGACCCTTCCTCAGAACTAAGTTCTGGGCCCAAAACGTTAACTCTGACATTTTTTCGCGACAGATGCTGCCAGACCTGTTGAGCTTTTCCAGCAACTTTGTTTTTGTTCCTGATTTACAGCATCCGCAGTTCTTTTGGTTTTTATTAAGAACCTATCTATCTCTGTCTTAAAGACACTCAATGTCTTCGCCTCTAAGCCTTCTGCGCAATGAGCAAGAACAGAGCTGGAAGTGAGGAGAGAACAAGTGGGAGGCTCTGGAATAATGTGGGAAGCAGGAGCAAAAAACGAATGGGAATAAGAGACAAGCAGCATAAACTGGACCTCAAGAACGTGTAAATGTCAACCAAATAAAAACCGAAAGAACCGCGGATGCTGTAAATCAGGAACAAAAACAAAGTTGCTGGAAAAGCTCAGCAGGTCTGGCAGCACCTGTGGAGGGGAAAACAGAGTTAACTTTTCGGGTCCGGTGACCCTTCCTCAGAACGGATGGGAAAACGTCAGTTTATATGCAGAAAATAGGTAGGTTCTTGATTGGTAGGGGGATTCAAAGGTTACGGGGATAAGGCAGGAGAATGGAGGTTGAGAAACATATCAGCTATGATCGAATGGTGGAGCAGAATTGATTTGTATCACTGAGTTCTGATTGAGCTCATGTTTGTTGGGGGGAGGAGGCTGTAGGTATTGGAATGCTGAGGTGTAGAGGAGGCAATGTCTTGAATGAGGTTTCAGCAGCACGGACAGTAGCGCTGAGTGAACATCCTCAATAGCCTTTCGGAACCCCTACGTCTATACTAATGAAGGGTCATCATGATTGGGAACACTAACTCTTTCTCTCCGTGGATGCTAGCTGACTTTTTCATGCAATTGCTGATTTTATTTCAGATTTCCAGCAGCTGTGATGTTTTGCTTTCATCCTGGAGGAGGAGTGAGGAAGTCTGCTTGGTGACTCTCTGTAATCATTGGAGGAAAGCACTCACACAGTTCCATCAAGCAGCAGAGGGGTTGGGGTCTTCCCAAAGCCTACCTCCTAGCACTAGGCTGTGTGAGTAGTGGTGTGACACACTGAAATTCTGTATTCAAGTAAATGTGTGCAACCCTCTTCCCATTCTGATATGTGAAACTCAGCGATAGTAAGTGGGAATGCTGAAATACCTGATCATAAATGAACAACCACATCAGAAATCACAGAACAGGGCCATCAGCAAAAGATAAAAAACCTTTTGGGTCAAAACTCCCTCGCAGATTTAGTTTTTGCCCTTAGTTTAGACCTGCAGCAGTTGGTCTGATTGTTTGAGTCCTGACTGCAGAGCCCTGTAATGCCTGATAGCAATTTCTGGCACATGATATGATGGCTCAGAGTTCCCATCAAAGGCAAAGGCAAGGATTGTCAAATCAGTCTGACCAGATACTGTGCTGTTTGGATTGTGAACACATCTCTCTCATCTGGATCTGAGTGTTTAATTAAGAATGCAGGAAAGATAAATCTGACCAATATTAAATCGAGATTGCGAGTGGCAAATAATGCTATGAAGGAGAAACAAAACCAGAAGTGGTTGGAAAATCTCAGCAGGTCTGGCAGCATCTGTGGAGAGAGAAATCAGAATTAACGTTTCGGGTCCGGTGAACCTTCGTCAGAAACACAAACAGATGCTGCCGAACCTGCTGAGCTTTTCTGGCAATTTGTTTGTGTCTCTGATTTCCAGCATTTGCAGTTCTTTCGGTTTTTATGTAATATTTTGAATAGATTCCATTTGCAGCTGTTGCAGAATTATCAGCCATTACATCCAGTTGTACATTTGAGTCCCTTGTGATCTTTGCCTTTTTTTTGTTTTGCACTGCGATGTCAGGTAATCCATAAGTTTATTCATACAAATTCAAACTACTTTCTCTCTGTGTTTTTATAAGCTCGGAGTCTGTGTAAAAACAACCATCGCAGATTTATATTCCGCTTCTCTGATGTATTTATTCATAGGATTCAAGTCAATATTCTTAGATTAAAAGGGAACAGGGCAAAAAATAACTCGACTGCACTTAATTCCACCTCACTTGTTAAAGCTGACTCCTTTTTTTCTCTGAGATAGCAAGAACTGCAGATGCTGGAGTCAGAATCAACACAGTGTGGAGCTGGAGGAGCATGGCAGGTCAGGCATCATCAGAGGAGCAGGAGAGTTGATGTTTCGGGTTGGGACCCTTCTTCAGAAAAGGGGAGTGGGAAGGGAATTCCTCCAGCTTCACACTGTGACTCCTTTTTCCCACCACTCTCTTCACATGGCTTCTATCTGTCTTCCTCCACCTTTTCATTTGACTTGTTTTGACCTGAAACCTGCTGACATAAATACGACCACACAGTCAATGTAGAATTAGGGAGATGGATATATCCATTGCCTGCTCTCCTACTCCTGTTCACGTTGTTTTGTTACAGAATACACTCCATTTCCCAAACCATGCATCTCTCCTCGACATTTACCTTGCACGCAGCACTTACAAAGTTTCGGGCAGAATTGAAGACTTCTTGTTAAAATCTGACAGAATTCCTGCCTTTTGGTCTTGGGAGTAAGTGGTGTCATTTTAAATGTGAGATTCTTTGTATTTTTCAAGCTTTCATGTCTGTTTCACTCCTTCCACCTTCAAAATAATCCTGGATCTCTTTAATGTGGCTCAGCAATGGAACAAAAGCAGTGTCAGTGAGGCACAAAAATGTTAACTGGACTCAGGAGGTGCCGAGCTCCCGATATTGTACTATGGAGGTGTTCAGGATTGAGTTGCTGAACAAGTGTTTCTTTGACAAATCAGCTGGTAGCAGAGAGTCTCTGATCCTTGTTTAAGAGTTTGTGGATGCAATGCTCTCAGATGATCCCAGTAAGGTAAGGCCCTCTGTTGACAACCTCCTTCACTTTCTACTTCTCCTCCCTCTGTCAGCTTGACTTCTTTGCTGCAAATGCTTCATCCTCCTCTGATGGTGCGGTCCAAGTGGCTCAGTGGTTAGCACTGCTGCCGCACAGCACCAGGGACCTGGGTTCAATTCCACCCTCGGGTGACTGTGCGGAGTTTGCACATTCTCCCTGTGTCTGCATTGGTTTCCTCTGGGTGCTCCGGTTTCCTCCCACAGTCCAAAGATATGCAGGCGAGGGTGGATTGGCCATGCTAAATTACCTGTAGTGTTCAGGGATGTGAAGGCTTGGTGGGTTAGTCATGGGAAACACAGGGTTATGGGGAGTGGGGAGAAGGCTGGGTTTCGGCAGGATGCTCTTCAGAAGGTCAGTGTGAGCTGAATGGCCTGTTTCTGCATTGTCAGGATTCCAAGTGAGACTGAGGTCTATCAATGACAGTGAGTGGGTTTACAGCAGCAAATTATACCTTTACCATACCTGATACCCTCAGTGGAGCACTGCGCAGGATTGGCCTCTGGATTTAAGAAAGGAATATACTTAAGGAAGGATATACGATGCAGCAAATGGTCATCATGTTAATCCTTGGGGTAAGACATTTGTCTTAAGGTGAGATATTGAATAGGTTGGGTCTAAATTGGCTCATTGGTTAGCACTGATGCCTCACAGCACCAGGGACCCAGGTTCAATCCCAGCCTCGGCTGACTGTCTGTGTGGAGTTTGCACATTCTCCCCGTGTCTGCGTCGGTTTCCTTCGGGCGCTCTGGTTTCCTCTCGCACTCCAAAGATGTACAGACTAGGTGGATTGGCCATGTTTAATTGCCCGTAGTGTTCAGGGATATGTAGATTAGAGGGAGAGGGCTGGGTGGGATGCTCTGTGGGTCGTTGTGGACTTGTTGGGACGAAGGGCCTGTTTCCATACTGTAGGGATTCTATATATAAAAAAAATTCTCTGCAGTTTAGAAAAATAAGAGATGATTTCGTTGAAACCTACAAAATTCTGAAGAGGTTTAAAGGGGCAGTTTGGGGAAATCATTTACGTCTCTAACAAGGAGACATTGCTTCACTAAAAGGGTCCCTGATGCAGCTCAGTGCAGTGTCAGTCCTGCATGTTTAAGAAGATGAGGGTATTAATTTGGGCAGAAAAGTCCAACTGGCAGTTCAGGTGTATGATACCTTGTCATGATCCTACTTAATTTAGCAAACATCCACCAAATCCAGACTGACACCCTCAGCAACATTGCATTCAGCATGGGCTGTGACTGAAGACAGTGGAAGTGGCATGGATGCCCATTTTCAACGAAATGAGTACTTATACTGAGACTTTAGTGTCTTGAAGCCAAATTTCATAGTCTACGTCTTCGCTGGCAATGATTTGTTAATGTCCAAGCCATTACTCATACATTCAGAGGATGTGGCACCTCTGACCAGGCCAGGGGTTATTTCCCATCCCCTAAAGGGCCATGAGGATGGCTAACCATTGTGTGGAACAAGTGCAGTTCATGTGTTGAAGGGGCACACATGATGCTGTTGGGCAGGGAGCTCCAGGAGTTTAGGCCAGTAAAAATGAGCAAGCCTTCTGGGTATTACAGGTTTCAGCTTTGGGAGGTGGTGTTGAAGAAATCTTGTCAGGTTGTTGCCATACATATTGTAGACAGTGCATTCTGAAGCCACAATGTGTGGCATTGTTATACAGCGTGCCGATTAGATTGAAATCTGATTCATTCTTGATTTATTGTGCTTTTTAAAAATCATTTATTGTTACGTGTTCGCTGTAAAACTACAGTGAAAAGTGTGTACCTTTGCCATACATACATGGCGCCATTCACATTGACATAGAATAAGATAAGAAGTAAAGATAAGTTAAGAGAGTCCAACTCTCTTAACTGCCTCGCCAGCCCCGTTCTCACCGTCACTACCTCACCAGCCCCCACTCTCACCGCCACTGCCTCACCAGCCCCGTTCTCACTGGCCCACTCTTTATCCACCACCTTCGCTCCGGCCCCTGTTCGACCACCATCGCTGTAGGACATAACCGGCACATTCAGCTCCCACCACATGGTTCCCAGGCGTGACCCGGTCTCCTTCCTGACTCCTTTGGTAGGTAGTTAAAAGGAGTGGAGGTTGGGGGTTAGAATTACTACGGAGGGAGAAAAAAAAGGAAGGACAAAGAAAGAAAGAGAAAGAGAACTGGTGAGCAGAGCAAAGTGACTTACCCTGCTGCCATCCGCTGAAGACAAAATTTGTACAAATACTCCGCCTGCTTTGCTGTGGTCATTATGGCCTGTATGGTCTGGTCTGTATTTGAAGATTAAATATTAGTATCATTATTAATTTTTCAAACATTTCAACACTTTCTCCAAGCATAATGCTGACCTGCCTGTTGCTCAATGTCTCAATCTGTATCTCACCTGCCTGTTCTTATTTACACTCTCAATGAAAACTTCAGCCATTTATTCACCTCCTGTGCGTTTCGCAGCCTGCTGGTTTAATGATTTTACTGACTTAAGCCCGGTGTAATCTCCCACTAGTTTTCCAGTTTATTTTCTATTTCCATTTTAGACCTTTATACTGCATATTTCATCTGAACAATGGCTTTATCAAACTTCCCATGTCTGTTTCACTCTTTCCATCTTTAAAGTAAACCTGGATCTTTTTGATCTTGTGAGCTGGCTCTGAGCTACTTTGACACTGGCACAGGACCATTGACAGCAGGTGGCAGCATCAGAATATGAAGGAGGTAAAACCTGCTTCACAGCACAGTCTTCCACAGTTTCCTATTGCATTCAAAGGGAATTATTGTGACATGGTCATTTCTAAATGTGTGAATACAACCAACACACATCTAATTTGCCAACCACCTTCCTGAGATAAAACGATTGTGGTTTTGATTGAACATAGAAATCAATTAAAAACTGAAAGAACTGCAGATGCTGGAAATTAGAAACAGAAACAGAAATTGCTGGAAAAGCTTGGTAGGTCTGGCAGCATCTGTGGAGAGAAATCAGAGTTAACGTTGTGGGTCCAGTGACTCACCCCAAAACATTAATTCTGATTTCTCTACAAATGCTGCCAGACCTGCTGAGCTTTTCCAGCAATTTCTGCTTTTGTTTCTGATGGCAATCAATTAGTCTGCATCAGACTTGGACAACTATAAATGCCTACTGTTGCACATCTAGAAGTGTTATAAACAATTTTTTAGGCATTTAATATTGTCCCATTTATTGATGGTGCGCTGACTGTTGTCAAAAAGCCACTAATAATTTTTTGTCTGTTCATTCTCAGATGTGGGTGTTTCAGCATTTATTGCCCAGTGGGCAGTTAAGAGTCAACCACATTGCTGTGCTTCTGGAGTCACATATAGGCGAGATGAGGTGAGGATGGGAGTAATGCAGGTGTGACAGCTGCTCCTGAGTTGTAAGCTTTCTTGTGTCATTCTTATTGTTTTACATTTCAGAATCATGAGATGTTTTATTTCGAATCATATTGGAATTCTTGTAGTCCAAGTCATTACCAAAAAAAAAGGAAGTGTGGGAAATTACGGGGTGATCTTATTGAAGTTTATAAAACCATAAGGGGCATAGATAAGGTGAATGGGAAGGGTCTTCTCCCTAGGTTGGAGGAGTTCAAAATGAGGGGACATATTTTTAAGGCGAGAGATATATTAAAAAACGCGATGGGCAACTTTTTTACACAGAGAGTAGTTTGTGTGTGGAATGAACTGCCAGAGAAAGTGGTGGATTCGCGTACATTTACAACATTTAAAAGACATCTGGATATGTTCATGAATAGGAAAGGTTTGGAGGGATGTGGGCCAAATGCAAGCAAGTGGGACTAGTTTAGTTTGGGAATCTTGGTCAATATGGACAAGTTGGGCTGAAAGGCCTGTTTCCATGCTGTACAACTCTATGATAGATTCCTTCCCTAAAGGACATTAGGGAATCACATGGGCTTTTACTGACAACATTATCATCCTAACTCTAGACTTTTATTCAATGCAAATTCCACCATCTACTATTGTGGGATTTGATCCCATGTCCCCAGACCAATACCTGAGTCTCCAGATTAATAGCCTAATGATAATACTGCTCGGCCATCACTGACTGGTAAAGTTCAATGATTATGGAATACCTGACCCAGAAACACATTAGATGGCAGTAGATGCTGGATGAACTGATGTGTAAGGGAAAGTTTGGAACAAAAACAAAATTGCTGGAAGCTCAGCAGGTCTGGCAGCATCTGTGAAGGAGAAAACAGAGTTAACGTTTCGGGCCCCTTCCTCAGAACAATTTACAGCATCTGCAGTTCTTTCGGTTTTTATTTTGTAAGGGAAAGTTTGTACTTTTCCACACATGTGTGGATCATGGAGCACTTTTGCAATGTTTAATTGCGAGGAGTGAAATTGTGTTTGGCTTTTCTGATCCCATTAAGGTCACTAGCAAGCGCTCTACTGGGGTAAAGAAAACAGAAAGTTTAGGGAAACTCAGCAGGTCTGACAGCATCTGCGGAGGGAGAAACAGAGTTAATGTTTTCGTTCCAGTGACCCTTCTTCAGGAGTTGGAATATATAGGTGAATCTGGGTAACTGAATGCTGCTCAAACATTTCTGAGGTTGTGTAAAATTTTACAAATTTCAGACTCTGTGTCAGAAGAATCCAATATTTTTTCTTATTTTAAATCAGTAATAGAGTTTGACAACTTGAATATGGAATGTGAAAGCATACAGTAAATGACAGAATTCTATGAGCATTTATAGCAATTTGGATTGAACCTTGTGGTGCAGCAGATATGGAATCAGAGGAAAAGTGTGTTTTTATAGCTTATAACTGCAACAGTATTACTTCTTTTGAAGAGCGTGTTTGCTTCATTTAGGGAAATGCAGACCTCAAACTGGTATAATCACACCAGCAAGCGCTGGATCATCAAAACCAGAAGCAAAAACTGATACATTCTGAATCCCTAATTAGCAGCTGGATGCAAAATTTCACATTTGAATTCATTGAGCTTATTCACTGAGGGGGAAAAATCAATTCCATATTCTACCATCCCCTGCAGTTATTTAATTATTCCATGATCTTTCTTGATTAAAAGGCTAGTTTATTAATGCCTAGAAAATTAGAACAATCGTATGAAAATTGAGAAGATGTATGTAATCATTTTAAAAATGATCTAGATGTTGTAACTCTATTGTGTTTCAATACTGTGATGTTTCATACAAATTCGCTTGTATTGAGTGTTTGCTCAACAAAACACTTTTCAAACTGTTAGTGAGTGAGCTGCCCTGTTACGATACAGAAAGTCAAGTGGTAAAACAGAATTTCATCCAAACTTTCAATGCCTTTATAAGCATTTATACAGACGCATTTTGTAAACACTCATCTCGTCACCCAACAACCTGAATTACAGTTTATTTCTATTTACAGGAGCAAAGGCAAATCCCAGTTAATGCCCACCATTTGCATACAATTAAATACAATTAGCAGCCCCTCTAGCAAGGAAATAACAGACATTCATGGCAGCAGCAATGTCATTGAATAATTGATCAGAAATCAGATTTCATTCTTGCTAGCACTGAGCTTCTCTTAATTTCCCTTTCACAAAGAAATGTCCTTCCTTTAGGTGGATAACCTTACATTAGATTGAATTCAGTCTTTTGCAAATATATCACAATGCCATCTACTGTAGCCACAACTGGTCTGAATCAAAACCAGGCTCGGCCACAGGAAGTGAATTTAATCATCTCTGTCTCAAACTGACATGTATAAATTTGAATAACTTCATTTATAATCAAATGAGTTAGAATCATACAGTACAGAAAAGTCTTCCATTGAGTCTGCACCAACAAAAATATATTCCTACTAGGGAGGCAATGGCCTACTGGTGTTATTGCTAGCCTATTAATCCAGAAACTCAGCTAATGTTCTGGGGACATGGGTTTCAAATCCTGCCATGGCAGATGGTGGAATTTGAATTCAATGAGGAATCTGGAACTAAGAGTCCAATGATGACCATGAAACCATGGGCAATTCTTGGAAAAACTCATCAGGTTCACTGATATATTTTAGGGAAGGAAATCTGCCATCATCGTCCAGTCTGATCTACTTGATACTCCAGACCCACGGCAATGTGGTTGACTGTGGGCAGTTAGGCATTGGCAATAAATGCTGCCTGGCCACTGATGCCCTTATCCCACGAATGAATAAAAAGGAAGTACACTAGTTCCACTTTCTTGCACCAAGCCCATAACCTTGAATGCTTTGACACTTCAGCTGCTCATCCATGTACTTTTTAATGGCTATGATGTTTCCGCTTCATCTACTCCCTCAGGCAGTGCATTCATCACCTCCACCGCCCTCTGGGTGAAAATGTTTTTCCTCAAATCCTCTCTAAACCTCCTGCCATTTACTTTAAAAGTGTGCCCCCCACCCCCACCCTTGTTAGGGACCTTTCAACTAAGGGCAACAACTGCTTTCTGTCAACCCTGACCACTACCTCTCATAATCTTATCCACCTCCAACTCTATCAGGTTCCCCCCTTAACCTCTGTTTCAGAAAAATACACCTTGAGCTTATCCAGCCTGTCTTCATTGCTGAAATGCTCTGTCCCAGGCAACCTCCTGGTGAATCTCCCGTGCACCCCGCCCAGTACAATCACACCCCTCCTATAGTGTGGTGACCAGAACTGTACACAGTACTCCAGCTGTGGCCTAACCAATATATTGTACAGCTCCAGCATAACCTCCCTGCTCTCATAATCGATGCCACGATGGAGAAAGGCAAGCATCCCATATGCCTTCTTAATCCTTGGAATCTATCCCAGAAACAGAATGACTTGATCTAATTTAGGGCTGAAGCTTACATATTTTGTTAAGTTTGAGTTGTGCTGAGGTTTTGGAGGGACTCCTGCTGCAGGCCCAGCACATTTTCTCACCATATCTTACCCAACCCGTCACATTAATGACCTGCCCAGCACCTACAGCATCCCTCATGTCTGATT
>JAHRHZ010000139.1:765457-794821 GCA_024137785.1 Ginglymostoma cirratum
CACATTAATGACCTGCCCAGCACCTACAGCATCCCTCATGTCTGATTCCAGCCCCATCTTACCACATTAATGACCTGCCCAGCACCTACGGCATCACTCATGTCTGATTCCAGCCCCATCTTAACACATGCTGTTCCTTGAATAACTAGTGAGTCAGCAGATGTCCTGAATATCACCAGCATCCATTGCGCCCACACAGTTTATAAACACTTGTTACACACGCAGACACACTCTGGCTGGAGCTGCCCTGCTTAGCTCCTGACATTTTCCCTGGTCAGGGCAGACAGCGGGGGATACTGGCACCCTGCTGTGTGGGCAAGGATCTGGAGATACTGCAGATGTGGGACTTCCTCATTCCCCAGGACCAGCCACAACACCAGACCATGCCAACCTGGTCTGTAATTGCCACCCAGGTCAAAGAAGGCTCAACCATCTGGAGGCAAACAGAGCACTGGAGGAAGAAAGTCAATGACCTCCACCACCTTCTCTCTGTTACCTCACCCTCACCCTCTCTCTCTCTCTCTCTCTCTCTGCTCCTGTACCTACCTCCCAGCTGGTTCCTGCTACACTGTTCTCACTCCTGCCTGCACCACCTTCCTCGCTCACTCTCACCCGCTACAATCCCGACACCATTAACCCTGTGTGCTCTCTGTGCTACTTACTCGCTCGCTCGGAACACCTCTCCACCCGCATCGACACTACCAGCTGTGATACCCACTTTCATCTCCCTTTGTAACTGCCTCGCACACATTCCAGGTCAGCATGGAAAAGATGGGCCGAATGGTGCCCTCTGTACGGTATCATTTCTCGGTAAACAGCCCACAATCAGGCAGAAAGAGACCAAATGGGCAGTGGGCTGCCTGATGTTTTGCTCCTGGCACTGACCCCCCCCACCACTCACCGAGGGACGATGCCCTAGATGTACAGCGATGGCAACGCCCCTTCCTTCCCCAAGGCGAAGCCTACTCCCCCACGGGGGGACTGGGACCAGCTGACAGCTACCACCAGCTTCCAACTCTGTGTCCGCACTAAAGGGCATGGCAGCACAGCAACATTGTGGGCCTGGTCTGGCTGAGGGGCAGTGCCCACAAAGGCAGGGCAATAACGGGCAGGGATGCTGTAAGCATTTGGGTCAGCTCAGAGTGAGTGTGTGCAATGAAAATGGGTTTAGGGGCCCAGCTTGGTGCAGTTCCTGAGCTGGGGCTGGGTGTCCCTGAGTGCAAAGTGCCCTTGCTGTGGTATTACAATGAGAGTTACAGGGGCAATCCGAGGGTCAGCATTGAAGGGCAGAGTGTCCAGTAAGTGGATCGTACATGGGTCGTGAAGGTTGATAGAGGCTGACACAGGTCAGGTGCCAATGTCCGTGGACATGTGGATGTATGTGGTTCTGTGATGTTGGTGCCTGGTATCCAACACAGAGATCCATTGGAGAAAAGTGTGAGCTATCAGTGTCAGGCACCTGCGTTGACCTCCTGGTCCCGAATTCTCAATGTCTTGCCCATTTGGTAAGTTGGGTAAGACCTATAGACATTAATGCGGTGAGTTGGGCTACTAACAATGTGTTTTAATAAGCAACAAGCAGCTGTCTCGGGAGGAACTCATTGCCCTACTCGTCAAAACACTAAAAGATGGAGCAGGATGTTCCTGATATTGAAATGGACCACATCAAACTTCTCATTGGATTCTGCCATGCATCCCACACAGGCCGTTACAACATTCCATCCTCAGCGTCTTATTCAGGAACTAGTTTGCAGAATTCCCGGACTCTCAGCATCTGTTGCTTATTGATCTCAGACGGAAACAGCTAATACTCACCCAAGATTGCTTCATTTTCAAGTGCTCAGTCTGTTGTCTCCTCTACCTTCACCAACTCTGCACTGACCCACATCATCAAATTGAGCATGTTTGTAAACTTTGGACCTTAAGTAATTAAATAAATTGCATTTTTATAGCTCCTTTCCTGGCCTCGGGGCATCACGAAACATTTAACAGCCAATGAAATACTTGTTGAAGTGTGGATTGAACCGTGCATTTATAACTTTAGCAAATGATCCAAACATAAACAAATCATGAGAGGTTTTATTGACTGAACTGATCATGTGCTTCAGTTTCTGCCTGGCATTCTGCACCAACTCCTCTCACATACAGACCCCCAACTCTATTACTTGCTTGATCCACTATGTATATGATCAGAGAGCAATTTGACAGTGGCCAGTGGAATGTAATGAAGCCGTAAACCCATTGCAAAGGCATCTTGCAGGATAATGCATGATAAATAAATTGATTTCCTCAACCAGCTCACATCATTGTACAGTGTACTCATGTGTGTTGAAGGGAGCTCTGTCTCCAGCTGAGATACAGACTGTTGTTAGAACTCTGAAATTGTAATAATGCTTTTAATTTAGCTCTAGAGACCAATTTTTTAGAAAAATATTTCATCTTCAATTAAAAGTAACAAGTTTAACACATGCATATAAAAAGGTCCAGAACTGAAACTTCAGCTTTCCTGCTCCTCTGATGCTGCTTGGCCTGCTGTGTTCCTCCAGCTCTACACCTTGTTATCTCAGATTCTCCAGCATCAGCAGTTCCTGCTATCTCCATATAAAATTTCAGATTGGTTTGGAGAGGGTCAGCTTCACCCGGACGAGGAGAAGGAGCGATCAATCCAAAGTTGCATCTTTAAATGAGCACAGGTGCTGCCTCAATCGGAAAGACGTAGATGGATCTTTTAATTCGATGGAAACACCAGAGGGATGACCATCACTTGAGTGGAAGACATGAGCAGAACTCCCTGTTCCCTAAGCATTTGTCACAACTTGCTGCGGGAGTGCACTGTAAATCAAACAACATTAATCCCAGACTCATCACAAACTTAAAGATTTTTAAAATAAATACACAAAATTCCCCAATTTACCCAACTTTCCAAACCAGGCTGAAAGGAAACATGGACCACATTTCTGCACTTCACAAGTAACTAGAACATTCAGGCAAACAGATATATACCATCGGCATGTAACAATAAGGACTAAAACTCTAATCCTGTCATAAACTCCCCCTTTGCACATACACTGTCTCACATATAGACAGAGAGAACTACACACATACCAGATATACAAACACAGATACAGTCAGAAAAACACACAAACAAACTGACAGAGAAGATCATGGCCAGAGAAAATTTGGGAAGGCAGTGGATTGGTTCATAATCACAATTTGCTGAGTTGATCCTTGTGGTTCATTTGCTGGTCTGTACATTGCTTTGGATGCTTCCAATGGTCTGCAAGAGCCACAAACTGGCTAGCTCACTTTTTAAAAAATCAGTTAGGGGGAGACAATGACCTCGTGGTATTATCGCTGGACGATTAACCTAGAGACTCAGCTAACGTTCAGGGATCCTGGGTTCGAATCCTGCCGTGGCAGATGGTGGAATTTGAATTCAATAAAATTCTGGAATTTACAGTCTACTGATGGCCAGGAATCTGTTTGCTGATTATCAGAGAGGCCCAGGCACATGCTGTGGAACAGAGAGATTTTGGGATGCAGGTACATAGTTCTGTAGAGGTAGCATCACAGACAGGGGTGTGAAGAAGGCTTTTGCCTTCATCAGTCAGAGCATTGAGTACAGGAGTTGGAATGTCATGCTGATGTTGTACAAAACATTGGTAAGGCCACGTTTGGAGTACTGCATACAATTCTGGTCACCCTCCTATAGGAAGGATGTTATTAAACTGGAAAGGGTGCAAAAAGGATTTATATGGATGTTACTGAGACTGGAAGATTTGATTTATAAGGAAAGGGTGGATAGGCTGTGACTTTCTTCCCAGGAGTGTCAGAGGCTGAGGGGTGACCTTATTGAGGTGTGTAATATCATGAAAGGCATGGATAAGGTGAAAAGATCTTTTCCTCAGGGAAGGAGAGTCCAGCATTAGAGGGCATAGATTTAAGTTAAGAGAGGAAATATTTAAAAGAGACCTGGGGGGTAACTTTTTCACACAGACGGTGGTGCATATATGGAACAAGTTGCCAGAGCAAGTGGTCGAGGTGAGTACGGTTATAACGTTATACAGTTATAAAGACATTAGACAGGTACAAGGATAGGAAAGGTTTAGAGGGATATGGGCTAAATGCAGGCAAATGGGACAAGTTCAGTTTGGGAAACCTGGTCAGCATAGATGAATTGGGCTGAAGGGTATGTTTCTGTGCTGTATAACTCTATTATTCTATGACTCTCTGACTCTATGGTCTGGTCTACATGTGACTCCAGACCAACACCAATGCGCTCTGATGAGTAATAAATGCTGATCTAACCAGCGAAGATCACATCCCATGAATGAAATAAAGAAAGTTAAATTCACAGTTTACAAAAACTGTTGAAGGAAAGTGAACTGATTTTCTTCACGTTTAATGTGAGTTTTCACTGGAGGTAACAAAAAGGCAGTCCCTGAGTGGGTGGAGATTAAGTCTCGAAACCTTATTCCTGGCCACAAGTTGTTCAGTCACCTGAGAACCAATCACATGGGTGTTGGCAAGTATTGATAACCAGTCACTGGTCCATAGACCAATCAGCTTCTTGCTGCCGACTAGGGCTGCATCTGTACATCTCCCTCAACTCCAGTTCGTCTAGATCCCAAATTTCAAATTTCCACTGATTCAAATAGCAGTTTAAACAGTACGCGCTGTGAGTGTCAGGATGTTTCTTTCGAAACATACAGCAATCTTTTAAAACACTGAACTTAAAACAGTTCTTTCTTATTGCAGCAGTCTAAATCTAAACCTAAATCTAAATCCATACAAAGACATGACCTTTACAGATTGCGCCTTCATCATTGTCAGTGAACGTTTGCACTCCAGGAGTCATTTGAATAAGGCGGGGAAAATTTCCCATGTTGAGATCGTACAAGATATTGGTAAGGCCAAATTTGGAGTACTGTGTACAATTCTGGTCACCCTGCTATAGGAAGGATGTGATTAAACTGAAAAAGGGTGCGAAAAGGATTTACAAGGATGTAACTAAGACTGGAGTGTTTGAGTTATAAAAAGGGTCTGGATAAGCTGGGTCTTCTTTCACTAGAGCGTAGGAGGTTGAGAGGCGACCAAATAGAAGTTTATAAAATAATGAGGGGTATGGACAGTGTTAATGGTTGGGTTAACAAGGTGTAGAGCTGGATGAACACAGCAGGCCAAGCAGCATCAGAGGAGCAGGGAAGCTGACGTTTCGGGTCTGGACCCTTCTTCAGAAAATGATGAAATGATGAAATTAATGGTAGGGGCTGTCTTTTCCTTAGGATGGAGGATTTCAAGACTTGGGGGCGTATTTTTAAGGTGAGAGGTGAGAGATTTAAAAAAGACATGAGGGACAAATTTTTTTTACACAGAGGGTGGTTCGTATGTGGCATGATCTTCCTGAGGAAGTGGTGGATGTGGGTACAATTACAACATTTAAAAGACATTTGGCTAAGTACATGAGTAGGAAAGGTTTGGGTGGGATATGGGCCAGGAGCACGCAGGTGGGGCTAGTTTAGCTTGGGATTATGTTTGGTAAGGACTAGTTGGACAGAAAGGTCTATTTCTGTGCTAGTTTGACTGTATGACTCTATAGAGTAGAAGGCAATAAATAGCAATTTTGAAAACATATCAGTTAATTAGGATACTGCAATATTGTGCATGTTGCTCAATTAGTAATTCAGATTTTGACATATCATCTGGAATTGAGTTCAATGTCCAGTCTTGTGGGTGTGAACTTAAATTCAGTTAATTAAAAACATCTAGAATCAA
This sequence comes from Ginglymostoma cirratum, assembly GCA_024137785.1. Taxonomy (NCBI): domain Eukaryota; kingdom Metazoa; phylum Chordata; class Chondrichthyes; order Orectolobiformes; family Ginglymostomatidae; genus Ginglymostoma; species Ginglymostoma cirratum. Next base: position 771,233 of record JAHRHZ010000139.1, read on the forward strand.
AAATTGTTAATCATAATGGTGGCTATAAAATGACTGTACTCCATCTGGTTCACTAGTGTCCTTTAGGGGATGAAAGCTGTTGTCCTTACCTTGTCTGGCTAATATCTGATGCCAGAACTATGTGGCTGATGTTTTCATAGCCTCGAAAATGGCCCACTAGTTACTCAGATGTTTCAAAATTGTGATGACGGGCAGCAGCAGTTCAAGGAATTGGCACTTCTTCACCATCCTATGGGCACTTAGAGATGGACAATAAAAATTAGCCTGGCCAGTGACATCCATTCCTTATGATCAGTTACTAGGATGCACACCTACTGCCCAATTTGGCAATATAGGTGGAACATCTGCAAAGATAAATCTACAGTCAAGGAATCCCAGAACGGAAGTAGAAACACAACTATTGAGGGGAGGTGGTAGTGTTGTGGTGTCATCATTGGATTAGTTATTCACAGGCCCAATCTAATGCTGGGTTCAAATCCTACAACAAGAGCTGCTGGAATTGAAATTTAATTCATAAATCTGGAATTGAAAGCTAGTTTGATTTGATTTATTGTCACATGTATCGAGATACAGTGAAAAATATTATTTTGCATGCTACCCAGACAAATCATACCTTGAATAAATATGCCGAGGTGACAGTACAGGTCTCAGTAATGGTGACCATGAAGTTACTATTGATTTTGTAAAAACCCACCTCATTCACTAATATCTCATAACAAAGGAAATCTGGGTCTTGACCTGAAACGTCAACTTTCCTGCTCCTCTGATGCTGCCTGGCCTGCTGTGCTCCTCCAGCTCCACACTGTGTTATCTCTGACTCCAGCATCGGCAGTTCTTGCTATCTCTGAAATCTGTTATTCTTACCTGTTCTGAGCCTACATGTGAATCCCAGTCTTTCTGCTGAAGTTAAATGGTGGTCTGTTCAGTTATTGGATTCTCTTCGTGCCCCAAATGCATGTAAATATAATGCTGTACAAGTAAGGAATGGCTTCGGTTAGTTTGTTGAATAGAGTCAAACTGCGATGTTTGTTGGTTCCTTCATATGCTGCCCTACAGAACAGAACTGCTTTAGTAACTATGAATGTACATAAAGATATATTTTTATGAACAAAGTATATTTTTGAAAATAAAGAACATGTGACTCCAGGCCCACTGTAATGTGGTTGACACTTAACTGCCCTTTGAAATGGTCTAAAGATCCAATCAGTTTAAGGGCAATTGGGGATGGGCAGCAATTGCTGGCCTTGCCAGTGATAGCCACAGCCTACGAAAGAGTGCACTGCTTTTGTTCACTGTACAACTTGTTCCTGAAGATTCTAGACCAAGAGCAGATGATAAATCGCCTGTCTATACATATTTTTTCTTGCACGTATCTAATACAGGCAAATAATCCAATGACTCATAAAGTGTCTTGGTCACAATACAATTAGATCCAATTTATTTAAGCAGTCTTTGTACAGAATAGCTCAACTTCGATAATAGATTGAACTGGATTGAATCAGGATTTCAAATTCCTTACCAATTCAATTCCACTCTGTCCATGAGATCAACCAACAATGCGATGGATGATCAGATTTTCAAAAGGCCAATGTTCATTTCTGTCCTCAGTTGCCTTAACTTTAACAATCCTACCAAGGTTCAGATAGGCTACCCACCCGCTTCACCTCCGCGCACCCCCCCCCCCACCCCATACCCCACACCCCACACCCCCGCAAGATTTCAAAGTACTTCTTTTTTGTCAGAAATTCTGTTTGACTGCCAATATCACAAATAGGGATATTCAGGACACAAATGGAAAATATCCAAAAATATAACCCACTTCATGTTGTGCCTCTCTTCCTGTTACTACTGAGACGTAGAGAGTGCGGATGAAAGATATGTTATTTTGTTCTGTTCAAACAAATTTCTTTAAGTTGGAGCATTTTCTATCTTGTTTGATCGACACTGTTTACCCCATTTTCCACTGCAGATTTCACTAGCTGGAGCCTCTGTTATTTCATCAGCCTTTATTTCTTATACAGATAACAATGATTACAAATTAGTTGATGCTCCTTGTGGCTGAACATACAGCAAATATGAAAATCAATGCAGGAAAAGAACTCACAAAAGAAAATCTGATTTTCTTTAGCTAGTGTGAAGTTAAAAATTGGCTTGCAAAGAATCTGTATCCACCTAATTGAGCTAATCTGTGAAAACAGAATGCTGGAGTAAATTTTATAAATGCTCAGTGCTGCTTATGGATTATCAAATCAATCGCTTGGTCTAAAAAGCATGCCAGATTGGATCGCCATGGTTGTTAGGTGATAGCACCATCAAAAATCTCTTCCTTTGGTAAGTATTTATTTCATGCGAATGTGTTCCTCTTGAATAACAGTTGCAATTTCTCTCCCCATGGTTTTCAAGGTACCTATTTCTGATAGGCATTAAAATTCAGATTGCAGTATTTGAAGACATCAGTAGCACTTATGAAAGGGACTTCTTAATGACACTGTAATGTACTTTACATTGGAGCTGAAGTAGGCTGTAGATCATGGTGTCATAAGAGTCTACCAAAGTTACGTTTATAGGAGGCATGAAATTCATTCTGCCATTAGAGTAAATTTACAGATGTTACTGGGGCTTAGCAAATGAGGGAACCTCCCCGGTGGGCTGTTATTTCTTGGAGTTTTGTGCTCCTGTGAATCGATTCAACCGCTTTATTTTTGAAGTGTGCTGTGAGAATAATCACAGCGGAAAATGGTGCTTAACAACTCAGCTAAAATTTCATAACTGGAAGAAAGTTATGATCGAATTGCTATGGTCAGACTGCATTTTGAATCCTGTCTGAGACACAAGAAGGCATTTAAACATGGGGGACGGTGCAGTGATTAGCCACATTCACCAAGATCTGAGTCATGGGGAAAGGACGGAGAAACTTGGGCTTGGGGCTTTCCCACAGGCAGCACTCACTGTTCCTTCTCCCTGAGATAGCGTCCTCCAGGCCTGCCACCCATGAAGGATGGCGAATGGACTTCAGATGCTGCTAACCCATTCAGAGGGCCACCAGGTCCAGGACCTCACCTGAGGCAGTTGGGAGAATTTGGGGGTACTTCAATGAGGGGAGCCTTGTTTGTCCACAGGTCCCTCTTTGGAGCATGGAGTCTCTATCCGATGGCCCAGGGAGGGACAATCTGCCGCTGGCAAAGTGCCAATGGCACAGGAAAATCAGCCTGAATTCATCCTGTAATTGGTTAAATTGGCTAACTCTCTCTGCTGACCTTTAGCTGCTCCCACCACTGGGTAATTTCCCTGGTGCAATGTGTCAAGGAACCGTCACAAAATCGCTGTGCAACACTTGTTGAGCTTCCAGAAAGCCACAGCAAGCCAGGAAAAGTCATCCCCTGGGCTTTTCTGCATGAGCAATCAGAGAGGTTTCGTTAGATAGCAAAGGGAATGAAAAAGATTCAGAACAGGTGTGAGTGTACAGAAAAGCCACATGGATACTTGCAAGATATCATAGGAAATGATTGCTTGGTAGTTCAGAACTTGAACATTGCTAGATTGGAATGGAAATTCAAAACATTTAATCTTGTACTCATCTGGACTGGGATGTAAGAAGTCACATGTTGAAAGGGACCAGCCAATCCAGTGAAAGCTGTAGGCCGCCATGTGTAATCGAGAGCCCTTACTGCCATCTCGATCGTGACCCAGCCTGATAGGGTAGCTTTCGGTTTTCTGTTTGTAAAGATCGGGGAGAGAGGGTTTACTCCATTTTGAGGAGTGCTGTTCCTCACCTCCCTGCAATGGCATCATGGAGATGGAGAATCCAGCTCTCATCCAATGGGAGAACAGTGGCTTGGTATGAGCTTCGGCTCCCTCTTTGAGCCTGAAACCCACAGGAGAATCCTGCCTGGAAACCTTAAGGAAGCTTTTGGAAACAGGAAACTTTTTGGAACGGTTTCATTGGAAGCATAGCGTCAATGAATATTTACTTCCATGGAATTGTGATGTTAGTAATTGTTCAGTTGGCTGACAGGAAAAAGGACATGATATAGCAGCAAAGAAGCCTTGCAATGTGAAACCTCACAATGGCCCATCACTAACTTTACTGCGATTGTTGAGACAGTAATTCAAATCAGGCTGAATGCTTCAACGTATCCTGTTCATTCCTGTCATGGTTATTACGGTGGAATCCTGGCTCACTGCTGCTTGCTTGGAGGTTTATTCGGGAGTGACACTCTGAGCTTTCCGAAGGTGCTCTGAACAGCAGCACAGACGTAAGTATACAGCTGAATATGCAAAGATGCATGAAAAAAGGCTGATTAGGCAATGATTGTCATCCCTTCAGCTTGGCAATACAAGCAGGAATGTACCGCACAACTGCTCCTGGACTTTGACAATTCTTGTCTCCTGACTGGGCTAAATAATAACATAATCTTCTAATGGGCCCTGCTGAATGACTGCCTGATATTAGCCCTGTCAGGCTCCATTTACTCCTGTTCGGTTTCACATGGATTTATAAACTGCAGCCAGCTCAGCTGTGAAATACTCCTTATTTTTCCTTTCATGATGATGGCACACAAGCCAATAATGGGAGATGACAAGGGCTTCAGTGTTCCTCTGTAATTTCAACACGGCGAAGGTTATCATGTCCTTTATTTTGGATGAGGATGCAATTGTCTTTGATTAGGTTATAAGCAATTCATTTAATGTCACAAACCAAACAATGCCAATGATAAGCTGGGTAACTGAGAATTACAAACACGATAACTCCCTGAGATAGCATCAGATGTGGAATTTATTGGTCATGTGCACAAGTCCAGAAACATTAAAACTTCCAAACAGAAATGATGTGAGTTCCCAGGAACATACGTGCATAGAATCATGTTCCAGACCTCTTTGATCATTAATCTGTACTTATATTTTTATAGTTTTTACTGCTAGTTAAATTGATTGACATATGATGGCTGTAATAATGAGGTTAAGGAATACCTGTCATAATTTTAATACCTAGCAATGGTTAATGAGTAAGGGACAATCTCTACTGTTCTTCTTTAAGGTACTAAATTTGATCTTTTCATCCACCCTATCTGCCTATCCCCATTCAGATTATTGCAAAGACTTATCAAAACTCTTTGTGTGATCTCATAATGAAGGCTGATGTTCTGTTTGAAGTTGTCCTTTCAGAATATTGGAGTCATAGAGCTGTACAGCATGGAAACAGACCCTTCGGTCCAACTGATCCATGCCAACCAAATATCCTAAATTAACCTAGTCCCACTTGCCAGCGTTTGGCCTATATCCCTCTAAATCCTTCCTATCCATGCATCCATCCTGATGCCTTTTAAATGTTGTAATTGTACCAGCCTCCACCACGTCTTCTGGCAGCTCATTCCGTACACACACCACTCTCTGAGAAAAAAAGTTGTCCCTCAGGATATAACTTCATCCTGTTCTAATTCACTTGCAGCTAGTCTGTCAAAATCCTGACTGTCCAGCTACTGCCCTCCATTCACCAGGATGGCTCTGCAGCTACTCATCTCCTCAACTAACCCCTCAGTCTCAGCCTTAATGGCCCCATCCCCATTAAAACCATTCTTCTCCCTCACCCAGACTGTCCTCCCCAGATAATGAAAAGAGGACATTAGGACAATGACTGAAATACAGAAGTTCCTTCTTGGTTGTGATGTATTCTGGGACGTCCTGAGATTACACTCCTCTTTATGCTTTTTATATGTGCAAGTTCTTCCTCTCCTTTCTTGCTTTCTTTCCTCTCTCGGGTACAGCCTGTGTGACTGTGGCCTTGGCTGATGCGGAAACAGAGTGGACCTCATGACCTCTGTCTGAGTGTCCACTGCAGCCTGTAGACATTGGGGGAATATTTTGCCGCAGACGCTTTACAACAACTTGGGCTGCCAAGGATCTGGCCATTACGTCGGTGATGGGCTCCCAGCTCTGTATGGTATGGTGTTGGAGCTGCACTCTGCCATAGCCCCTCGCGAGTGAGAGGACCTTGTCTAATAGACCTGAGGCAACTCAAGCTCCTCTCTGTGCTCCATCAGAATCCTCAACGGAATCCCTTGCAGCAGAACGCCACTGCAACTCCATCCTCGGATTGACTTTCCAAACAATGCTGTCCCTTATGAAACAGCAAAATGCTGCAAATCTGAAATCCAAGAGGAAAATGCTAGAAATACGCAGCGAGTCAGTCAAAACCTGTGGAGGGAGAAACTGAGTTAATGAGTCAGGTCTGTGAGAGCCTTTTCTGTATTTTATTGATGCTATTCCCCCCTCAATGGCTTGGTTGGAATCACAATGACACACCGCGTGATGTTCGCACTTCCTTAAATTTTGAAGGACATCTTGCACCAGTACTGAGTATCTGGTGCCTGTCAGAGTCAGATCAAGTTATGATGTTCCCACCTCACTAGCTTTGGGTTGTTTGTCCTCTTGCTCCTACTGAGGCTGCTTGGGTGAGAGATGTTGGGATTTGAGAAGGGGAGAATCTGGGTGATGACCTTTACAGCAATAGATCTTAAACAGCAGTCATATCAACCTTGACTCAGAATCAGTCTACAATAGCAGATAGTAGAAGGTAGGCATGTTTAATCTCCTAGTCAACATTTGTATATAGTCTTATCTTCAAATAAAGAATCCACATTATCGTTCTACCAATCCTTGCTGAAGAATTGATACATAAATGGGGCAGTGTGGTTTCCGAGGGATTGACTGAGAAGTGTCCAAGCCTCAGTCCTTCCACATCCAACAAAAGAACAGACACGGAACGAAATGACTTTAAAACTCTCAAATGAACACAAGGAAGTATAGGTGCTGGGTGTCTGAAACAAAAACACAGAATGCTGGAGAAACTCAGCAGATCTGGCAGCATCTGTGGAGACAGAAGCAGAGTGAAACATTAGGGCAGCACGGTGGCTCAGTGGTTAGCACGGCTGCTTCACAGAGCCAGGGACCTGGATTTGCTTCCACCCTCGGGCGACTGTCAGTGTGGAGTTTGCACATTCTCCCCATGTCTGCGTGTGTCCCCTATGGGTGCTCCATTTTCCTCCCACAGTCCTAAGAAGTGCAAGCTCAGTGGATTGGCCATGCTAAATTGCCTATAGTGTTCAGGGATGTATAGGTTAGGTGGATTAGCCATGGAAAATGCAGAGTTATAGGGGTAGGGGTTGGGTCTGGGTGGGATGCTCTTCGGAGGGTCAGTATGGACTTAATGGGCTGAAGGGCTTGCTTCCACAACATAGGAATTCTATGATTCATTCTGACGAATGGTCACTAAACTTCAAACATTAACTCTGCTTTCTCTCTCCATAGGTGCTGCCAGACCTGAGTTTCTCCAGTAATTTCTGCTCTTGTGATGAAAGCTCTCCAGCTGTGAGTGGTTCTGCAGTTGTCTACAGATTTGACACATCATACTGTCATCGAGGATATCATTTCTCTCTAGCCAGCAGGCACTGTGTCCCAGTGAGATTGATCAAACTTCTGAGAGCTTTAATAGCCCAAATGTAACTGTGGCAAATCCTGTGCAAGAACAGAAATCAAATTTCTGTCTCCGGAAAGTCTAGCCTTTAACAGATTTCTACAGATGATGAATCTATTGCTGCTTGTCCTGCAGGACGGTCAGGGAAATTAAACTCTGGATGCAGGACTGGGAAGAAGCATCCATTGGTAATAGTTCCTGACCATGAGAAGAAACCTATTAAAAGAAGTTTCTTTCACTGTTTAATGTTGCTTTTGGAATCAGCAGTACAAATCTGGACTTGATATTGCTGATTTTTGGAGAGTAAGGGAAAACCTGGCAAAAACAGAAGGAGTTGAACAGAACTCACATTGTTGTCCGGCAGCAGCTCATGGGGAGCTAAAGCATTGGCTAACAAAGGCTCAGGGAGTCAGGGAGGCTGAATAGTTGTTGAAAGTTCCAGACAGCATTAAAAACTTTAACTAAAAAAAAAAACACTTAATTCGAAGGCAGCAGACCTCCTATCTGCATTTACTTTGTTCTGATGACATGTTGGGCTGTGTTTTCTGGACCTTGATCTTCTTGAACCAGACAAACAAGCCATCAAATTAAAAACTGCAATAAGCGGTGAAGGGCCTCACAGACTGAACACATATTAAGTTGTAAAATACAGATTAACATGGTCAACACTGTATGATCAATTGTGAATGGAGCTGACCTTCGGAATGAATGTCTGGAATTTATATCATCTAGGCATCAGCTGACAGAAACCATTGAAACATTGATAACTAGTTGCAGAGGAAGGTATATGATTGTGTGGAGCTCCCTATAGTGGAGCTGGCCAATAGAATAATTGAGCTTGTGGTAACATCTACCCCAACACAAGAGCTCCAAAGAGACCCCTTGTATTAACCCAAAGGTTACAGCTGGGTGGAACACAGCTGTAAAGAAGACAAGTATGATCCCAGACTAATGGGTAGAGAGAGTCTACAGATTTTGTGTAATTCAGTCAAGATTAGCACAATGGGAACTCTGAGTGCAGTCTCGTGCTGGTAGCAGGTATGATCTGCGTTTAATATTGAATAAGAAGCATTCAGTAACAGGAAACATTCCAATAACAAAAGCAAAAGCCCGAATGAGTTGTTGGATGTCATTCCATTGCAGAAACCTGAGAGGAGCTTTGATTCAGGTTTTCAAATCCACGGGTGGCTGGTCAGAGCAGATAGGGAGGTGCAGTTTCCGCTCATAAAAGAAACAAGAATGGGCATAGATTTAGTAATATGCAAATGAAGCAAGGGTGATATGAGAAAATTCTTCACCACCTAGCGATTAGTTAGGATTTGGAACGCACTGCCTGGAAATGTGGAGGGGGCAGGTTCAATTGAAGCATTGATCATTGATTATTTGGATAGAAATGATATACAGGGAAATGGGGAAAAGGCAGGAAGTTAGCACAAGCTAATACACTAGATGACAGAAGTGGTGCAGTCATGGTGGGCTGAATGGCCTTTGCATCACAATAATTCTGTGATTCTGTGATGAAAAGCTGAAACTTAAAGCCAGGCAGGTACGGTGTTACAACCCACACCATGTACCAAACAGGGCAAGCTGTTAACCACAAAATGTTTAACCAAGCTACATTATCAGATGAGGATCCTGACCACATGATCGACACACAGAGTGAGCAGATTTTGGGCACAGTAACATCAAGGCACATATTAGCACCAGCAGAAACCGTTTCGACAATGTCTAGGTTACTCTGGGCAGCATTAGATCCTGATTTAAAGAGCAGTGTAAATGCATTGAAAGCAGTTTGGAGAGTGTATCTGGAATCGGCAGGTAGTCTTGTGAGGAAGGGTTCGACAGGCTCAGTCTGTAATCTCTGGAGCATAGAAACGCAAAAGGCAACTCGATTGAAACTTATAAACCCCTGAACAGTCTTGACAGGATAGATGTGGAGAGGGCATCTCCTCTTCTGAACTGCAGGTCACTGTTTATAAATAAGATGTCTCCAGTTTAAAACTGTAAGGGGTTGGAAGCGGAGTCTTTGATCCTTCATAAAGACGGAAGTGGATACATTGCTGATAAACCACAGGGTGAAGGTTCTCAGGAGGAGACTGGAATGTGGGTTTGAGTTTACAATCATGATCATATTGAATGGTGCAGCAGGCCCAGGGGCCAAGTGGCCTCTTGCCTGTTTGTATTTTTCTGTCCAGATGGGGAGGATGAGGGGGTGAGGAGGTTGGGGCATTTGGGGATGAGGGGCTAGGGAGACTGTGGATGAAGGAATGAGGGGGTGGAGAGGCTGTGGATGAGGGGATGGAGAGGGTGGGGGTGAGAGGTGGGGAAGGTGAGGGTGAGGTGAGGTGGTGAGTGGGTGAAGAGGTGGGGAGATTGGGAAAGGGAAGGTGAGGGTAATGGTAAGGGTGTTGGGAGGGTGAGTGGATGAAGGGATGGGGAGGTTGGGAATGAGGGAGTAGGGAGTGTGGGGAGGTTGGGAATGGAAGGGTGAGGGTGAGGGTGTGGGGAGACTGTGGGACAGGGGATAGGGAGAATGGGGGTGAGGGAGTGGGGAGGGTGAGGGAGTGGTTGGATGAAGGGGTGGGGAGGTTGGGAATGAGGGGGTGAAGGTGAGGGTGAGGGGGTGAGTGGGTGAAGTGGTGAAGGGGTGGGGAGGATGGGAATGAGGGGGTGAAGTGAGGGTGAGGAGGTGAGTGGGTGAAGGGGTGGGGAGGATGGGAATGAGGGGGTAAAGGTGAAGGTGAGGGGGTGAGTGGGTGAAGGGATAGGGAGGTTGGGAATGAGGGGGTGAAGGTGAGGGCATGGGGAGGCTATGGGAGATGGAGCAAAGATTGCCCTCCCTGGTGGTGTAGCTGTATGCTGTCTCCCAGTCTGGCTATCGCTGTTTGTGGTGGAGGGCAGTGAGTTGGTTCACTCTGAGTCCTGGCAATGGGTAGTCAGAGTCTGATTCTGTGTGTTTAACCGGGTTCCTCTGGACCATCCAGCTCCGAAACAGCACGCCTGGAGCAGGACCCTGGTAGCGCATGCTGTAGCAGTGGAGAAGGCAAGTTTGGACTCTCTTTAAGCTATCCTATTTTTTACTTCTTTATTCTAAGTTAAGTGAATGGTGCTTATGCATGGCGACGGTACACACTTTTCACTGTATTTTATATCGAATACATGTGACAATAAAAGATATTTAATTCATTTCTCAAGGGCAGTGAAAGATAAGCAATAACTGTTCACATCTCATGAACAAATAAAACAAATCTCAGTTTGACCACGTGCGGTGTAGTTCAATTAATGTAAATCTGTTTGCAAAAGGAATTCACATTTCACAGAATTTCTTTTGATAGAAATCTTCTTAAGTACTGAAGGAGATATTGCAGGACTTTGCAAGGCCAATGCTCTGTCACCATTTTAAATGGTAATTTATCAATTACACGTCCAGGCCAGTCTCAATCATGGAATATCACACTGCGAATTCTCGAGTAGATGAAAACCTGTCACTAACAGCTGCTTATTTCTAATTACATCTCACTTCATGTAGTGCATCAGCAAAGATTTGGGAGATGCATCACTATCACAGATTTCCCATAATGTCCTCTAACATGAGTAAGCCCATTCTAATAGTGTCACCATCCATATTACTTTCTGTGTAATGTATGTTTGGCCTCTCCTATTAAAGCTTGCCATCGATATCCTGAAGAGTTTAAAATGTTTTTGGCCATTTCAAAAACAGCTGTGTTTATCATAATAATCAGGATAATTTTACGTAAGCGTCTGGGTCTACTGCCACCTTGTAACCTCCATGTTGTAAATGTTGTACTGATTCTCTGTGCTTCAGTCAATATAATGTACTTTTTCCACAATTCAAAAGTGCCTGATAATTTAGAGGTTGAAAGCCCCGTTACATTTTGCGTAGCATCACATTTCATCTGCTTTTCTTTGGTGCATAAACAGTACAGAGTTGTTCACACACTTAAGAATATCAGAGAATATTGAATTGCATTTGAAATCCTGACAGCACTGGAAGAGAAGGGAAGAGGCAGATACATAAAGATCCCTTACACAGCGGCTTCCTCACTTCACTCAGTCCATTCTCTCGGATCATACAGCAGTAACAGAGGCCATTCAGTCCATCATACCTTGATTAGCCTCTTGAGAAAGTTCACCAATTAGTCCCAATGCCTTGCTCTTCACCATAGCCCTGAAATTTTAGCAGCTCAAAGAAGAGGAAGTGTTTCACTGTGACCTCATTATCCTTTAGATGAGGCAATGAAGGGTGAGACTATCGGCTTGAGATGGATGCTAAAGATTTCATGCTATTGAAGTTGAATGGTCCACAGGCCAATTTTTGATAAAAGCCTTTAAGATCAGTTCTCGTTATTGGTATTTATAATTAAGGGTGGAATGACAGAACACATAAATTCTTTTTTTAAATTCATGGAATGTGGTCATCACTGACTAGGCCTGCCTCTATTACCCACCCCTTACTGACCAGGCGAAGGTGCTACTCAGCTGGTTACCTTGTATTTTAAAACTAGGCAGTGAACTTGAGTGAATTTTTTGAGGAAGTTCCTGAGGTATTAGATTGGGAATCTCTGGACAATAAGATGATGTCACATGTTCTCAGTAGCTCTGGATCTTGAGGGAATAGAACCTGACATTGATCTCTCCTCACAGGTTTAATACATAGACTGGCCAATTTACCAATGCCTAACTTATAATCACTTAAATTTACAAATGTGATCCCGTACATGGTTTTAAAATTTAAAGACCTGACGTAAGTCCATTTCTCGTACTTACAAACAGCTGCGGTGCATTGTTCTACTTGCAAACAGATCAACTTGTAAATGGACTCCAGGACTGAGCCTGTTCACCCTGAGAACCATCTGGAATAATGTCTTTCAGACCAATATAACATGGAATTGATGCTTTCATGTATTAAACTACATTTTTCTTAAGACAAGAGCCTCTTCTTGTGATCTTACCAAGTGGCCTTCCTCTCCCATACTAGGCCCAGCAGGCCCTGGAGAATGCTATATTTAAAGACGACTGTGGCTGAACTCTTCATCCTGAACAGCAGCTCAGACAGCTGGAATGGCCCATCCCACATGGTGAGCAATGGGACCTCTTTGACTGCCTATACAACACTACCTGACCCCTCCTTTTAGCTGGACTCTCTCCCCCACAAGCCCCATCCAACGGCCGGAATCTCATTTCTCTCCTCCATGCCAAGGCCCCCCCTCCCCCACCGACCTTTCAGCCAGTGACTCCCCAAGGCCCTCCCAGATCCTGTCTCTCGGGCTCACTGTTTCAGGTATAGGCCTCAGTTTGAGTGAAACCTCTCACACTGTGCTGCTGCTCCGATCTCCCGCTATTTCTCTCCTGCATTCCCACCAGGGAACCATTAACGTGAAATGTGGGGGAGAAATGACTAATGGTTGGAACAGCAGCTCTCTGCAAACCATTCCTGCCACATTTGCCTGTATTTTTAACAGTGACTTGGTGGACCATATAGGACCTTTAAGTAGCCTGCAGGCTGCCTGTTAGACAAGACCAGTCTACACATACATGACCTCTATACATACATGTCTATACACACAAGATGTGTCATAACAAACTAAAGGAGGAAGAGAGGACAATCATATCCGGGACCTCTGCTCCCAAATATGATGTAATCCCTCCTATTGGAGCCCTCAACCATGCAATGACCATATTGACGGTCCAGGACTATGTGCTGAGGGACGCACTAAAGCTTGAGGCAGCTGCTGCCAAGGTGCAGTGGGGAAAGACCACAGTTTGAGGTCAGTCTGCTGAAGTTAAATGGGGGTCCGTTCAGTTATAGGACCCTCCCAGTGCCTCAATTATATGTAGATACAGTTTTGCACAAGTAAGAAATGACTTTGGTTTGCTTGTTGGATAGAGTCAAGCTCCAATGTTTATTTGATCCTTCATGTGCTTCTCGATAGAACAGTACTGCTTTAGTGACTACGTATGTATATTAAAATAATTTTATGAATAAAACATATTTTTCAAATAAAAAAAACCATATCCATCACCTCCTGGAGGTTTAGGGAGTGCACTTGCTGATTGTACTTACTAAATGTGTCTTTACCACAAAGACTATTTCAGTGAATGATCAGTTGAAACTTCAACTGGAATATTTCTGTATGACCTTCTAAAACATTGTAAGCATAACAGTCTATCATCATCTGACTGACTCCTCAAAGCCTGTCCCGCCATCTACAAGGCACAAGTCATGATTGTAACAGAGCACTCCCCACTTGCCTGGACGGGTGCAGCTCCAACAACACTCAAGAAGCTTGATTCCATCCAGGACAAAGCAGCTGCTTGATTGGCACCACATCCACCAAAACCAACGCTCAGTAACAGCAGCGTGTACTATCGACAAGATGCATTGCAGAAATTCACTGAAGATCCTCAGACATTCCAAACCCATGACCACTTCCATCCAGAAGGACAAGAGCAGCAGATACATGGGAACACCACCCCCTGCAAGTTCCCCTCCAAGCCACTCACCATCCTGACTTGGAAATATATCGCTGTTCCTTCACTGTCGCTGGGTCAAAATCCTGGAATTCCCTCTCTAATAGCATTGTGGGTCAACCCACAGCAGGAGGACTGCAGCGGTTCAAGACGCCAGCTCACTACCACCTTCTCAAGGGGCAACTAGGGATGGGCAATAAATGCTGGGCCCAGCCAGGAATGACAATTTTCCCTGAATCAAGAAAAAAAATTCGATATCAGTACCTTTTTTGACTTTCTAATCAAAATTGAAAGTTGTAATGTTCATTATATTTTCTTTTTATCTTTGTCTTTTTTAAATGAACTTTAAAATAATGAAAAATCCAACTGAACAAAACAGCATTGATACGTGATCAAAAGAAGCCATTTTATAGTTTAATGAGATGGCCGTATCTCAGGCTGAGGAGAACACTTTCATAAGGTTGAAATTTAAAATTGCTGGGGATCACAGCGGGTCCGGCAGCATCCATGGAGAGTAAGAAATACCGAAACGTTAGCTTGCTCTCTCTCCATGGATGCTGCCGGACCTGCTGTGATCTCCAACATTTGGTTTTTTGTTTGCAGTATAGATTCCAGTAAATGTAACAATTTGCTCCTTCTTTCATAAGGCTGTCATGTACTGAGCGACACTACAGTTCCTACTCAACTTGAATTTGAATAAATGATGTACTTGGGAGTTGGGAGACGTGAGTGAATGATGAGGCTCCATCAGGCAAAGTGAGCTTTCATCAGACGATATCTTTGTGATATGATAACTATAAATATTGGTTTCAATAGCTCAGAAGTAAAAAACAAACAACAGCTGCTTCGGAGGCAACAGCAGTGATTTACAAAGATTTTTTTTCTCTGTACTGTCTCATGCGTACTATCAACTGTAAAGTGTTCAGAGTGCCTTCCCCCCCCCCACCTCCAGATTGCTACAGGGCTAATTAGCAGCCATGACTTCCAGAATACAGTTTTCCTTTAACTGAGTGATATTCAGTTTTCCTAATGAGATCAAGGTTTTGCTTTTATTACATTCTTGATCACAGCAATCTAACACTTCACCATCTGCAGCGGAGCAAGACAGCAGAACATACAGCTTCTCTTTGTCTTTCCAGATGGTTTTTATAATTGGCGTTGTTACCTTTCCAGCTGGTTTTGCGAAGGCTGCATCAGCTTGGATGGGGATGGATGGATGAACAGTTTCAAATCTGCACACAGACTTCCCTTTCAAACACTGCAGCCACCTCTCCATTTGCACCGCAGCAACCTCTGTTTTGTAATACCTTTTTTGGGGCCTTTTTGTAAGATGGGAAAGCAGACCAAGTTTACAAAAGGAACAGCTTGATTAATATTCCTGCAGCTTGTGCTGCAGTTACCCGAAAGGAGATTTTTTTGTATCTCCTATTTCTAAAACAACATTTTCTTAAATACACTCACAAATAATCAGAATTGATAAATGACCTCTGGAGAGAAAAGAAAATAAGATGTTTAGTGGGTAAATGGATAGGGTTCATTCGGGATCCAATTGAGATTTTCTGTTCCCTGTGTTAGGGTTGTTGGAATTTCTCCCTTTTTGATATGGAAGCTAAATGCATTCCCTTTAGCGCTGATGCTTAGATGCACTGCAGAAATTCACCAAAACTGCTCAGATAGCACCTTCCAAAACTGTGACCACTTCCATCTAGAAGGACAAGAGCAGCAGTCTCCCAACTCCAGTGAGTTCCCCTCCAAGCCACTCACTGTCTTGACTTGGAAATATATCGCTGTTCCTCCACCGCTGCTGGGTTGAAATCCTGGAATTCCTTCCCTGAGGGGATTGTGGGTCAACCTACAGCACATGGATTGCAGCAGTTCAAGAGGCAGCTTACCCCCACCTTCTCAAGGGCAACCAGGTTTAATTATTGAGAGTGCAAATAAAATGTTGGATTCATTTGCTAGAAAATGTAGGGTTTTTTGACTAATTAAAGCACCATTTGAGTGTTACTAATGAGCATTTAGACTATATTCAAGATGATTGAGTTTTGAATAGGAAGCTGCTCGGAGAGATGATTTTTAGCCATGGGAGCAATAGCAATCCTGTTACATGGCAGGGTAGGTCATAGAATCCCTACAGTGCAGGGAGAGACAATTCAGCCCATCAGGTCTGCACTAACCCTCCAAATAGCACCCAAAGGCTGGAATCGAACCCAGCTCCCTGGTATTGTGAGGTAGCGGTGCAAATCACTGTGCCACTGTACCAGCCCAGTTGGGACTGAAGCTTTAAAAAATGATTTAAACTTGGTTCCTCACTTGGAAAATTGACGTGACAATTCAATTTGAGCCCCTGGAGGATATTGTAGAGCAGGATTTGATGGCATTCTTTTCTTTTTTGGGGGAGCCTCTTCATTGTAAAAACAAAATCAAACAGTGTCAGTCCTGTGGTAATGTGTCCTTTTGGTTGTTGCCGGGTGACCTATTTGAATGTAATTCCTTTAGAGATTGCAGCCAGATCAGCTGACAGCTGTCTGTCACATCCAAAGTAACAGAAACCCTTCATTGATGCAGATCTTTCAAAAGAGGAAAGGAAGGAAAACGAATGCATCAAAAGAAAGCATCGGCTACTTTCAGCTTTTCGACACTGCGCTGATAATGGCCTGAGAAAAGCACACCATCTGGTACGTGGAGCTGGTGAAGACTCGAAAGAATATATGGATTCTCAGCCCTGTCTTGCTAATGTATACGATGTTCTCAGTGTGCTGAGTTACTGACTACTTTTATCGATTTCAACTTTTATAGATTTTTATTTAGTCTCTGGAGAGTGAAGCTGTTGACTTAGGTTCTTTTTGTTTAGTTTGGGTTTTGTTCCTTTGAGGTTGATATATTCAAGGACGTTTGTCATGCCCTTGCTAAGCTTGGCCCCACTGTCACCTTCACGTTTGACTCTTCAATGATCTCTTTATTGCCTTTCTAAGTGCCAGTTTGTGTGAATTTTATGTGAACCGAAATGCCTGGACCTGAATCCCTGTCATTACCGCTCTCTACTGATACCTCATTTCAAGTTTATTTCTTCTTTCACCAAGCATGTGGGCTACTGACTGAACCAATGTTTATTACCCATTACTGACTGCCTTTGTACTGAGTTGCTTTCTCTGCCGGAGGGTAGGAAACAGTCACCTGTGGGTCATAGAGTCATACAGCATGGAAACAGACCCTTCAGTCCAACCAGTCCATGCCAACCATGTTCCCAAACTAAACTAGCCCCATCTGTCTGCGTTTGGCCCACATCCCTCCAAAGATTTCTTATTCTTGTATTATTTTTTAAATGTTATGACTGTACCCACTTCCACCACTTCCTCAGGCAGTTCATTCCACACAGGAACCACTCTCTGAGTAAAAAACTTTCCCCTCATGTCCTTTTTAAATCTTTCTCCTCTCAACTTAAAAATAAGCCCTCTAGTTTTGAATTCCACCACCCTAGGGAAACAAAACACATTACATTCACTTTATCTATGCCCCTTATGATTTTATAGCCCTCCATAAGATCACCCTTCAACCTCCTACACTCTAACGAAAAAAGTCTCAGCTTATCCAGCCTCTGCTTGTAACTCAAACCCTTCATACCCGGAAACATCCTGGTAAATCTTTCTGAACCCTTTCCAGCTTAATAATGTCCTTCCTACAATAGGCCAACCAGAACAGGACACACTCAAAGATAGTAAGAACTGCCTATGCTGAAGTCTGAGATAACACAATGTGGAACTGAAGGAACACAGCAGGCCAGGCAGCATCAGAGGAGCAGGAAAGCTGACGTTTTGGGTTGGGACCCTTCTTCAGAAATGGGGGAGGGGAAGGGGGCTCTGAAATAAATAGAGGGAGTGGGCAGTGATAGAAGGTGGATAGTGGAGCGGATAGGTGGGAGAGAAGACGGACAGATCAAGGAGGCAGGGATGAAGCTAGTAAAGGTGAGTGTAGGTATGTCGGGGTGGGGATTGGTCAGTGAGGTGGGAGGAGCGGATAGGTGGGAGGGAAGACGGACAGGTCAAGGAGGTGGGGATGAGAGGGAGGGTTGGTCTTGGGATGAGGCTGGGGGTGGGGAGATTTTGAAGCTGGTAAAATCAACATTGAGACCATTGGGTTGTTGGGTTCCAAGGTGGAATATGAGGTGCTGTTTCTGCAACCTTCGGGTGGCAACGTTGTGACACTGGAGGAGGCTTAGGATGGACATGTTGTCCAGGGAGTGAGAGGGGGAGTTGAAGTGGTTCGCAACTGGGAGGTGCAGTCGTTTGTTGAGTGTAGGTGTTCCACAAAGCGGTCTCCAAGCCTCTGCTTGGTTTCCCCGATGTAGAGGAGGCCACATCGGGAACAGCAGATACAGTATACCACATTAGTTTTTTTGGGGCCTGAGATGGAGGTGAGTGGGGAGGTATAGCACTTCCTGCGGTTGCAGGGAAAGGTGCCGAGTGTGGCGGGACTAGTGGGGAGTGTGGAGCAGACAAGGGAGTCACAGAGAGAGCGGTCCCTCTGGAAGGTAGATAGGGGTGTGGAGGGAAATATATCCTTGGTAGTGGGGTCAGATTGCAGGTAGCGGAAGTGTTGGAGAATGACGCGTTGAATCTGGAGGTTAATGGGGTGATATGTGAGGACAAGGGGATTCTGTCTTTGTTTTTATTGTGGGGAGGGAGTGTGAGGGCTGAGAGGTGGTCAAGAGGGTTTTCGACCGCTGAGCAGGGGATATTGGGGTCCTTGAAATACGAGGACATCTGGGAAGTTCGGGAGTGGAACACCTCATCTTGGGAGCAGATGCAGTGGAGGCAGAGCAATTGGGAGTAGGGGATCGTATTCTTGCAGGGAGGTGGGTGAGAAGAGGTATAGTCCAGGTAGCTGTGGGAGTTGGTAGGCTTGAAATGGATATCGGTTTCAAGGTGGTCATCAGAGATGGAGACAGAGAGGTCCAGGAAGGAGAGAGAGGTATCAGAGATGGTCCAGGTGAAGGCCTCACCAATGTCCTGTACAACATTAACATGACATCCCAACTCCTACACTCACAGGTCTGAGCAATGAAGGCAAGCATTTCCTGTCTTACCAAACATTTTAAATCCAACTGTGGAAATTGGTACAATTTGAATTCAATGAATAAACCTAGAATTGGAAGCTAGTCTCACTGCTGGTGAACCATGAACTCATCATTGATTTCCATGAAAATCCATCTGGGAAGCCAATGTACTTTAGGAAAGGAAACTGCCATCCTTACCTGGTCAGGCCTACATGTGACTCCAGGTCAACAGACTTTAACCGCCCTTTCTACCCATGACGTAAACTTCAAAGAATTATGTACCTGAACCCCTAGAACTGCCTGTTGGTCAGCACTACCCATGACCCTATTTTTCAGTGTATAAGTCTTGCCCTTGTTTGTATTACCAAAATGCAATGACTCACACTTATCTAAATTAATCACTCCTCAGAGGATTGGCCCAATTGATCAAGCTCCCTTTGTACTCTGAGATAACCTTCTTCATTGTCGACTATACCACCAATTTTGCTGTCATCCAAAAACTTACTAACCATACCTTCTATATTCTCATCCAAATCATTTCTGTAAATGATGAACAAAAGTGGACCCAGCACTGATCCTTGTGGAACACCACTGTTAACAGGCCTCTGGTCTGAGAAACAACCTTCCACCACCACTGTCTGTTGATCTGGAGTCACTTGTAGGCCTGACTGGGTAAGGATGGCAGTTTCCTTTCCTAAAGTACATTGGCTTCCCAGATGGATTTTCATGGAAATCAATGATGAGTTCATGGTTCACCAGCAGTGAGACTAGCTTCCAATTCCAGGTTTATTCATTGAATTCAAATTGTACCAATTTCCACAGTTGGATTTAAAATGTTTGGTAAGACAGGAAATGATGTTCATTCCAATGGGGAAAGAGTACAGACTGGCCTGGGGAAGGGGTCATCTTCACTTGGTGAGGGTGAGGGGAATGGTATTGGTGCTGGGAAGGAAGGTGCCAGGTATCAGAATCTTATGAACATACGAACAAGGAAGGAAGAGCAGGCCACTTGGCCCATTGAGCCTGCTCCAATATTCAATCATGGCTGATGTGTGTCTCAACCTCATTCTCCTGCCTTCACCTTATAACCCTTGAATCCCTTATCAATCAAGAATCTGTCTATCTCTGTCTTAAATACACACCATTATGAGCCCTGCACAGCCTTCTGCAGCAATGAGTTCCACAGATTCACTGTCTGAAGATATTGCTCCTCATGGATTTTAACCTCGGCCCTGCATTTCCTCTTGTTAATGTTTCATCCCTATCGATCTCTGCCTTAAAAATGAAGATTCTGCACCTACTGCCTTTTGTGGGGAGGGTTGGGTAGGTTTAAGGGTGGGGCCTGGTTTTCAAGGAGTGGTTGGTGGTGAGTCAGGGATTCAGTTACCCACATGTTATAGTAAGTTTTATCCCACTAACCTTTCCTGGGTAACTATTGAGGTTAATCAAACCTTTGGCTCTAATGGACCCTTCTGGGGAACCTTCCAGATTCACGAAAATGGTCAAGGGGAAACATCAACTTTCCGGACAATTCCCACAGCAGCAGATTTATCGAATATTCCATTTGTTTCTGATACACAGCCCCAGTCTGCATTGCTCCAATGATGATTAATTTCTTCCAGGCAGAGAAGGCTAAGGGCGGATGTGATTGATATCTACAAAAGTGTGAGGGACACGGATAGGGTCAATCACTGACTCCCCCCACTCACCACCCCACCCAGCTACATACTGCCCTAAGCCTTTATAGGCCCTTCCCAAACCCATGAAAACAGGGTCCACCTGTAACCTGACCCAATCCTCCCACAAAAGGCAATGGAGGAAGAATCTTTATCTTTCCCTTTAACAGAGGAATTAATGACTGGGTTGGGGTAGGTGTTGGGAAGGGTGTAGATAATTGGATTTAACGAGAGGGGCCAGAAGTTTTGAAGGGACTTAAGGATCTGTTCTTCCACTGACAGGATGCTGGGTATTTGGATCTTGCTGCCTGAAAGAATGACAGAGCTGGGGCCACCACAACATTTAGGAAGTTTTTGGTGATCTCTTAAAATGCCAAAATGTACATGACCCGCAAGATGGGGGCAGAATAGGTGGGCTGAGGCTCCGCTCCCATCAGTTTCCTTTCTGTTTTTGTCTTCTCCCACCTCACTGATCCCAACCACTCCCTACCTGCATTCACCTATCACCTTCCCACCTACCTTCCCCAGCCCCACCCCTCCTCTCTATTTATTTCAGAGGTCCCTTCCCCCTCCTCCATTTTTGAAGAAGGGTCCTGACCTGAAACGTCAGCTTTCCTGCTCCTCTGATGCTGCCTGGCCTTCTGTGTTCCTCCAGCTCCACACTGTGATGACCTTTGTCTTGATTTTACTTTTTAAATATTACTTTGTATGACTTCTGCCATTAATGTATGTGCTGTGGTGGGGCGACTTATACAATTTTTCACTGTATTTTGCATGTAAAAGGACGTGTGACAATAAATTTCTATTCTATTCTAAACAGCTGCAGGCCAAGTGCTGGAATTAGTGGGAAGGTGATTGATGGCCAGCGTAGACATGATGAGTTGACAGGTCTCTTCCTGAACTGTCATACCCCATGACTCTTTGACTGTTTGATCAGCTAAGTATCTAAATACCTTTTCCATGTAAATTCCTACCAAACTACTTTGAACCCATCAGTTGGATACTTCCTCTGTTTTCTGTCATTTCCCTGTTCAGTTATAACTTTGGAGTTCTGGTAACATCTTTCTGCACTGCCTCTATCTCCTTTCTGTAATCTGGGAACCAGGGCTATGCATAGAACAGAACAATTAAACTGGGCCAATTCATTTTAGTTTCACTCTGCATTCTGTATGAAAGCCAAGGTGGAATGTGCTTTATTTCAATCATCAGGGAAGTACCAGGAATAATATAATCTTGGCGCTATTCTGAGCGGGATATGTTTCTGTTGACAGACTTTCCCGAGCTAAGGGAAGAGGCTGGATCTAGCTGATTCCTATTCACTCAGACTGACCCATTGCAGCAATTTTATCATTAAGTGAAAGCTTGTGTATTTGTGGAACAATTAATTGCAGTATATATGCTGTGCAATAGTTTCATTACAATGTAAATACTGGCTCACCAGAGGAGAGGCAATCACATTCTCATTGCGACAAAACTCCCTTTTTCCTTTCTTTTTCCTAGAGCTCCACATTTCCTGCCTGATGTCCACGCGGCGCCTCCAGAGACAGCAATGGTGGAGACCGATCTGCGCCCCCTTCACCCAGACTGAACCATCGCACACCCAGCTCGCAGGGTCCCACAGGCACTTTGGCATGTGACAGAAAAGAAGTTGAGGGGCAAAGAGCAAGTGAGTGGGTGAGAGGGCAAGGGACAGGTGTGTGGGTGAGGGAATAGGGTGGCAGATGAGTGATAGTGGCTAGAAGACATTGGGGTGAGAAGGTCGAGGGGATTTACAGGAAATTGGCTTGCAGGGTCAGTCTGGGGGTTTGGGTTAGTGTCGGGTTGGAGGTTTGGTGGGATTGAGTGTCAAGTTGGAGGCTTGGGAAAGGACCGGCAACAAGGGGTTTGGGTTGAATTGGATGGTTCACAGGTAGAGGGATTAGGTGCAGGGGGATGGAAGTCGAGTGGCAGTTGTTAGCTAGGAGCTGGGTTCGATTACACAGTTAACCAGGGATTAGAGCAGATTTAAATCAGTCTAACCTTTCCAGGATAGGCCATGTAAAATGTCTCCTGTGGAACTCCCTAGTGTATCTTTCATAGAATCCCTACAGTGTGGAAACAGGCCCTTTGACCCTACAAGTCCACACCAAACCTTGGATCATCCCACCCAGACCCATCCCCCTATAATCTACACTTTGCTGAACACTACGGGCAATTTAGCATGGCCAATCTACCTAACCTGCACATCTTTGAACTGTGGGAGGAAACCCACACAGACACAGGGAGAGTGTGCAAACTCTACAGAGACAGTTGCCTGAGGCTGGAATTGAACCTGGGTCCCTGGTGCTGTGAGGTAGCAGTGCTAACCACTGTGCCACCCCAAGAACAGAGTACATTAACACAAAGTCTGTCTTCCAATGGAAACTCTGGGCCAATATCCTATTGTGGGATAGTTTTAATGCGTCCTCTTTCGGCTGCACAGATTCCCAATATTTCATCTCGCAGATAGCTCCCTGTGGACTGAGCACTGTCACATCAGGATTGCATTTCAATTCCCATCTCTGCGAAGGGAGGTCAGCGAAGTGATGGTGTATGTACTAGAGTCACTCTCAGCTTCCCAAGGCCAGGAATGACCTCTTGTGCATTAATTAAGCACAGGAGATATTTTAATTTAGAAAATACATCTGTAGAATTAATCTTTCTGATATTCATAATATGTTACCCCTCTTCCTTTCACTATTGAATTCTTATTTAATTGGGTTGAATGGTGTGTTTCTGTCCCTATGTCTTATCATCTTATTCTAATCTCTGACCACTGTGTACCCTCAGTCATTGTCTCTGCTCTAACCTATGGTAGGAGTTGCCTTGTACAATGTTGGAGTTCCTGGGAGCTGTCTACGCTCAGGTTAGTT
>JAHRHZ010000139.1:795127-820788 GCA_024137785.1 Ginglymostoma cirratum
TCAGGTTAGTTTGTACAATGATGGAGCTGTTAAGAGCTGACTACACTCAGGTTAGTTTGTACAATAATGGAGCTGTTAAGAGCTGACTACGGTCAGGTTAGTTTGTACAATGTTGGATCTGTTAAGAGCTGACTACAGTCAGGTTAGTTTGCAAGATCTTCCTACCTTTGAATGAAAATCGTTGACCTGGAGAGTTGAGCTAATGACTACCTTCCATGTGAAATCCCATTGATAAAAATCTAGCTCACGTGGTTGCTGCTTAGGGTATGGTGGGGTAGGGGTGTGGGGCCGAGCATTTGTTTCGAGCTGCACAATGTCGTGCTGTTAATGGGGGGCAGTGTGTTGGGAGGTCGGTATGTTTGGCAGATTGTGGCTGGTGCGTATAAGCACCTTTGGCAGGGTGAGAGAAAGAGACCAGAGGATCTACAGTTATCTACTTTCCAAATAAAATGGGACAACAGCATTAATGAGGTTAATGATCTGAAAGCAGCAACAACTACACTGAGCACTAAGCATGGTGCCCAGCGCTGGAGCTCCCTGTAGATCATCAAGCTTAAAATAATGGTTTTTTAAAAAAATCTATTGTGATTACTATGATTAAAAAATCCAATTAATCACCTTTTGAATAGGTCTGCTAATTACCCTGTTGTTCGAAGGCGTTTAATGAGTTGAATTATTTCAATCCCATGGAGACAATCAATTTACCGTGGAGCCACTTGAATATCTTGTGACAGCAGATTTATCATTGTTGTTAAATCCTGCCTTCTACTGTCACCTGCTCAAATCCCAGGTTTGACCTTTACTCAACGTGCACAAGCTGCATTCTTATAGTGCCTTTATCAGAGGAAAACATTTCAATGGCAATTTGCAGAACTTCTCAAAAAAATTCATTCACTGGATGAGGGCGTCGCTGGCCAGGCAGCATTTATTACCCATCCCTAATTGCCCAGAGGGCAGTTCACAGTCAACCACATTGCTGTGGGACTGGAGTCACATGTAGGTCAGACCAGGTAATGGTGGCAGTTTCCTTCCCTAAAGGACATTAGTGAACCACATGGTTCTCATTAGATGCTTAATGCTAGATTTTTCATTCAATTCAAATTTCGCCACCTGCTGCGATTGGTTTCGAACCCAGGTTCCCTGGACATTACCTGGATCTCTGGATTAACAATCCAGTGATAATATTGCTAGGCCATTGCCTCCCCCAACTTAGTAAGTTAAAACTGACAGTGAATCACAGAATGGTGCAGTGTAGCAGGAGACCATTCAGCCCATTAAGCTCGCACTAAATGAACCCCTTTACTAAAACAAACATGAAGAGGTTCTTTGAAGCTTGGTCAGAGGAGTAGGTTTGGAGGAAGTTTTAAAGGAAGATAGCAAAGTGGAAATGTTGATTAAGGAACTGTGCATCTTTAAAAGGTAAACTGAACGTCAAGCTGTTGATTGTGGTGTGTGGGGTTTGGGGAATGCACAAGAGGACAGATTTGGAACACACAAAGTCCTTTGAAAAGTTGTAACATTGAGGGTTACACAGACTGGGAGTGCTGAGGTGCTGAGAATTTAAACTTTGGCTCCTATTCCCTCTCAATACTGATTCCAAGGTAGCCAATAGGGGACTCTCTAACTGGGAAGGAGGTGAAACTTGTGGTTTAGGTAAGAATGCAGAGAGAGAGAGAGAGAGAGACAGACAGACAGACAGATAGAGAGTGAGGGAGAGAGACAGAGACAAAGAGACAGGCAGGTAGAGAAACAGAGAGATGAACAGAGAGAGACCGTGAAAGAGAAAGAGAGAGAGAGACACTACTTTGAGGTACCCGCTGTCCATCCTTTAAATCTCTTAAAATAGCCAGGTCCCAATTGCAGAGGGGGAGCAGGGAACCATGTACAGACTTTGGGGGATAATCAGGGTGGGTACAAATCGAGAATGCAGAGAGCAGATATTACTGGAGCTTCTCTCGGTACAACCAGAGAGGAAAGGGTGAAACCAAAGGGCTGAGTTGTGGCTGAGCAGGGAATGGAGAAGAATGATGGAGAATGTGGCTGATTGTGTCAACGTTGAAGGAGAGATGAAGAAGGACTGGGTTGTTGTGTAGGCCAAAGGTTACTTCATTTATGGAAAGATGTAAGTGTGTTGGAAGCTCTCCAGAGAAGGTTTAACAGACTGCGCCCGGGAGTCGGTTATCTGATAAGGAGATGGAGTTTAGCAGAGTGGAAAGGGTGACCAGATTGATCTGTACAAGATCATAAGGGGTCATGACAGGATTGATGTGGAGTGGCTGGGAGAACCCTGAACTAGGGGTCAGAGTGTAAAGATCAGGGTTAGCCATTTAACATAGAGATTAGGGAAAAAATCTTTTTCTCAGAGGGTTGTGAAACTCTATTCGTGAACATGCGGTGAAGCAGGGTCCTTGTACATTGCTAAAGCAATGGTGGAGAAATGATTGTAAATTAGGGAGTAAAAGGTTATCAGCAGTAGGAGGGAATGTGATATGAGTTTACAATCAGATCAGGCTTGATCTTATTCAATGGCAGAGTAGGATCAAAGGGCTGAATGGCCTTCTCCTATCCCTGTTCACCAGGACATCAACATTCTGGAGCAAGAATGCCATGGAATAAAGTTAGAACATTCTAGAATGAAAAAGGTAGTAAGAACGGCTGATGCTGGAGTCAGAGATAACACAGTGCGGAGCTGGAGGAACACAGCAGGCCAGGCAGCATCAGAGGAGCAGGAAAATTGGTGTTTCGTGTCGAGACCCTTCTTCAGAACTTTTCTCTCTCACTCACATACTCACATACATGTACACACGCGCACACACTTTCTCTCTCACACGCACACACACACATACCTACTCATGCACACACATACACACACACACAAACTCTCTCTCATACACACACACACTCTCTCACTGACACACACACACATTGTCTCTCTCACACGTATAAGCACGTGCGTGCACACGCACAGTCTATCTCTCTCACATGCACAGAGGCACACGTGTGCACACACACGTGCACGCACACACACTGCTCTCCTTATGTCAATGATCCCTCCCCCTCAGTTCAGGGATTTCAGTTCTCGTGGAAAACAGAGCTGTGGTGATAAAGAACACTGATTTCAGGCACAGCTGCTGGCTTCCTTTCTTTACAATGCTCATTCAGTAAGTGAATTATCTGCACAGTTCTGGACGATGACAGGTTTATCCTGTGTCAGTCTGTCTTTCAGTAAAAGCTGACTGACACTAACTTTGCCTGACAGGAACATCAGCACTTGCCTATAAAATAAGCAGCCACTTAATGACAGAGAAAAAAGGGCCAGAAATTGACATCACTGTAGCAGAGCCATTCAAACTCTTGTTTGTTCCTGCGCTTTACTGACAGAATATGTTATTTTGGGAGCTTTATAAATGATGCCAAACAGAAACCGAGGGTTAAGGTAAATCCTACTCTAAAGTCTGTCAATGTTTTATAAAAGACATGCCATCCATCAGAGGAAACTATAAGTGTGGAAGGATGTGACATATTCTGCAGTGCTTCATTTCTCTAAATCATGTGGTGAATGAGCCACTCTATTGATTGAAATAAGTTTTGTGCGTAAATATCCTTCATCTCTAAATTCTATTTTTCTGGCCAGTGGCTGTCCCAAAGCTTTGGTAATACCTGCTGAGACTAGGACATTGCTGTAAGAATGGGGTTCAGAATTATAGGGACAGAGGGAAAAATGGGCCTACTTTTGCCCATCTGACCTTAAATCTTTTTATGTGATTTTGTGCAATTCATTACATAAGAACTTGGAGCAGGAGTAGGCCATTCAGCCCCTCAATCCTGCCCTGCTATTTAATACGGTCATGGCTGATCTCACCTCAGCCTCAACTCCACTTTCCTGCCCTCTCTATCACTCCATCACTAATGAAACATCTGTCTATGTTCTCCTTCAATTCATTCTATCTCCCAGCATCTACTGCACTTTGGGGGGAGTGAATTCCACAGGTTTTCATGACCCTTTGAGGCAAGTAATTTCTTCTTATCGCTGTTTCTGCTACTCCTTTTCCTAAAACTATGACCTCTCATTACTTTATTCTATATTGTCCTTGTGCCATGGGTTGTTTCATTAGATCGAAGGCACATCATAAATGTACAGTGTTGTTGGTTTACATTACTTTTGACCTCAATGCATCAAAAATGCTTTCTAGACAATGGACTACTTTTGAAATTTGGTCACCTCTACAGTCATAGGAATGTAGGAACAGGAGACCATTCAGCCCCTTGAGCCTGTTCCACCAATTCGCACATGGTGATGTCTATTAAAATAGCAATGTGATAATGACCAGGTAATCTGTTTTGTGATGGTGGTTGAAAGATAGATATTGGCTAGAACATTGGAACGATGTCCCCAGCTCCTCTTCAACATGGGGTCACGGGATGTCTCACACAAAACATCCCAGGGCAAATAAAACTCCTGTCTGACATTGCACTGGGGAAAGGTGGGGGGAGGAGCAGGGGCTTGATCTTCTCCTCCCAACCAAAGCTGCCAAATTGCATCAGGAGACTGAAATATGCACTGTTTGGGACCATGATTTCAACTTTTCCAGGCCATTGGCCAGTCAAGGCCCAGTGCGCTGTTAGAGTGCCCTCATTATTTACATCTCCACTGCAAATGTGTTTCCTTTCTCATGGCATTTTCCTGGGAGATGGATACTTTCCTGTAGGCAGTGAGACCCTTGCTGAGCAAGTTACTCTGCACACCTTAGAGTAGGAAACCTCTTGATGGGTACGTTTAAAAGGTTTGACCTCTTATATCCCCATTCTGCTCATACACGCCTCACATGCTGACCATCCCCATGCACTTTCCATACCCTTTGATGCCCCACGTGTCCCTTCCACTCATCCCCCAACCCACTCTTCAAATGCCCTCTATGTAGTGAAACACACAGCCATATAGGAACACCAGCAAGTCTTTGAAATGCCCCGAAGCTGACAAAATAAACAAACAGGCTTTGAAAATCTTCCTTGAAAATAAATTTCCCTCTTACAATCTCATAAAATTGTCAATCAAAAATAATATGAAAGAAAATATTTATCCCCCTTAATAACTCATAATTCTGCCAAAAATAAACAGACATGTATTGAAAAACCACTTCCAAGAAAGTTACCACATTCTTACAAAGCGTCAATAAAACGAAGCTAGCTCTCCATCTCACAGCTGTATCGACATCACCAAATGGATTAGTCCTGAAGCTCAGTCAAGTTTTCAGAATGAGGTCACCTGGTAACTGTGTCAAACGAAGCAGGCTGAGCTAATGGCCAGAGAGTGTCGGAGGTACTCAACAGATCAAGCAGCATCTGTGCAGAGAGAAACAAAGTTAATTTCAGCTCATGGCCTTTTATTATGTTAGTTCTGCTATCTTTTCAGAAACCAGAATGCTTTACATTGTGACCATGTCCACTGGAGCCTTTGGGATTGCTAGGGTCGATCCTACTTAGAACATAGAACATAGAACATTACAGCGCAGTAGGGGCCCTTCGGCCCTCAATGTTGCGCCGACCTGTGAAACCAATCTGAAGCCCATCTAACCTACACTATTCCATTATCATCCGAATGTTTATCCAACGACCATTTAAATGCCCTTAAAGTTGGCGAGTACACAACTGCTGCAGGCAGGGCATTCCATGCCCTTACTACTCTCTGAGTAAAGAATCTACTTCTGACATCTGTCCTATATCTATCACCCCTCAATTTAAAGCTATGTCCCCTCGTGCTAGCCGTCACCATCCGACGAAAAAGGCTCTGACAGTCCACCCCACCCAATCCTCTGATCATCTTGTATGTCTCTATTAAGTCACCTCTTAACCTTCTTCTCTCTAACGAAAACAGCCTCAAGTCCCTCAGCCTTTCCTCATAAGACCTTCCCTCCATACCAGGCAACATCCTGGTAAATCTCCTCTGCACCCTTTCCAATGCTTCCACATCCTTCCTATAATGCGGTGACCAGAACTGTACGCAATACTCCAAGTGCGGCCGCACCAGAGTTTTGTACAGCTGCGAAACTCAATCCCTCTACCAATAAAACCTAACACACCGTACGCCTTCTTAACAACCCTATCAACCTGGGTGGATCCTGATACCAAATGAAGGAATATATCCACCCAATACATGATAGGCACAGTCTTGATCAGCTTCCTAGATTTGTTACATAGAAGAAAGAACAAAGAACAAAGGAAATTACAGCACAGGAACAGGCCCTTTGGCCCTCCAAGCCTGCACCGATCCAGATCCTCTATCTAAACCTGGAGCCTATTTTCCAAGGATCTGTATCCCTCTGCTCCCTGCCCATTCATGTATCTGTCTAGATATATCTTAAGTGACGCTATCGTGCCAGCCTCTGCCACCTCCACTGACAACGCGTTCCAGGCACCCACCACCCTCTGCGTAAAGAACTTTCCACACATATCACCCATAAACTTTTCCCCTCTCACCTTGAAATCATGACCCCTAGTAATTGAGTCCCCCACACTGGGAAAAAGCTTCTTGCTATCTACCCTGTCTAGACCTCTCATGATTTTGTAGACCTCAATCAGGTCCCCCCTCAACCTTTGTCTTGCTAATGTAAATAATCCTAATCTACTCAACCTCTCTCCATATCTAGCGTTCTCCATACCAGGCAGCATCCTGGTGAACCTCCTGTGCACCCTCTCCAAAGCATCCACATCCTTGGCGACCAGAACTGCACACAGTATTCCAAATGTGGTCAAACCGATGTCCTATACAACTGTAACATGACCTGCCAACTCTTGTACTCTTGTACTCTTGTACTCAATACCCCGTCCGATGAATGAAAGCATGCCGTATGCCTTCTTGACCACTCTATCGACCTGTGTTGCCACCTTCAGGGAACAATGGACCCGAACACCCAGATCTCTCCGTACATCAATTTTCCCCAAGGCTTTTCCATTTACGACATAATTTGCTCTTGAATTGGATCTTCCAACATGCCATGATATTTATTACATCTGGGATGCGCAGGATCTGGGATGCGCAGGATCTGGGGTGTACAGGATCTGGGATGCACAGGAATCCTTTGTATATAAAAGAGCAAGTACACATTATTGTGAGAGAAACATTCTGGTACACATCTTAGATACAGCCAACCACCAACAGGTTTGCTTGTCCCAGGAAGCTTGTATCCTGTTGAGTGAAGCTTACTTGTGTCAGTTAAGCCTTTTAGGTACTAAGTGGCTTTTACAATGTCTCTGATTTCTCTTGTAATTAAATTCCCTTATCCCTGATGTTAAGGATAAATAAAAGGGGGTAGTTCTCATGTGTTTCCTTTCAATGAGTTTCTTCTCCTGATTGACTGGAGAAGCTACTCCAAATTTTAATGATATTCCTCAGCTGAGGAACTGACAACGCTTTGGCTCATTCTCCCCATTGTGTTATCTGATCCTGTTGCTTCCTCACGGTTACATTCATTAAAAGAGACAGGTTGTTAATAAGTTATGCCAACGTACTGAAGTTAAATCACTGATCAACAATCTAAAGTGGGAGAAAAACACATATCACAAAATATTGCAATTAATTCAGCCACAAATACCCGCCTAACCATTTATCATATTTAATGATGAGACATCTCTAAAGTAAACATGTCTGTGGGCTGTGTTGTTAATGTAACATTTTGTAATGAAGCCAAGCACATTTCCTACTGATTACTAATGGAGACTTGTTCCTCCCAAATGTAGCTTTGTAGTATCCACTCCAATTCTGCATTCCTTACCATTTATCACACTCAATTGGATTTTTTTTTTACAGAGTGGAAGTCCATTAGGCTTCAGCCTCAGGAGTCTCTGAACTCCATTACAAGTTCTCAACTGTTTAAAGATCCAATCTTATGTCTCCACATTTCCCACAGACACTCGCAAGAATTTAGCTGAAAGCAGACTCAATATGGATTAGTATTTCAAATCCAAAAATTTACAGGGTCATGAATGGGACGGTGAAGATAGTCAGATAACTCTCAAAAGTAGTCAATAAATAATTTTTATTTGAATATTTAATGGAACAGAAACTTAGATTTTACAATTTGTGATAAAAAATGACGCTAACAATTTACTAATTTTACCCAGACGTTTTCTGAAGGAATGTTGCCTGTCACCCACTACAGCAGTCTAGAAATTACAACAACGCAAGCAATTATTGATGTCCTCACCCAATTAGATTGAAAACATCTTGTAGCAACACACCAGGTGCTATTTTGATCAGTGTTAAGAAAGGCAGTAGGTGCATGCAGGGCCAGGGAAAGCAATATGTTTGAATGTCTTGATTTAGCAATTTGGAATTTTGATTCAAGGTACAAAACAGGCATTCGCTGGTTAAACACTCAAGTGATGATTAGACACAATTTTCAAGGAGCCATACGAGAGGATGGTGTCTGGTATTTTTAAAATTCACTTGAGGGACATAGGCATCGCCAGCTGGGCCCAGCATTTATTGCCCATCCCCAGTTGCCTCTTGAAAAGGTGGTGGTGAGCTGCCTTTTTGAACCACGGCAGTCCATGAGCTGTAGGTAGACCCACAATGCTCTTAGGGAGGATATTCCAGGATTTTGACCCAGTGACAGTGAAGAAACAGCGATATGTTTCCAAATCAGGATGGTGAGTGGCTTGGAGGGGAACTTGCAGGGGGTGGTATTCCCATGTGTCTGCCGCTCTTGTCCTTCTAGATGGAAGTAGTCGTAGGTTTGGAAGGTGCTGTCTAAGGATGTCTGGTGAATTTCTGCAGTGCATCTTGTAAGTGGTACACACTGCTGCTACTGACTGTCGGTGGTGGAGGGAATGGATGTGTGTAGATGTGTTGCCAGTCAAGCGGGCTGCTTTGTCCTGGATAACAAGCATGGGGCTGGATGAACACAGCAGGTCAAGCAGCATCACAGGAGCAGGAAAACTTGATGCTTCGGGCCTAAACCCTTCATCAGAAATGTTTTGTCCTGGATGCTTTCTAGCTTCTTGAGTGTTGTTGGAGCTTCACCCATCTAGGTAAACAGAGGAAGGATTCTGAGGAAGGGTCACCGGACCCGAAACGTTAACTTTGCTTTCTCCTCCATAGATGCTGCCAGACCTGCTGAGCTTTTCCAGCAACTTTGTTTTTGTTCCAGGTAAGCAGAGCGTGCCCTGTAGATGGTGGACAGGAGTTGAGGAATCAGGAGATGAGTTAATCGCTGCAGTATTCCTAGCCTCTACCTAGTCTTGTAGCCACTGTGTTTATGTGGTGAGATCAGTTGAGTTTCTAGCCAATGAAAACCCCCAGGATGTTGATATGGGGGATTCAGTGATGGTGATATCCTTGAACATAAAGGTGTAAAAGTTAGATTCTCTTTAGGTCATTGCCTAGTTCTTGTGCTGCATAAATATTATTTGCCACTTGTTTGCCCAGCCCGGATATTGTCTGGGTCTTGTTGTATGTGAACAAATACTGGTTCAGTGTCTGAGGAACCCCCAAATAAAGCAAAACACTGTGAATGCTGGAAAGCTGAATTTAAAACAGAAGGTGCTGGAGAAACTCAGCAGATCTGGCAGCATCTTTGAAGAGAGAGAAAGAAGTTAATGATTCGAGTCTGACATGACTTTTTCAGAACTGATGGGAGCTGGATAAAGATGGTTTTATGTTGTTGACAAAGGGGGACAAAGTATGAGTGGTACACCTCCGCACTGACCATAAGAATGACCCCAACCATCCAGTTGTTTGTCACTCCAATAAACTACCTTGCTCCCATGCTAATATTTCCATCCTTAGCTTGCTACAGTGTTCTGACAAAACTCAACGCAAGCTGGAAGGAACAATGCCTCATTTTCCCTGCATGACTTTATAGCCTTCAGGCCTCAACATCGAATTTAATAGGTTTTGAACATGTAGGCTATCCTGCATTTTGATTAATTCCCCCCTCCTCCCGAAGTTTGTATCTGGCTAGGTTATTTTCTCCGATACAAATCTGTAGTCTGCATCGAATTACATCACAAAATTTGTTTCATCGCAATGAGCATTCTCTTTGTCTTTTACTCAGGACATACTCACCATTGGTTCCACTTGATCCCCCTTCTCCTTCATCGACAGCAGAAAACTGGTCAATTTCCAGCTCCTTTCACTTCTGAAGACAAGCGTTTGGACTTGAATCATTAGCTCTGTTTCTCTCTGCGCACAGACATTGCCAGACCTGCTGAGTTTCCCTAATGATTATTTTGGTTTTGTTTCTGAGGAATCACGAATGGTGCTGAACATTGTGCAATCATCAGCAAACATCCCCACTTCTGACGGAGGGAAGGTCATTGATGAAGCAGCTGAAGATGGTTGGGCCTTGGACACTACCCTAAGGAACTCCTGCAGAGATGTCCTGAAGTTATTTTTTAGAATCCCTACAGTGTGGAAACAGGACCTTCGGCCCAACAAGTCCACACCTTGGAGCATCCTACCCAGACCCATCCTCCTATAACCCACACACCCCTGAACACAATGAGCAATTTAGCATGGCCAATCCAACTAGCCTGCACATCTTTGGACTGTGGGAGGAAACCAGAGCACCCAGATGAAACCCACACAGCCACGGGGACAATGTGCAAACTCCGCACAGACAGTCACCTGAGGCTGGAATCGATCCCAGGTCCCTGGTGCTGTGAGGCTGCAGTGCTAACCACTGAGCCACCGTGCCGCCCTTGAGATGACTGACCCCCTACAACCACAACCATCTTCCTATGTGTCAGGTATGACTCCAACCAGCAGAGTTTTTGCCTCCTCATACCCATTCATTCTAGTTTTGCCAGAGCTCCTTGATGCCACACTTGGCCGAATGCAGTCTTGATGTCAAGGGCTGTCACTGTCAACTCACCTGGAATTCAGCTCTTTTGTCCATGTGTGAATCAGGGCTGTAATGAGGTCAGGAGCTGAGTGGCCCTGGTGGAACCCAAACTGGGCGTCACTGAGCAGGTTATTGCTGAGCAGGTGCTGCTTGATAGCACTGTCGACAATCCCTTTTATTACATTACTTTACGAATGAGAATAGGCTGATGGAGACTGGATTGTGTTACGTCTCACAGTGATTAGGTGTAACTTGTACACACCAAGAGCTGCTACAAACATCTGTTAAATCTTTCAGTCCTCACATTATCCACATCTCAATATTATGTTATGAAAGCTAACTTTTGTATTGCGTCTCCACTTCCAAATACTCTGCTGGAGGAAAAAACCAAAACATGGTGGTGGATCAGGTTGGACTCACAAAAAACACAGAAATTGCTGGAGAACCTCAGCAGGCCTGGCAGCATCTGTGGAGACAAAAACATTTCAAGTCTAGTGACCCTTCTTCAATTGGATTTGTTTCGCCTTTTGTGTACAGGACAGACCTGGGCAATTTTCCACATTATCCGATAGATGCCAGTGTTATAACTGTACTGGAAGAGCTTGGGTGGGAAGCGGTAAATTCTGGAGCACACATCTTCAGTACTATTGCTGGAATGTGGCTAGAGTCCGTAGCCTTTGCAGTATCCAGTGCCTCCAACTATTTCTTGATATCATGTGGAGTGAATTGAATTAGCTGAAGACTGGTATCTGTGATGGTGCGGACCACAGGAGGAGGCCGAGCTGGATCATCTACTCAGCACTTCTGGATGAAGAGTGCTGCGAATACTTCAGCCTTATTTTATGCCCTGATGTGCTGGGCTCTTCCATCATTGAGGATGGGGATATTTGTGGAACCTCCTCCTCCAGTGAGTTGTTTAATTGTCCATCACCATTCACGACAGAATGTGGCAGGACTGCAGAGCTTAGATCTGATCCATTTGTTGTGGAATCACTCAGTGCTGTCTATCACTTGCTGGTTATGCTGCTTGGCATGCAAGTATTTCCATTTGGTAGGTTCACCAGGGTGACAACCCATTTTTAGGTATGCCTGGTGCTGCTCCTGGCATGCCCTCCTGCACTCTCCATTGAACCAGGGTTGATCCCCTGGCTTGATGGTAATGGTTACGTGGGGGACATGCTGGGCCATACAGATTACAATTCTGCTGGAGTACAGATCTGGGGCTGTTGATGGCCCATAGTGCCTCATGGATGCCCAGCCTGGAGTTGCTACATCTGTTTGAAGATTGTCCCATTTAGCATGGTGTCATCCAACATTGTGGAATACTGTTTAATAATCTGAGTGTGTCTTATTGCTGGGTGACTTCACTGTGTCCAGAGTCA
This sequence comes from Ginglymostoma cirratum, assembly GCA_024137785.1. NCBI lineage: Eukaryota > Metazoa > Chordata > Chondrichthyes > Orectolobiformes > Ginglymostomatidae > Ginglymostoma > Ginglymostoma cirratum. Next base: position 807,354 of record JAHRHZ010000139.1, read on the forward strand.
ATGTTGAGGGCAATTCCTTTCTGACTGTATAACGCTCTCGATCCAAAATTGGCTTGTTGGTAGGAGACAGAGGGTGGTGGTGGAGGGTTGTTTTTCGGACTGAAGGCCTGTGACCAGTGGTGTTCTGCAGGGATCAGTGCTGGGTCCACTTTTGTTTGTCATTTATATAAACAATTTGGATTAAAAAATAGGAGTTTATGGATGACACCAAAATTGGTGACAAAGTAGGCAGTGAAGAAGGTTATCTAAGATTACGAGAGGATCTTGGAAAATGGGATGAGGAGTGGCAGGTGGAGTTTAATTTGGATAAATGTGAGGTATTGCATTTTGGTAAAATGAGCAAGGACAGGCCTTGTACAGTTAATGGTGAGACCCTGGACTGTGTTGTCAAACAGAGACCTAGAGGTTCAGGAACATAGCTCTCTTTGAAAGCTGTGTCACAGTTAGACAGGGTGGTTAAGAAGGTGTTTAGCATGATTGCCTTCACTGCTCAGACCACTGAGTATAGGAATTGGGATAGGAGTTAGTGGAATGCATTGCCGGAGAGGGTAGTGGATTTGGCCTCATTAGAGGCATTTAAGTGGCTATTAGATAGGCATATGGATGATAAGGTAGGGGTGGAGGTTAGATAGACCTTAGGTTTAGGGTAAAAGTTCAGCTCAATATTGTGGGCTGAAGGGCATGTACTGTGCTGTACTGTTCTATGTTCTATGTTCTATATCATGTTGCAGATGTTGGTGAAGATGTTTTGAAATGTCGCGTAGGTTCTGGTTGCCCTGCTATAGGAAGGATATTATTAAATTGGAGAGGGTGCACAAAACACTGACCAAGACATTACAAGGAGTGGAGGGTTTAAGTTATAAAGAGAGGCTGGATAGGCTAAGATTATTTCACTGGAGAATAGGAGGTTGAGGGATGATCTTATAATGTTTTCAAAGTGAAGAGGGGCATAGATAAGGTGAACAGAAAATGTCTTTTCCCTAGGGTAAGAGAGTTCAAAACTACAGGCCATATTTTTAAAGTGTGACAAGAAAGAATTAGAAGGACCCGAGGGGCAACTTTTTCACTGATAGTGGTTCGTGTGTGGAATGAAATGCAGGAGGAAGTGAAAGAGGCAGGTACGGTTATAACCTATAGAAGTCATTTGGACAGGTAATTGAATAGGAAAAGGTCTAGAGGGATGTGGGCCAACCGCAGGCAAACAGGACTAGTTTAGTTTGGGAAAATCAGTTGGCATGGACAATTTGGGCTGAAGGGTCTGTTTCTGTGCCTTAAGACTCTATAATAATATGACAGAGGAGAAGTGAATTATAAATCTATCAAATCATTAATCTGACTTCAATCTAAAAACAGGTTGTCTGGAATGGCATGATTTGTATTTTTTCATCTAATCATTCTAGAAAGGAAATATTTCATGTCACTATCTCGCGTTGTTCCTGATATTTAATGAATTTGTTCTGAGATGCTTGAATCAATGTTATACAGCATCAGATCATGTTATGACACAAATATTTGCCTTCATCTCTCTTGAGGAGAGTTTAGTTGCCTCCTGTCTTTGGAAGGTTTGCAGTTCTTGATGGTCAACTTGGCCAACTCCAATATCTGTTACTATTGCTCACTTCGTAAGTGTACAGGTCTCCCTCTGAAGGCAAATGATTTTAGTTCTAATCTATTCTTTTCATTTCACTGTGTCTGTGTACATAATGTTCCACTGATAACTCGGTGAATCCCGACAGTAGAAAGAGCAGTGGGAGATATGTTTCTAATCATTTCACTGGGATCTAATTCATGGCACAGAACTCTTGCTGTGCTGATGTTTTTATAGCAAGCTGCAGTTTACTGCTGGTATCTAAGTGCTACGTTTTATTAACATCTTGCAAAGCAACAAACATTAGCAGTCAGAGGTGCTGTAAACTATTACAAAAAGTGACAGATGACAACAAACAATAATTGTAGGAGCATTTTGGTTTGCTTATCCTCAACAATTTAATGCCCTCCTTCATCTTAGGTTCACAGTCTCTCTCTTATTCAATCAAGACAAAACACAATTTGATTTTGGTTCTCTCCGTGATTGCTTATTTGTCTATTCTGAAAGTGCTGCAAGTGATATCACTGTGTACATGAGTAAGGCAGATTCCCAATTGGCTTTCCTTCACTGAGATACTTTCAATTAAACCAAGGTTAGGGGTGAAGTTAGGACACTTTGAGAGGTGGACGGCCCAGAGACTGAAACTTGGAGAAGTTTTTTCCAGTTACAAAGAGGCTCAGTGCTTAATGAAGTGCTTAAATGCTGAGATTATCAGCAATCTACAGTAATCACACATGCAGCAAAGCTGTGTTGCTGCACTCCTCCAGAAGCTGCACCAAAAGTGTATCTTGCTGAAAGACTTGGTATTGAATTGCCTGAAGCATTGTGAAGTTGTTTTTAAATTGCCAGAGAGCATCAGGGGCTGTTCATTCAAATGGCTGTAAAATTTTAATAAGAGCCAATGAACATTTCTGGCCTTAAACTTTCAAAAGTGTGAACACTTTGATTATAAAGTTAATATTTTGAGTCCAGTGACTCCTCATCAGACTATTCGCCAGACCTGAAGCATTAACTCTGTTTCTCTCTACACAGATGCTGTCAGAGCTGCTAAGTTTCTCCAGCAATTTCTGCTTTGGTTTCAGATATCCAGCATCCACAGTTCTTCCTTTTGTTTTAGACACTAATCATTGTTGGAGAGTTAATAAATAAATAGACATATCTTCTGAACTTTTCCTTTCTTTGTCATCCCTCTAAGATCATCTTCCTTTCGAGGTTTCACTGCCAACACTGACTTTGCTGTCTGAGTACAGTGTCATGTCACTGCCAGGGAAGGTCTGAATTAGGGATTTTGGCACCTAATACTCTCATGAAAGCCGAGATAAAACAGGAAGCAATCTTCATACACTTCTATGGGCATTTATTTCCTTTGATGTACATCACAAGCATGTACCTCAAACTCAAACTCAGTTCCCAGTGTCCCACTCCATAGGAGCTCAAGTGAATCCTTCATTGATAATTCTTATTCAACTGACCATAATTAATATACATCTAACTGAGTGGAAAACCAACGTGTCTCAATCACAAAAACCCCACAAAAATTTTTGGAAAAGCTCAGCAGGTCTGGCAGCATCTGTGGAGAGAAATCAGAGTTAACGTTTTGGGTTGAGTGATCCTTCCTCAGAAGACCTCATCATGTCTCAATGTTCTTTTCATCTTATGAATTTTAGCCACTCTTGTAATATAAGAAACATGGCAGCTGATGTGCACACAGTAATCTTCAATAAACAGGAATGTACAAACAAGGAACAAGAGTAGTCCACTTGGTCATTCAAACCTGTCTCACCATTCGATATTCATGTAATACATTAATGATCTGGATGAGGGAATGGAGGACATTGTTGCTAAGTTTGCAGATGACAGAGAGATAGGAGGAGGCACAGGTGGTGTTGAGGAAGTGGGGAGGCTGCAGAAGAAGCTTGGACAGACTAAGAGAGTGAGCAAAGAAGTGGTTGGTGGAGTATAATGAGGGAAAGTGTGAGGTTATGCACTTTGGTAGGACGAATAGAGACATAGGCTATTTTCTAAATGGTGAAAGACTTTGGAAATCTGAAGTAAAAGGGACTTAGGAATCCTAGTTCAGGATTCTCTTAAGGTTAATATACAGGTTCAGTTGGCAGTTGGGATGGCAAATGCAATGTTAACATTCTTTTCAAGAGTATAAGAGCAGGGATGTATTGCTGAAGCTGCATAAGGCTCCAGTCAGATTGCATTTGGAATATTGTGAGCAGTTTTGGGCCCTGTATCTAAGGAGGGATGTGCTAATATTGGAGAAGATCCAGACAAGGTTTACAAGAATGATCCTGGGGATGAAGGGCTTGTCATAGGAGCAGTTAAAGACTCGGGGTCTGTACTTTATGGAGTTTAGAAGGATGGGAGCGGGGGGGTGTGTGGTTGGGGGCGAGATCTGGTTGAAACTTACTGAATACTGAGAGGCCTGGATACAGTGGACATGGAGAAGATGCTTCCACTTGTAGGAGAGAGTGAAGGGATGACCCTTTAGAACTGAGATGAGGAGGAATTTCTTCAGCCAGAGGATGGTGAATCTTTGGGACTATTTGTTGAAAAAGGCTGTGGAGGCCAAGTCATTGAGTGTACTTAAGACAGAGATAGATGAGTTCTTGAATTCCCCTCCCTAAGGGCATTGAGGGTCTGCCTACAGCACATGGACTGCAGCGGTTCAAGAAGGCAGCTCACCCCCACCTTCTCATGGGGCAACTAGGGACAGGCAAGAAATGCTGGTCCCAGCCAGCAACGCCCACATCCCATGAGTGATTAGAAATGAAATGGAATGCCAGGATAGAAATTGTGCTCAAGTCTCATGAATAGAGTTTGAACCCAGAACATTCTGGGTCAGAAATCTTTACCCACAGGCATTGAACACCACTGGGAAAATGATTGCTCCCACATTTGTGAAACTTGCTTGAACAATCTTGGCTTATGCACCAATCTTACCCTGGGTTTCAGCTCCTATCTCTAGGCATTCTTTGTGTGGAGATTTTAGAGTTCAGGTTATCTTTAATCACAAGACCTCAGTCACTTACAACTTTATTTTTAAAAAATAAATCTGTTTATAGGTGTTTGGATACGCTGCTGAAGCTGGGCTGGAAGGTCTGGGTTTAAGTTCAACTCTTCCCTGGGTCTGTGGCATATGATGTCTGAATAGGATGATTAAAAATAAAGTGACCTGCATCTTAAGCCACTGTTCCTAACAGCTGGCTAAGGTCAACAATCATCCAACAGCATGTTATTCCAACACACAAACACAGCAGGCCAGGCAACAGCTGGAGGAAAGGAGCAGTCACCCTTCTTCAGGACCGGGTGTGGGGGTAGGGGGAGCTGCAGATAAAAGTCGGGTGGCGGGGGTAAGGGATGGAGGCAAAAGGGTGGTGATAGGTGGAAACTGGTGGTTGGTATGGCCTGGTTGTTCGATGGGAGGGATGGATCCAGTTGGTGGCTGGAAGGGAGGGTCATAAGGTGGAATGGATGGGAGAAGGTGGGGCTGGAAAGGAAGCTGGGGGATGGGTGGGAAGGTTAGTTGAAATTGGAGAGCTCAATGTTGGGCACTCTACAGCCCAGAGGACTCAAGCGGAAGATAAGGTGTTGTTCCTCAAATTTGGGTTGTGAGTTGCTGGAGGATGCCAAGGACAGACATGTCAGAGGGGGAATGGTGGGGCGGGGGGAGCTGGGAAGTGGAAATGGGCAGTGACTGGGAGGCTAGGTTGGCCGTTTTGGGCCAGGCGAAGATGCTCAGTGAAACAGTCACCTAGTCTATGTTTGGTCTCACCAATGTAGAGAAGATCACATTGGGAGCACCGGATGCAGTAGACTAGGTTGGGGGAGATGCAGGTGAAGCTCTGTCTCATCTGGAAGGACTGTTTAGGGCCCTGGATAGAAGTGAAGGAGGTGGTTTGTGGGCAGGTGTTGCATCTTTTATGGTTACAGGGGGAAATACTGGGGCGTTGGAGTGGTTGGTGGGGAATGTGGCGCGAACTAAGGAGTGGTGAAGAGAATGGTCCTTGCAGAACACAGAGAGGGGTGGGGAGTGGAACATGTTCTGGGGGGTGGGTCTAATTGGAATTGGCGGAAGTGTTTGAGAGTGATACATTGGATATGGAGGCTAGTGGGGTGGAAAGTGAGGGCGAAGGGTACCCTATCTTTATATATGGGGGTGTTTTAGAGCTGAGGAGTGAGGAATGGAGGAGGCACGATGGAGGGCTGTCTGGATGACAGAGGAAGGAAAGAACATTGTTTGAAATAGGAGGACATCTGGCATACTTGGGAGTAGAATGTATCCTCGTCAGAGCAGATGCGATAGAGATGGAGGAATTGAAAAAACAGGGTGGAGTTTTTGCAGGGTATAGGATGGGAGGAGTAGTAGTCAGGTAGCTATGGGAGACTGTTGGTTTATAGTAAACATCGGTCAGTAAACTGTAACTGGAAATGGAAACAGAGAAGTCAAGAAAGAGGAGGGAGGCGTCTGAGATAGACCAAGTTAATTTGAGGGCAGGGTGGAAGTTGTTAGCTGAGTCAATGAACTGCTCCAGTTCAGCCTGGGTGCAGGATGCAGCCATCAATTTAACAGCAGAAGAGTTGGGGAACAGTACTGATGTACATACTGAATAGGGATTGTTTGACATGACCGACAAAGAGGCAGGCATAGCTGGGGCCCTTGCTAGTGCCCATGGCCACCCCCTGGATTTGGAGAGTTAGAATCCCTACAGTGTGGGAACAGGCCCTTTGGCCCAACAAGTCCACACTGACCCTTGGAGCATCCCACCCAGACCCATCCCCCTATAACCGACACACCCCTGAACACTATGGGCAATTTAGCATGGCCAATCCACCTAGCCTGCACATCTTTGGACTGTGGGAGGAGACCGGAGCACCCGGAGGAAACCCACGCAGCCACGGGGACAATGTGCAAACTCCACACAGACAGTCACCTGAGGCTGGAATTGAAGCCGGGTCCCTGGCGCTGCGAGGCTGCAGTGCTAACCACTGAGCCACCGTGCTGCCCTTTTTTTAATAAAAATTTTTTAACATGCTAGAGATCACAGTAGCTTAGGCAGCAACCATGGAGAGGGAGCAAGCTAACGTTTCGAGTTTAGAATTAGAATCCCTACAGTGTGGGAACAGGCCCTTTGGCCCAACAGTGGTAAGAAAGTGGTAAGAATTTAAGGAAAAGTTATTAAGGGCAAGGACTAATTTGGCGAGGCAGAGGAGGGTGTTGGTGAGGGGGTGGGAGGTGGAACGGTGGAATGGGATGTGTCTGTTGGACAGGAAAAGAACTGAGGGCCTGCGGGCCATCCTTTTGGGGTATGGACATGTATAGTCATTGCACGTCCATAGTAAAGATCAATGCCAGGCGCCAGGGAACGAGAAGTTTCTGAAGAGGTGGATGGTGTGGTTTTTGTCCTGGATGTAGGTGGGGAGAGCCTGGACCAAGGGGGACAGAATGGAGTCGAGGTAGGAAGAGATGAGTTCAGTGGAGCAGGAGCATGTGGAGATGATGGGTCGGCCGGGGAAACTGGGCTTGTGGATCTTGGGGAGCAGGTAGGACTGGGCAGTGCAGGGCTGGAGGACTATAAGGCTGGAGGTGCTGGAGAGGAGGTCACCAGAAGCAATGGGATCATGGACAGTGTGGGAGATGGTGGCTTGATGGGCCATGGTGGGGTCATGGTAAAGGGGGAGGTAGGACCTTGTGTAGGATAATCCAACAGGTTTATATGAAGACACAAGCTTTTGGAGTCTCACTCCTTCTTCAGGTGTCAGTCTCCAAAAAGCTTGTGTTTTCAAATAAACCTATTGGACTATAACCTGGTGTTGTGTGATTTCTGACCTTGTCCACTCCAGTCCTACACTGGCACCTCCACATTACAGCTGGCTATACATTCACAATGAGATGGATATTAATCACTACACTGCAGCAGCAGATGACACATTAATCCAGGCCCTACTGGCTCACAGATAGTAACATTGCAATTATTGACTTAGCTGAGGTAGCCAAATAAAATGAGCTACTCATCCTGGTTTCTTACAAGAAACATTCCAGGTACAAATATGTTTTCACAAGTTTCACAGAATTTAACTTGATCAAGTACAAACGTAATTCACAATGGAACACAAAAGCTTGTGGTGTCTGGCTGACAGAGCACATGTATCTTGTTCTTTCTGTTGATTCAAGTTATTCTTTTGCCTGTGTCTTTTTACTGTGCACCAAACCAACCAAGAGTTTATTAATCCCCGTTAGCCACCAGTCCAAGACATTATTAACATCATGCTACACTCTTATTAGCTTGCCAATATATGAACAATTTGTGATCAATCTTAGACTAAGTAGTGCGTATCCAGTTTCTAATTGGCTTCTTTAACGATGGCCATGTCAGATTATTACACTTATTACTTCCAGCTGCCTCCTGATTCCTTTATCTTAAAATTTCAATCCACTGTAAGATTATTCCTTCTCTTGCAGCTCGTCCCTCCTTGCTAACTGACTTCATAAATATTTACAGGTTAAGATAGAATCCCTACAGTGCAGATAGAGGCCATTTCACCCATTGATTCTGCACCAACTCTCTGAAGAGTATCCCAACCAGCGCCACTGACCACCGCATTTACAATGGCCCATCTATCTATCTAGCCTGCACATCCGTGGGAAATATGGGGCAATTTCCCATGGTCAATCCACATAACCTGCACATCTTTGGACTGTGGGAGGAAACCAGAGCACCCGCAGGAAACCCACATGGGAACGGGGAGAGTGTACAAACTCCACACAGACAGTCGCCCGAGGGTGGAATCGAACCTGGGTCCCTGGTGCTGCGAGGGAGCAGTTTGCCACCAACCTATGTGCCATCCAATATGACAGCAGTAGACTCATTTGTGTGTCTGTCTTAAATGCCTAATTGGTATGTCTAAGTATTCTGAAGAATTCCAAAGTCTATCAATCCTTTAGACAAAAGAGGCAAATGTGACCTTGTGATAACTATTAATACCTAAAACAAGTTTAAACCCAAAATAACCACAAAAACTAATATACACAGGCTTATCACATGCTGTCACTAAACTCAACCATCTATGTGTCTTTGAGGAAAAGTTTGTTAACTCAAAGCATTTTTATTTTAATCAGTGTAAGTTTCTATTAGTCTGGACTATAAAACAGCCATGAAATCATTAACCCATGATGTTACTTTTGAGTCGCGACAGCAGATTATCCTTCCTTACAGAAAGTGTTTCACAGTTAATAACAACTAAACAGAATATAATTGAATTTCTCACTTGCTTGATCAAGCCAAAATTATTGAAAAATAACTCAATTGATAAGAGTGCTAACAAACTTAGATCATAACATACATTTGGTTCCAGATTCCAATCCCCTTCTAACTGGAATCAACTTGGCTGCAACTTCTGAATTCTCGCAGCTGGACTCAGGTCACTTGAGAAATTCAATGGAGAAATTGTCTACCATGTGGCAGACATTGTCAGACACCGTGACTCTGAATATTCAGCAGCAGTCTCTGTTCCCAGCCTGCGGCATTAAGTGATTGGCTCACAGAAATGTCATAAGGACATGAAAAGTGTGAAGGTGATTACACTGTAAAGGGTGAGACTGAGTGATATTCTCAGAACAGTGGGTCGTTATCTACACTCCAAGGCCAACAAAGTTAAACCTCACCAAACGTGTGATGCCTAAAGACCGTCCTACCCCCTCTGCATTTTCTAACCTTTTTGTGTTGCAAGCTGGAGGAATCAATCACTGAAATGATTTGGATGGAGTATCAGACTGGTTGAGGAGAAGATAAAGGTAAGAATTATCTTCAGGGGAGGTTTCACAATTGGGGTTGGTTGGCTCATTTGACTGGATAGCTGGTTTGCAATGCTAACAGAATTTCCACACTAAGGTTACTGAGAAAGTCCCACCTTCTCAATCTCTCCCTTTGCCTGAGGCATGGTGACCCTCAGGTTAAATTTCTAGCAGCCATCTCCCCAATGAGAGAGCAGCCCTACAATCCTCAGGCACTGTGGTAACTTTACTTGCTCCACTACTAACACCCTTGGCCCCAGGCTTCTGAAACTGCCTCTCTATTTTTAAATTCTACCTCTTCAAATTTGTTTTTCGTTACCTGTTACATTTTTATGTGCCTTAATGTCAAGGATTTTCTGATAACACTCTTGTAAAGCACATCAGGACATTATAGTAATGTGAAGGGTGCTCTATGAATGTAACTTGTTGATGTTCTCTTTATCCAATTCTAGGTAGCTCTGAGAAAACAAATCAAGTGTCAATCCCCAAAGGTCAGGGCATAAATTTGCAAAGATCCGAAGAGGCAAGTTAGATTGAGAAGCACCAAATTTTAAGTATGGATTTGAAAAAGTTTTATGGAGAGAGAGCAAGCTAACATTTTGAGTCAATTTGAAACCTGCTGTGATTTCCAGCAGTTTTTGTTTCCAGTTAAAACACTGGTGCTTTGCAACTCTTAAATAAACCAGGTCAGCTTCAACAGCTGCAATTACAAAACATTGGTTTGAGCTCAAAGCAGACAATGACAGAGCTGACAGTCAGGAGGAGGTACACACAACACAAAGCTACAAATCCTTGATCAGACAGAAATGATGCTGGTGTGAAAGAACTCAAACATGGCAAAGAGGAAACCAAACAACTACCAAAGCAGCAAATGGAACAGATCTTGATTTCCAAGAGAACTAAAACAAAAACATTTGAAGAGGCTGGTGATGAAGGAAAGAAGTATACTGGGTCAACAGGAGGCTAAAACCTGGATGGAATTTGAAGAATCCAGAGTGTAAAAACTTCAAAATGAGTGAGAAATACTTTGGAAATCAGGTCGTAAATTCCAAGACTTGAACCAATTGAAATATCCTGAGCTAAGGGACTAGTCAGTGGCTAACCAGGTGTAAAACCTGGCTGTAGTGAGTCAGGATAAGTGAATTCTGGAATAGCATCCGCCTTCCAACATAGAAGAACCTGAGAACGTAAACATAGCTGACAGAAGTATCACCGATACTCAGCTCTTCATTTGTCTTTGAGATCTGGTATCCTCACTGGTAGGTATGGCAATCAGACCAATCATCATCATGACATATAAAAGATAAGGCTGAAGCATTTGCAGCAACCTTCAGCCAGAAGTGCCGAGTGGATGATCCATCTCGGCCTCCTCCAGTGGCTCCCAGCATTACAGATACCAGTGTTCAGCCAATTTAATTCACTCTGCGTGACATCAAGAATTGGAGACACTGGATACTGCAAAGGTATGGGCCCTGACAACATTCTGGCAATAGTACTGAAGATTTATGCTCCAGAACTTGCCACTCCCTTAGCAAAGCTGTTCCAATACAGTTGCAACATTGAGGATGCCAATATGGAAAAATGCCCAGGTATGTCTTGTACACAAAAAGCAGGACAAATCCAATCCAGCAAATTAGTGTCTTCTTGATCATCAGTAAATTGGTGGATGGTGTCTTCAACTGTATGTCTCTTTCTGAGGTCCAAGGTGGTGGCAGAGCAAGATGCTCCAGCCAGAGCTCCTCTGCTCCGCCTGTTCTTTCCCTTTGTTTCCCCGATTTTTTCAAACTTTTAATTTAAACTTACTGAGAGGGAAATGGAAGAGATTCAAGGTCGTTGCTGGAGAGTCACCGATATGAGGCTTGGACCAGAGGCCAGGCCCCCGCGGACCGGAGGCCAGGCCCTGAAGTTTGAAGTCCACCATGGTCTAGAGACTGGGCCCAGACAGCCTGAAGGCTCGGTGCTGGCACGGACTTGGTGAAAAGACTAAAATTTGAGTACGTTTTATAAAGAAAATTCCTTATTCTTTATTCTTTTGCTGAACATTTATTTATGATTCTTTCAAGCCTCAAAACACACACTTATATGTTCTGTACCTAGGTACCTTGTGCCTGAGAAGGCACTAAAGTGGCGACATTACAAACTTCGCATTGCACTCATTCGAATGTACGTGACAATAAACACGAATTCAATTCGGTTCAATTCAATGCTATCAAGCAGCACTTGCTCAGAAATGACCTGCTCAATGGCACCCAGTTTGGGTTCTGCCAGGGCCACTCAGCTCCTGACCTCATTACAGCCTTCGTTCACACATGGACAAAAGAGCTGAATTTTAGAATTGAGGTGAAAGTGACAGCCCTTGACATCATAGGCACATTCGACTAAGTGTGGCATCAAGGAACCCAAGCAAAACTGGGATCAATGGGAATCAGGAGGCAAACTCTCAGGAGGATAGAGTGATTCCTCGCACATAGGAAGGTAGTTGTGGTTGTTGGAGGTCAATCACCTCAGCTCCAGGATATCTCTGCGGGAGTTCCTTAGGGTAGTGTCCTAGGCCCAACCATCTTCAGCTGCTTCATTAATGACCTTCCCTCCATCATAAGGTCAGAAGTGGGGATGTTCACCAATGATTGCACAATGTTCAGCATCATTCACCTCAGATACTGAAGGCAGTCCGTGTCCAAATGCAGCAAGATCTGGACAATATCCAGGTGTGTGCTGACAAATAGTGAGTAACATTCACGCCACACAAATGTCAAAAAGAAACAGACAATCTAACCACTGTGTCTCGACATTCAGTGACCATCACTGAATCCTCCACTATCAACACCCTGGGTCATGACTGACCAGAAATTCAACTGGATTTGCTCCATAAACACAGTGGCTACAAGAGCAGGTCAGAGACTAGGAATACTGCGGTGAGTAACTCACCTCCTGACTCCTCAAAGCCTGTTCACCATCTACAAGGCACAAGTCAGGAGTGTGATGGAATATTCCCCACTTGCCTGGATGGGTGCAGCCTCACCAGCACTCAAGAAGCTTAACACCATCCAGGACAAAGCAGCCCCTGCTTGACTGGCACCACATCCACAAACATCCACAAACATCCACTCCTTCCACGACTGACGCTCAGTAGCAGCAGTGTGTGCCATCTACAAGATGCACTGCAGAAACTCACCAACAATTTTTATACAGCACTTTCCAAACCCACAACCACTTCCATCGAGAAGGACATGGGAATAGCTCCACCTACAAGTTCCCCTCCAAGACACTCATAATCCTGTCTTGGAAATATATCTCCATTCCTTCACTCTGGTTGGTTTGAAATCCTGGAATTCACTCCCTAATAGCATTGTGGGTCAACAGGTGGACTGCAGCGGTTCAAGAAGGCAGCTCACCACCACCTTCTCAAGGGCATCTAGGGATGGGCAAGAAATGCTGGACCGGCCAATGATGCCCACATCCTTCAAACGAATAAAGAGTCTCGTAAGCACACTTCTTGTTGTATATACTTGATTGTTATTTTGGAAGTGACGGTACATTGCATGCTGTATGTGTACCACTTAGGTAAGATTCTGCTTTTTTATTCTTCCTGCTGAAATGGACAATTTCGCATTCTCCCACAGCATACTCCATTAGCCATTTCTTTAACCACTCATTTGACCTACCCGTATCTCTTTGAAACTCCTCACATCCTTTTCGCAATATATTTTCTGACCCATCTGTGTGTTGTCAGCTAATTTAGCGACCAAACCTTCTGCTCCTTAATCCAAGTCATTTTTGTAATTTAGAACATAGAACAGTACAGCTCAGTAAAGGCCCTTCGGCCCACAATGTTGTGCCGACCTATTATCCTACTAAGATCAATCTACCCTGCATACCCTACATTTTACTATCCTCCATGTGCCTATCCAAGAGTCGCTTAAATGTCCCTAATGTATCTGACTCCACTACCACTGCCGCAGCGCATTCCACACGCCCTCCACTCTCTGTGTGAAGAACCTACCTCTGACATCTCCCCTATACCTTCCTCCAATCACCTAAAA
>JAHRHZ010000139.1:820888-927299 GCA_024137785.1 Ginglymostoma cirratum
CCAATCTACCCTGCATACCCTACATTTTACTATCCTCCATGTGCCTATCCAAGAGTCGCTTAAATGTCCCTAATGTATCTGACTCCACTACCACTGCCGCAGCGCATTCCACACGCCCTCCACTCTCTGTGTGAAGAACCTACCTCTGACATCTCCCCTATACCTTCCTCCAATCACCTTAAAATTATGCCCCCTCGTAATAGTCAGTTCTGCCCTGGGAAAAAGTCTTTGGGTATCCACTCTCTATGCTCCTCATCATCTTGTACATCTCTGTCAAGTCACCTCTCATCCTTCTTCGCTCCAATGAGAAAAGCCCTAGCTCCTTCAACCTTTCCTCATAGGACCTGCCCTCCAGCCCAGGCAGCATCCTGGTAAATCTCCTCTGCACCCTCTCTAAAGCTTCCACATCTTTCCTATAATGAGGCGACCAGAACTGAACACAATATTCCAAGTGTGGTCTAACCAGTGTTTTATAGAGCTGCAGCATAACCTCATGGCTCTTAAACTCAATTCCCCTGCCAATGAAAGCCAACACACCATATGCCTTCTTTACAACCCTATCAACTTAGGTAGCAACTTTGAGGGATCTATGGATGTGGATCCCAAGACCCCTCCGTTCTCCACACTGCCAAGAATCCTGCTGTTAACCCTGTATTCTGCATTCAAATTTGACCTTCCAAAATGAATCACTTCACACTTCTCTGGGTTGAATCCATCTGCCACTTCTTTGCCCAGCTCTGCATCCTGTCAATGTCCCATTGCAGCCTACAACAGACCTCCACAGAGTCCACAACTCCACCAACTTTCGTGTCATCGGCAAACTTACCAACCCTTACTAATTGTTAACTGTTGAGGTCCCATTCCTGATCCCTATGGTACACCACTCGTTAACTCTCAGATTTAAACGTGACCCATTTATTCCTACTCCCTGCTTCCTGTCAGCCCAGCCAATCATCAACCATGCCAATATGTTACCCACTCCATTGTGAACCTTTATTTTCTGTAATAACCTTCGATGCACCTGAATAACTTGGGATGGGCAATGTGTGTGGGCCCAGCCACTGATAGTCACGTCCCACCTGTGAACCAAAAAAAAATGGCATTGAGTGAGTAACTGAGTTGAAAATGTGGAGATGCCTTTATCTAAGGAATTCAGAAGAGGAAGCTCACAGGTTTCATTGCTGATGTAGGTGGTTCGTTGCTTTTTTTTGTAAGTCTCAATTGGCCAGAAAGTCTTGGACTTTGAATTGAAAAGCTCAACTTTCTAAGAATTCCTAATCACTACCCATGATTTCTCAAGGAGATCTATCTTTGAATATCTATCTCTGTGAATACCAATAAAACAAGCAGACGTGACCTCATGGTTAATTAGAATTAATGCTAGGGTCACAAATGAAGCTTGAGTGAGAGACTGAAGAATTATCACTACTGACCCGGATTCTGAACTAAGCCTTCACCTATAAAAGAGGAAGATGGGGTGCTAGAATAAATAACAGAGCTGAGACGATATGAAATTCATGTTTTTTGTATAAAAACAACACATTTTCCATTAAAATATTTCCACAAAACAATATTTTAAATTTAAAAAGCACTTTATTCAACAGTATTCAATCTCATTGGTGTGATTTGATTTGGCTGATTAAAATGAGTAGCAGAGTACAATTTTATTTATGCACTGAGCAGATAATGTCCACCATCTGCCAACTCTCTTTCTGAAGTGACTGTTTAATGTGACTCTGGCTGATGTCTGGAATACATTTATTGTGAAAGTGAAGAGGATAGTGAACACACTGATTCTTCAACCAGCTCCTTTCCAAGCAGCAGAGAGCTCTTTTGGAACAACAAAAACAACAAAAAAAAAATGGGATTCATAACATTACATTGAAACAATAAAAATGCATTGACCCTCATTAGTTGTAACTATTTCTCAGGGGGAGAATGTACTGTTTTCACCCTGACCCCTAACTGCTGCATTAGAAGGTGTTGGGGTGTCTTGCAGAAGGACGTCTCTCTGCTCCACTTTAAGGGCCTCATTTCCTCTCCACTGCAAAATCTGTCAAATTAGTCACAAATAATAAAGAGGAAGTATGGACCATTTGTAAAAGTATGTCTTTTTTGAGATTGTTCTCAAAGTCCAAGTGTGACTCCCATTGATCTTAGCTCATTTAGCGAAGCTGTTCCCTGACACAAGCAGAACTCCAGAAGAAGGATTAGTACCAGATCGGCAGCCCATTAATGTGTGTGATCCCACTTTGAGCAATGCTGTACTCATACCACTCAGCTCTGGGAAGATGATTCTGAGAAGTCCAGCACAGAAGGAGAAAAAGCTCTTCTTGTCACTGTCAAGAAAAACTGAGGGGAAATTTCTTAACTGTTGCTGTGTCATAAATGAGCCAACATCCTTTTTCACATGCTGTGAGGCAATCTTCCTCAGGCTATTACCAAAAAGATGCTGATGGCCCAGTGGTATTATCACTAGACCACAAATCCATAAACTCAGCTAATGCTTTGGGGATAACAAGGTGCAGAGCTGGATGAACACAGCAGGCCAAGCAGCATCAGAGAGGCAGGAAAGCTGACGTTTTGGGCCTAGACCCTTCTTCAGAAATGGGGGAGGGGAAAGGGATTCTGAAATAAATAGGGAGAGAGGGGGAGGTGGATGGAAGATGGATAAAAGAGAAGATAGGTGGAGAGGAGACAGACAGTCAAAGAGGCGGGGTTGGAGCCAGTAAAGCCAAGCGGAGGCTTGGGGACTGCTTTGCAGAACACCTACGCTCAATTCGCAACAAACAACTGCACCTCCCAGTTGCAAACCATTTCAACTCCCCCTCCCATTCCTTAGATGACGTGTCCATCCTGGGCCTCCTGCAGTGCCACAACGATGCCGCCCAAAGGTTGCAGGAACAGCACCTCATATTCTGCTTGGGAACCCTGCAGCCCAATGGTATCAATGTGCACTTCATAAGCTTCAAAATCTCCCCTATCCCTACCGCATCCCAAAACCAGCCCAGCTCATCCCCGCCTCCCTAACCTGTCCTTCCTCCCACCTATCCCCACCTCCTAACTGAAGCCTCACCCCCATTTCCTACCTACTAGCCTCATACCACCCCCTTGACCTGTCCATCCTCCCTGGACTGACCTATCCCCTCCCTAACTCCCCACCTACACTCACCTTTACAGGCTCCATCCCCGCCTCTTTGACCTGTCTGTCTCCTCTCCACCTATCTTCTCCTCTATCCATCTTCTATCCACCTCCCCCTCTCTCCCTATTTATTTCAGAATCCCCTTCCTGTCCCCCATTTCTGAAGAAGGGTCTAGGCCCGAAACGTCAGCTTTCCTGCTCCTCTGATGCTGCTTGACCTGTTGTGTTCATCCAGCTCCACACCTTGTTATCTCACGTTCTCCAGCATCTGCCATTCCTACTATCTTTAATGTTTTGTGGATTTCGGTTCAAATCCTGCCACAGCAGATGGTAGAATATGGGTTCAATTAAAAAATATCTGGAATTAAGAATCTACAGATGACTGTGAAAAACCCATCTGGCTCACCAGTGCTCTTCGGGAAAAGGAAATTTGCCTCCACGTGACTGTAGACTGCCCCCTGAAGTGGTAAGCCTCTTGGTCCATAGGCAGTTAGGGATGGGTAATAAGTGCTGGCCCGCCAGCAATATCCATGTCTCGTGAGTGAATGTAAAAGAAAAGTCCAGTCTGGTCTTATTGCATACATGAGGAGAACAGCACACTTTATCAAAGCTTGCTATAACTTTACAGTGAAACATGTCTATAATGTTAAAGGGGATGGACAAATTTGATGTAGAGAGGATGTTTCCTCATGTGGGGCAATGTGGAATGAGAGGTCATGGTTTTAGGATAAGGGTAGCCGATTTAAATTTGAGATGAGCAGAAATCATTTCACTCAAAGGACCATGAATCAGTGGAACTCATTTCCCCTGGAGTGCGGTGGCTGCTGGGACATGGAGTAAATTTAAGGAGGAGATAGACAGATTTTTAATTAGTAATGGGTTATAGAGATCTGAGGAGCGGGCAGGAGGGTGGATTTGAGGCTGAGATGAGATCATATTAAGTAATGTAACAACCTCAAGAGGCTGAATGGCTTACTCCTGCTCCGAGTTCGCATAGATACGTTATCACACCCAAAAATTATCCAGAGAGCTCAATTAATAGCTTAGATAATCATTGCTGCTTTGTAAAAGATAATTGTTTAGCTTGGTTGGATGGGCCTGACATTAGTCTTTTATGTCAAACACAAGGATGTCTGCTTACAGGTGGCACGTGAGTTTCCAGCAGACTTCAGCAGGAGAACATGTACAAATAAACCCTGCATTTTTGACAGGAGATGGAGGATGGTTGCTGTAGTTACCAGAGGTTTCTTTCTTCCCCGTCAGTGTCCTCTGCAAGTAACTGTCAGTCACCCATTGTGCTTCAGAAATTGCTCACAAAAGCATGGAGTTGTCATTACTGATTGCCTGCTTTCTGAGTTGATTCACAAGGTGGAAACTTGACTCCCGCCTGTCACAAATTCTCAATGAATAACAAAACTCATTTGCATTTTCTTTGAAAAATGAATCGCATTTTTCATTTCTCTATTTTTCAGGTACATTGCAGTGACATTTAACGCAAATCTGTTACAGCATTTAAAAAAACATCTAAATAGATAGAATCCCTACAGTATGGAAACAAGCCATTTGGCCCAACTACTCCACACCCTCTGAAGACCGTCCCATCCAGACCTATGCCCCTATCCCTGCATTTCCCCATGTCAAACCCACCTGACCTAAACATCTCTGAATACTACGGGCAATTTCCCATGGCCAATCCACCTAGCCTGCACATCTTTGTGACTGTGGGAGGAAACCGGAGCACCTGGAGGAAACCCACGCAGACATGGAGAGAATGTGCAAACTCCACACAGACATTCGCCCAAGGGTGGAATCGAACCTGGGTCCTTGGTGCTGTGAGGCAGCAGTGCTAACCACTGAGCCACTGTATCTGAATCTTAAGTCCACACCAACCCTCAGAACATCCCACCCCAGACCCATTCCCCAAACAGACCTACTCTACACATCCCAAAATACTATGGGCAATTTAGCACAGCCAATCCACCTAGCCTGCACATCTTTGGACTGTGGGAGGAAACTGGAGCACCCGGAGGAAGCCCACGCAGACACATGGAGAATGCACAAACTCCACAAAGACAGTTGCCCGAGGGAGAATCGAACCCAGGCCCCGGCACTGTGAGGCAGCAGTGCTAACCACTGAGCCACTGTGGCTGCTAAAACAGCTAAATGCATAATTCAAAATTCTAGCCCAGCATTGTCACATGAGTGGGCATCAGCCAGAACATTACATCTCTGCAAAATGGGAATGCAATCCAGCCAATAAGAGTAGGGACAACAGTCTGAGATAAAATGGTCTCATAGAATTACTGATTTTACTCAATGCACAAATGTATGGGTAATTTTAGCCCTGTTTTCCCGAATGGTTTCCAAATCATCATTGTTAGTTTGAGCCCCATGTATTGAGGAATTATGTACAATTAAGATGGCTAAGCAATGCTGTGGAAAACAGTTATCACTTTGTTTGGTTTCTTGCAATTCCTCCTAGTTCTAAAACTCTCAGTCTAAGCATTCAAATCTCACTCTTCCTTTGCAAGGCATGAATTAACATTCAATTCCTTGCTGGAATGTTTACTTACCTCTCAATACCTCCACAATGCAGCCAAATTTATGTTTGCTACTGCTCCAGTGAAACATGTTAGGATGCTTGACAGTGTTAAAGGCACAATATAAATGCAAGTTGTGAGGGCTTTTGTGATACAGAGGTAGTGCCCTTATCTCTGGGTTAGAATATCCAGGTTTAAATATGACATGAGGGAGTGCTGCACAGTTGGAAGTACTGCTTTTCAGAAGAGATGCTAGACCGAAGTCAGTCAATTGTCTCGGGTAAAAGATCTCCTGCTAAAAATGTATCTTATATTCTCGGTATTATGGCTGTTATTTTGATGAGGGCATAAGCTCGGGGTGTTGGATGTGTGACCTGGGAGTGTACAGTGTCAGCAGGCACAGGTCTCTTGTGGCACACTGGTAGTGTCCCTACCTTATGGGCAGGCAACCCAGACTTAAGTCCAACTAGTTCCAGAGGTGCGTCAAAATATCTCTGAACAGAAATATCTATAGTGCAGGCAGATCATAAAGGCAGTCACTGATTCAATGCTAGTGGAGGCTTTTTTCTTTAAACTGGAATGCTCCAGCTATTGCCCTGTTTTAACCTTGTGGAGATGAACATAAGTTTAGAGGCAGTAAGGATCTCGATCTGTACTTCGTAAAGATATCATCAGCAACTTTTAGCTTGGTGGCTGATTTGATTTCTGTCGGATCTGCTTGAATTTGTTGGAGAAATGTTGCGAGTTTTATACTGTTAGTTAAAGTTGGTTCATTGACAGGAAATGATGCCACGTGTGATTAAGTTCTTATTTGGCGTTTCTAGGGATTTTGTTACCTCAGGAAGGTGACGATTGTGCGTTAGCCTCACTTTGTTGGGAACCTTAATATTATATTAAGAGAATATTAATCCAGAGATCCAGATAATGCTCTGGGGTCATGGGTTCAAATCCCACCATGGTGGGATCTGTAATTAGAAATAAAATGATGACCATGAGACAAATTATTGGCAGTTGGGGGAAATACCTATCTAGGTCATTAATCTTCTTCAGGGAAGGAAATCTATCACCTTTACCTGGTCTGGCCTACATGTGACTCCAGACCCACAGCATTCTGGTTAACTCTCAACAGCCCTCTGAAATGACCTAGCATGCCATTCATTTGTATCAACTACTGCGCAGTCTCAACAAAGAAGTGAAACCAGACAGATCCACCTGGCAGCAACTTAGGCACTGGAAGAGATAATGGCAGGAACAGGCCTGTCAAACCTGCAAAATCTTCCTTACTAATATTTGTGGGCTAGTGCCAAAATTAGGAGAGCTGTCTCAGACTAATCAAGCAACAGCCTGTCATTGTCATACTCACAATCATTCCTTACAATGTTCCAGACATCGCCATCACCATCCCTAGATATGTCTTGACCCACCGGCAGGACAGACCCAGCAGAGGGGGCAGCACAGTTTTATACAGTCGGGAAGGTGTTGCTCTAGGAGCCATCAACATAGACTCTGGACCCCATGAAATCTCATGGCTTCAGGTTAAACGTGGGCAATGAAACCTCCTGCTGATTATCACATACCGTCCTCCCTCAGCTGACGAATCCGTACTCCTCAATGTTGAACACTTCGAGGAAGCACTGAGGATGGCAAGGGCACAAAATGTACTCTGGGTGGGGGATTTCAATGTCCACCAAGAGTGGCTCGGCAACAGTATTACTGATCGAGCTGGTCGGGTCCTAAAGGACATAGCTGTTAGATTGGGTCTGCAGCAGGTGGTGAGGGAACCAACAAGAGGGAAAAAATGAACTTGATCTCGCCCTTACCGATCTGCCAGCTGCATTGCATCTGTCCATGACAGTATCAGTAAGAGTGACCATCGCACAGTCCTTGTGGAGACAAAGTCCTGCCTTCACATTGAGAATAACCCCCATCATTTTGTGTGGCACAATCACTGTGCTAAATGGGAGAGACTTCACACAGATCTAGCAACTCAAGACTGGGTGTCCATGAAGCATTGTGGGCCACCAACAGCAGCAGAACTGTACTCCATGTCCTTATTTGGGAATATGTTTTCTCTGCACTTTTAACATCAGTAAAAATTCTATTACAAGCAGTTCCAACTGAAAAACAAATTACCTGGAAGTAATCCAAACAACCAAAGATAATTAATGTTGATATCTTGTAAAATAAAACCCAACAAAAGGTAGGGCTGCCACCTTCAAATTCACCCTTATCGGACAACTAACCCGTTAGAAATATGAGAACAAGAAACCTCACAGCCTGGTTAGACTCCTTCGCTACACAGACACACGCGCACAGACACACACATGGATGGATGGATTGGTGGGGGTGGCGAGGTGGGTGAGCCCAGATTGAAGGTAAGGGGCAGGAGGTTCGAGGAGATCTGAGGAACAACCTTTAACCCCGTGGGTGGTAGGAATCTGGAACTCACTGCCTGCAAGGGGTGAAGGCGGAAACCATCACAGTTAAGTAGTGTTTAGATGTGCACTCACAATGTCAAGGATTACAAGGCTATGGGCCAGCTGCTGGGAAATGGGATTAGAGTTGTTACATACTGAAAACAAGAATCACTGGAGATCACAGTGGGTCAGGCAGCATCCATGAAGGGAGAGCAAGCTAACATTTCGAGTCCAAATGTCAGAGCTTCTTCAGAGCTGAAGTGAAGTGTGGAGGGGGTAGTATTTATGCAATAGTTGAGGGGCGTGGGGAGGCCAGAGTACTTGGGGGAGAAAGGATGTTGACAGTTCAGATTAAGTGATGGGAATGAGAGAATGGCAGAACAATGGTGTGTCTAACTGCCAGACTGGGAAGAACAGACAGCCCCACTGGGGTCGGGGTGGGGGTGGAGGGGAGAGTGGACATGGTGAAGCAGGATGTAACAAGTAAAGCTAAAAGAAAGGGAAGGAATGGGAGTGGGTTCACAATTTGAAAGGTGTTGAACTCATTAAGTCCAGAAGGCTGTAAAGTGCCCAGTCTGAAGATGAGATATTGTTCCTCCAGTTTACACTATGATTCACTGGAACACTGCAGCATGCTGAGGACAGACAAGTCCTGCCCATACCAACCTGCCCCCTCCCCACAGCACCTTCCCCTGTAACCGCACAAGGTGCAACACCTGCTCCTTCACCTTCTCCTTGCTCACCATCCAGGGGCCTAAGCAGTCTTTCCAGGTGAAGCAGCATTTCACCTGTACCCCCTACAATCTTGAGTTCTGTATTCACGGCACCCACAGTGCCCAACTGTACATTGGAGAAACCAAACGCAGGCTGGGTAACCGCTTTGTGGAACACCTCTGGGCCGTGTGCAAGCAGGACCCTGACCTTCCTGTAGCTGGTCATTTTAACACAGCATCCTGCTCACATACCCACATGTCTGTCACCTTTCACCATTCTTTTGCAGGTTGTGTTGTGTTTGTACACTCTTACTTCACATGCTGCTCTGCGTTCAGTAAAAAGTACATTTCACTGTCGCTGAACCTCCTTCAAACAGTTTACACTTTAAGTTGTCAGCTTCTAATACACCCAACATATTTTTACAAAGTCTTATCTATGTTGATTTACGGAGGGCATAAAATTTAATTTCTGCCAATTGACAGCGGTGGCTGAGAGACTGCTCTGGATGTGAATTTCATAGACTCGGGGACTGGTGGCACTGAAATTCAACACAACATGTTGGAAGTGTTTGAATTAATCTGTTCAGATATGATATAACACACATCTAGGACAGCTGGAGTGTGAATGCAAACCTTCTGTCCCAAAAGGTAGGGACAATATCACGGTGCCACAAGTGCCCTGACAACCTGACCCTTGTGCCTTGTGCTGTATTCAGGAACTTAGAGACAAGTGGATTAGCCTATGTTGAAAGCACAATTGCAAACATTCAAAATAAAAGCCTTGTAGCAGCACCATTAAATCAGAAACCTTCAATTTGCCTTTAAAGAATAAATCCACTTTTTAAGATGATACAGTTTTCCAAAGAATGATTCACGCCATAAATTATTTGGATTTTTGTCTTCCTTTGTTTTCGGAAACTTTCTTTTTCCTTTTTGAGTGTCTATCAGTCTGTCTGCAACCAACAACATAGTCAGTGGAGCAATTGATCTTGAGTAGAGTTTGAAATTACAGTGTTTGACACATCCTGCCATTCATTACTTATTTAATGTCTTACCCTGTTAGGTTCTCAGGAAAGAAACTGTGGCATTTGGATAATACCTCAATCTCAGAAACATCTTGAAGTGTGAAGAGTTTCAAGTACATAGAACAACTTTCATGTGAAAGGTAATCAACAGTTACAGTCGTGATGTTAGAATAAAACGGCACAACTTCTGCCTGTGTCACTGGAATGGAGATAGCCAATCCATCCATATTCCCTGCTCCTTCCTCGTCATCCTGCTATTTGTTTTCCCTTTAGATTCTATCCAGTTTCTTTTTGAGAGACATTAGTGTATCTGCTTCAGTCACCCAGTACATTCCAGAGGATAGAAAGTCTGTGTATTTAAAAAAAGCTCCCTATTGTCCTTCAGCTGGTTTCCTTAACTCAGTGTCCCCTAGCTGCTGACTCTCTGCCCGTGGCAACAGTGTCTCCTTACATTTTCAAAGCATTAATGAGTTTTGAACAACTTGACCAAATTCCTTCTCTGCTCTGAAGAGGCCAACTATAAGTTTTATAGACAGCACAGTAGGATCCCACAAACTGTAAGGAGACAAGGGCCAATCAATCTACCTTACGTAGTGTCACATGACACCAGGTTATAGTCCAACAGATTTACTTAAAGTCACAAGCTTCCGAAAGCTTGTCATTTTAAATAAGTCTGTTGGACTATAACCTGATGTCGTGTGACTTCTGACTTTGTCCACTCCAGTCCAACCCCAGTACCTCCACATCATGGGTGGTGTCAACTGAGTCCAGGACATCAGGAGAATTTTCTGACAGAATCGTAGAATCAGAGCTGTATAGCACGGAAACAGACCCTTCAGTCCAACTCGCCCATGCCAATCAGATATCCTAAATAAATCTAGTCTCATTTGCCAACATTTGGCCCATATTTCTCTAAACCCAGCGATGGGAGCACATCAAAAATGAGAGAAAAGGAAAATATTTTCAGCTTAGTGAGGAAAGCAATAAGGATTAACTGGAAAGGCCTTTTTAAAGAGGCAGAACTACCACAATGAGCTCAATGACCTTCCTCAGGGCTCCACAGTTCTATGACAGATAACACGCTCAGTGTCCAGCTCCCAGCACTGATCCACTTTTACAATTTTATCAACACGGCTGTAGGTATTTTCAGCTGCAACTGATTGGAATGGAGAAATCATTACTGGCCTTTTGTAGGTGTATCAACATTTCAAATCGTGGCACCTAACACAACCCTGGAAAGATGGGATTATTTTTTACTGAGCTGCTCTTTCCCTCAGAAGAGTGGGACACTTTGGAGATGCAGGTGGTGATGAAAGGTTGACTGTGAAACATTAACCTGTTGTTAACCTTTACACGGCTGGCTAGTTTTCCAGAAATGTCCAGCATTTATTGTTTTCACTTTAGATTTTCAGTTTGTGTTCATCACTCCCTAAGATCTATCTTCCATTGCTTTAGCCTGAGGTTCTGGTAAATTTTCCGTAACATCCTATGCTGTACAGTTTATTTTTACACCTTCAAAGGCCATTAGTTAAGATCCCGCCTACAAACATAGACGACAGGAGCGGGAGTAGGCCATTTGGCCCTTCAAGCTTGCTCTGCCATTCAATTTGATCCTACCTGATCCTCCAACTCAATATCCTCTGTCTATTTTCTCCCCCATACCCTTTGGTTCCTTAACCCCAAGAACTACATCTAACTCGTTTTTGAAAACAATCAATGTTTTGGCCTCATCCACTTTCTGTGTTAGAGAATTCCACAAAGTGGAAAGTGCTAGCAAGCTCACGAACAGTTCTTAGTTTGGATTCGCCTCTGTTACACTCCTTTCTTCATTAACTGTGCTACAGAAATACAATGGAAATAGTAAAGGCTGTAAAGGCACAGTAGGTCTGGCAGTGACTGTGACGAGATAAAAGGAGTAAGATTTCAGTGCAGTGACCTCTTGCCTGAACAGAGAAATATTACAGCTGTAGCAATTTGCAAGCAAACATGGGGAGGCGATGGCCTAGGGGTATTATTGCTGGACTGTTAATCCAGAGACCCAGATAATGATCTGGGGACCCAGGTTTGAATCCTGCCATGGCAGATGGTGGAGTTTGAATTCAATAAAATGTCTGAAATTAAAAGTCTAATGATAACTGTGAATCCATTGTCGATTGTTGGGGGAAAAACCTGTCTGGTTCACTAATGCCCTTTAGGGAAGGAAACTGCCATCCTTACCTGGTCTGGCCTACATGTGACTCCAGACCCACAGCAACATTGTTGATTCTGAACTGTCCTCTGGGCGATTAAGGATGGGCAGTAAATGCTGCCTAGCCAGTGATGCTCTTGTCCTGTGAAAGAATAAATTTAAAAAATGGAGGCAGGGAAAGACTGGAAAGGAGATATGAGTACAGAAAAAGGGGTTGAATTTGTATAATGGCTTGTGTGACCACAGGAATTCTCAAGGCGCTCTTGAAGGAGTTTCAAAGTGCAGCCACATATGCAAAGTGGGAAAGCTGGGCAGCCAGTGTGCACGCTGCAAATTCCCATAAACAGCAATGTCCTCATAGCCAGATAATCTGCAAATAGTGTGGTTTAATCTGTCTGTAACCAGGGAGAGGGATCAAGTTGGAATTTAGGGAACAGATTTTTGAGGAGACACCAAAAACAATTTGCTTTGCCTCTCGGCAATTGAGTTGGAGAAATCTCTGGGTGATGTTAGGTGAGGGTAGAGAAATGGAAATTGGGGGCTTAGTGACTGCTTGAGTAGATGGTTAGAGGTTCATCTAGAGGTCACATACGACACTCCCTCAGCTCCATTTGTAGTGTTAACCTAGAGACTTAGGTTCAGATTTCTGAAGGAGGTATGGAATTCACAAACTTCTCTCTTCGGGACAAGAGAGCTTCCAAATCAACCCCCAGTGTCCAGGTTAGCTCAGTGATATGGCAGGAGACT
The DNA here is from genome assembly GCA_024137785.1 of Ginglymostoma cirratum. Classification (NCBI taxonomy): domain Eukaryota; kingdom Metazoa; phylum Chordata; class Chondrichthyes; order Orectolobiformes; family Ginglymostomatidae; genus Ginglymostoma; species Ginglymostoma cirratum. The sequence goes on from JAHRHZ010000139.1 coordinate 833,661, forward strand.
GGCACAATGAACTCACTGAAGTGATACTGTCCCTGAAGGAGAAAGGGTGGGGTGTTGGGAATAGGACGGGTGCAGATCGAACTAGAGAAGTTGTAATTGGCAACAACATCATCATTAACTCCAGGCACTGCCTGAACACGAAGGAGCAGCTGGTTGTAATTGAAAATTATTGAATTTGACATTGGGCCTGAAGAGCTGTGAAATGCTTCATCAGAAGGTGAGGTGCAGTTCCTTTGAGCTTATTGGAACATTATAGGAGGCAATAGCTTGCAATGAGAGGGGGTGGTTCAGTCACTTGCGTTTCTCCCCATGAAGCTAGAAGCTGCGTGGGAGGTTTTGACATCACAGCTGGCTGCCCCTACTCCCTGAAACCTTGGTGCAGGGTGCTATAGAGTGTCCACATGTCCCACTGAAAGGCCTAGATCAGGCCATAGTTGAGGTCATCAATAAAAAGGGATCTACTCCATCAATGTGCAACTGATCAATGAGCATTAGATCCCAGTCTTAGGATTCTGCACCAGGTCCCCTGGGAGCTGTGTAAATCTTTGCGAACTCCCATGTTCCTGCTGTCTTTGAGGAGCCTTGAGACTGCTGGAGAGGGGGGTCACTGGGAGACAAGGGGCATGACCCTTTGTGACCCTGGTCGATCAGCCTGTTGCACTGTCCCCTGTCTAAGGACATGTGTAGATACAATGCAGCCTATTCTACCCCCGTGGCCATGGGGCAGCAGGCAATAGGCCTCCTGAAGGGGAAGTTCTGATGCTTTGATCTGTCTGGTGGGGAGTGGGGCCTTACAATACAGTCCAGACAGAGTGTGCTACATAACCGCAGCAGGCTAGGCTCAGTACAACTGGAGCAGGAGTAGAGGGGTAGTAACAGAGGGTGAGGAGCTGGGAGAGCATTGAGGAGGAGGACCATCACCCTTCGAATGGCAGATGTGCCAAGTTAGACAGGGCAAATTGATACACAGTTCTGGTCAATGTGAGCTGGGAGCAGTGATCAATCATTGACTATAATTTTATTGCTGCTGGAAAGGTAAGCAGCCCCTTGTCTGTTCCCAAAAGCAAATGCCTCTTTTGTTTGGTCATGGTTATACTCCATCTAAATATTCTGAACTGTCACTAATTTTCACAGGATTGCACACCATTTCTTTCAATTTGATACCAACTTTAACTTCCCTACTTTGTCACATATGGTTTCTTGTCACACTTTCTTTCTGACTTGCAAAATGACTTTGCTGAGTATTGTGACATCTCAAAGCTCTGTCTGTTGACCTATGCTTAATCTAATTTCCCAATTTACTTTAGCCAGCTCTGTCTTTGTGCACTCATAAATGCCTTTTCTTAAGTTTAAAACATTTGCCTTCTGTCTTCCTTTTTCCAATCTTATCTCTCTCAAATGAAATGTGAAATTCAATCATGATATGATCATTTCTAATTAGGGGTGCCTTCACAATAAGGTCACAAAATAATCCTGTCAGATTGCACACGACCAGATTTAGAGTAGACTGCTCTCTGCTCAGCAGGACAAAGGGTTACTCTGAGAAACTGTCCCAAAAAAACTGCAAATGTATATTTATGCTACCATTGTCAATCTGATTTGTCCAAGCTATATGTAGATAAATATTACCCATGTAATAATGTTATATATTTCCCATATCTGCATTTGAAACACATCACCTGCTCTGTCATTTTTAAAAAAAATTTATCCATAATAAGTCCTAATAATTCCAAGTTTTACTGCTGTTAATTAACCTTGAAACACCAATAAACCTTATATTTTATTCCTACAATCTCTAATTTATTCCTATGATCTGTAATACTGGACTTTTTATTCCTTTCTCCTAAGAGCTTGTACTGAAGAATCTCGGTACCTTGTACCTAAATGGTGCCATAAATGGTGACTTGTAAACCCTTCATGCACTGAGTTGAATACATGTGACAAGCTACTTCAAGTCAAATTCTAACTAAAAAAATGACTAAAAACTCATTAACCAATCTCTAACCCATTTTCTTGTGACGTCACATGTTAATCTTCTCAAATGAGGACAGTCCACAAACTGAGACTCTGTTACTCCTTCAAAGTTGTTGTTTTGGTTGCTCGTTGCATGATTTTCAACTCGACGTTACAGCTAATCTTCAAGTGAACAGCACCTTTCTGTTCGTGGCACCAAATCTCCTCCCTCACCCACATCACAACGTGGGTCTAGCTGTGTCAGTGGTGAACAGCTGTTTTTGAGCTTGTTTCCAATATGTGCTCAGCAAGGCTATCTATGTTCACAAGCAAACCAAAATACCGTCAAGGAATGAGAGTGGGCCACTCAGCCCATTGAACAGCAGAGCGGTTCAATCAGATCACAGCTGATCTGATTTTAACCTTAACTCGACATTCCTGCATATCCCCCAATAATCTTTCATCTCCTCAGTAATTAAGAATCACTCTACCTCTGCCTTTAAAATAGTTAAATATTCTGCATCCACTGTGTTTGAAGGAAGGGAATTCCAAAGGCCCATAACCCTCTGAAAGAGATTTATTCAAACTGAAATTCTACAGAGATAAATCAGCTTTGCTGGTTAGAGAAACTAGTTTGAAGTAACTACCTAATTAACTAAATGCAGCTGCCTCTCTGTTAGGAACCTTGTTTATCACAGATTGGCCAACCTTAACAGCTCACACACACACTGTTAAGTTGCACTCAGTAACGAACGGTTGTCTTAATGATCTGAAAAATGGGTCACTGGACTCAGAACATTAGTTCTGTATCTCTGTTTCCACACACACACTGCCAAAGCTGCTGAGTTTCTTTAGCAATTTCTGGTTTTGTTCTCCTGGTATTTAATTGATAACAGGCTGGAGAGGGAGGGGGAGCAGTAGCAGGGCTGGGTTTTGAGTCGATTCATTTCATTCCAGAGATGGGGCCTCTTTGTCTTGATGATATGAGCACGTGTCACGACATGTGCAGCTTTTCTCCTGCTTTGCCCCTGGATGAGTCCACAGTAACTGGTGAAGGAACATTGTAGGTGCTGCCCTTCCTGTACCTGAATAGTTAACACTGGTGATTATTTGAGGACAAACAACATTCATGGTTCAGTCTCAGCCGATCATTCATCTCCTTCTGACCTCATCCACAAATCTGACCTGCCCAATGCGCACAAACTCAGCACAGCTTCTCATATTTTCAACATTCCTTTCATGTTCTATTCCTTGACTCTGGAACAACAGTTACACAAGATCAAAAACAAAGTTGCTGGAAAAGCTCAGCAGGTCTGGCAGCAACTGTGAAGGAAAAAACAGAGTTAATGTTTCGGGTCTGGTGACCCTTCCCCAGGCTTTTGTGGGCATTACATGACTGGGTAGTTTCAACAAGGCTTCCGAGCTGTGTCCTTCTGCCGTTCCCTGAACTTGAATTCATGATAGACTCCCTTAATGTTATTAATGGTCTGGCATTGTTCTCAGTAGAAAATCTCCAGGCAGCAGCACCTTGTGCACTGCTGCCACAGTGGTATGGTAATAATGTCACTAGGATAGTAATGCATAGGTTTAACATAACCCCCATTGAATGTGTGGGTTCAAATCTCCCCATGGCAGCTGGTGGAATACAATTGATTAAAAAGCCCCAGAGTTATAAACCGAGCCCTTTGTGATGATGATCATAAAGCTCTCAATAACTAACAGTAAAAAACCACCTGCAACATTCATGTTCTGTAGTGGAGGAAATCTGTGTCCCAAATAGGAGGAGGCCATTCAGCCCTTTAGAGTATGCTCTGCCATTCAATATAATTGTGACTGATCATCTCACACAGTACCTTGTCCCTGATTTTGCTCCATACCCCTTAGGCTGAAGCAATGTACCTGAGATAATGAGGTGTAGAGCTGGATGAACACAACAGGTCAGGCAGCAACAGAGGAGCAGGGAAAGCTGACATTTCGGGTCTGGAAACTTCTTCAGAAATGGGGGAGGGGAAGGGAACTCTGGAATAAATGGGGGGGGGGGGCGCGGTGGCGCGGTGATAGAAGGTGGATAAAGGAGCAGATAGGTGGAGAGAAGACGAACAGGTCAAGGAGGTGGGGATGGAGCCAGTAAAGGTGAGTGTAGGTAGGGAGTTAGGATGGGGGTTGGTCAATTGAGGGAAGACAGACATACCATCTCAAGACTTGAGATAGAGCAGCATAGAGACACATTTAAACTAAATTATACAATGCTTTATTTGTCATTTTCACATTAAAAAGGGATTGCCTAGCTGTCATGGGATCCTGTGCAGAAAGATGAATAGTAACAAAAGAATTTAAGACTGTAACCTAACTGAGGAGATCAGTAGACATCAAGTGGTTTATGAATGTATTTTTCTGAATCCCTGAGAATGAATTTCAGCTTTTAAATCGCTCGTCACTATTATGCCTTTAACACAGTAATCATCAGACATTTCCATTCTCCTTTTTCTCCAGCAAGCAGACACTGTCAGTCTTCTGGGATCAGCGCTAAACCTTTCTACACCCAATTGTCAGACAGGACGAGCAAAGGCATTATATTTATATTGTGCCTTTACAGTATTCCCTAGGCTCTGTAACAGTGAAGTTGTAAGACGAATGGGGGACAAAGGCAAAGGAGAGGCTTTGTCATGGGTGACAAAGGATTTGGATGCAAAGTGGCTTATCTCAGTGAGATGTGCACGTTTGTGGCATCTACTATTGATTTTCAGAATGTGCCAGAATTTTAGAGAAGTTTGCTTGAAATGGTGATTTTGCTGTTCAAACCTGCTTATCTCAGCCAGCTATACACCAGGATCTGGAAGTTGTTTTTCCTACAAGGTAAAGGTGGAAGAGGCATGGGTAGGGGTGTAGGGAGTGATTTTTGGGATCTGAGCTGGGGCGGTAGTAAGAGCCACTATTAATTGGGTAAGAGCTGACCAGTACATAAATATTCAGTCAGAAAATGAGTGGTGTTCAGGAGGGAAGGTAAGCCTGGGGGTGGACATCGAGGTAGGATGTAGCAAAGCCAGAGAGAAGTGTGAAAGGTGAAGTAGAGGATTTGTAATTTAATATCTTGGATAGTGACATTGTCAGTCCAGGATGATGAGGGGTGAGCTTTCGAGCTGGACATGTTCCCAATATCTACAAGTTGGAGAAATCGGAGCTCATGGAGGATGAAAAGAGGTAGTCGATGGTGCTGGAATAATCAAAGCTGGGAGTGGGCTGGGCATGGAAAAGATCCCTATCGGAGAGAAGCTTTAACAGGATTCATTGCACAATGGTCAGGATTGGGCATCCTGCTAAATTTGAAAATTGCCCAGTTAGTGACCCTTATAAATAGTGCGTCTGTTACTATCATGAATTTTGTTTGAAAACTTGAGCAAATCAATGTGACTCAACTGGGTCACATAAGCAGTCACTGGAGAACAGAAATCTCTCAGTGTGGGCTCTCTTTGGAGTTCAAATTAGGTAGCATTGGTCCAATATCCAGTTCCTTTCCTACTGTTCTGCTGGGAGCTGTCGAGAACTGGCATGTATAGGTTCCAGGATGGTTTGTGAAGTCTAGTTTTTATGGTTTGGTGGTTGGTTTGGATGTGGTTTTACACGGTCAGTTAACAAGAGAACATGTTTTGCGACCGGCTGGTTGAGGCCTGGGAGTATTCCTGTTTAGATAGTCGTACCAGTGTAGGATTGTATCTGAGCTGCCTCAGACACCTAATCTTGGGGAGCTTTGATGAATACTTTGTCCTATGAAAGACTCACAGCTCTGGTAGTGCGGTGCACTTTACTTTTCAAACAGAGAGAAAAAACTATCTTGGAGTAAACCAGGGATCATGCAAAACGTCAAAGTGAAGTCATATTAAATAGTTTTCATATAGAACCTCAATTTCCTCTTGAGGGCTTTTTCTTATGATATGTGCTGGAAATTCAGATCCCCTTAAACATGTGTTCACCCAGCATTGCTTGTTTGGTATTTTCGGTGCAGCATAAAACCTCATCTAATTGCCTCTGATTAAAATGTAACTTTCCATAGGCGTAAATAAAAGATTTATCGGGTGCTACACTAACCTATTATGAGTGAAATGTTTTCAGAAATAAGAAGGTTTTGATCTTAGAAGGAATGAAAACTAATCTTCAAATGGAAGTGAGCCAAGAATCAATGGTCATCCTGGCATTGTAAGGAGCTGGTTGGCTGAGAGGGTTCAGACAGCTGATTGATCCAGCAGAGGTGACTAGCTCAAAATGAGATTTATCAAAGTTCTAAGTGGGGACAGAAGGGGATGGGCAAGAAGAGGGGGTTGAGTCCCTTTCTTCTTGAGGGAAGACCAGGAATTCCCCTATATCAGGGAAGAACAAAGAAATCTGCCACCAAAGATCACCACAAAAGATTGCACAATAGCTGGGACATCAGAGTGCACTGTTTCTACTCCTCCATTCAGAATGGCTTCAGGGTCAGTGAAGTATTCTCAATTGTTATGGGAGCTCTGAAAGAAGTTCTGAAAATACTGTTTTTCATTGTTTGGAAGGGACTTTGCAGAATTAGCATATTTGGGCTTTCAGTGGACGATCAGGAAGATCCAGAAAATCTCTGGAAAATTCTCAAAGACTAACTCAAGGCTGGAATTAACTTTTGGATTAACAGATTCCACCTCATTATTCCAATAGAAACTCCAAGAATCTATTGATCAGTTTGTTGGTAGATACTACAGCAAAGGGCAAGATTGCTGCTTTCAGAGGGGGAACTTATAGAATCCCTGCAACGTGGAAACAGGCCCTTGGGCCCAACAAGTCCATACCGACCCTCCGAGCATCCCACCCAGACCCATTCCCCTAATCTGCACATCCGTGAAGACAACGGGCAATTTTAGCATGGCCAAACCACCTAGCCTGCCTGTCTTTGGATTGTGGGAGGAAACCTACGCAGACACGGGGAGAATGTGCAAACTCCACACAGGCAGTCACCCATGGGTGGGATCGAACCTGGGTTCCTGGAGCTGTGAGGCAGCAATGTTAACCACTGTGGCACTGTGCTTGTCACCATATTATCATGCAAGAAGTTCCTACACCAATGAACACCTTCAGGAAGGATCTTATGGGCAAGAAGAAGGTCCACACCATTGCCGTACTACTTGAAAATGTCAAGAATTCTACCATAGTGTCAGTCCAACAATTACATAGTCTAGGAGCAGCCAATACGATAGCAAACATTCAGCAGATTGCACCGAACCAACAAAATCTGTAAGAGACAGGTTTGTCACGGTTAACCAATCTCTCTATCCAGCCCTCCGCCATATCTGCAAAGCATGTGGCACTGAGGGTCATGGACATGCAGGAAACCTGTTTCCAAAGACCAAGCCGGATCCCAGGACAAAACACAGATGACTAACAAGATGGTACATCATGACAACGCGACGGAGGCAGCAAGAAAAGGGGTAAGAGAATGCCCAATCCCTGATACAAATCTATCCGTGAGGTTCAGATGCAACGAAGTACAAGGTGAGTAGTTCCTGTGGATTGAAAAGTTGCAAATATCATCCTGCTATTCAACAAAGGGCTGTTAGTCTTACATCAGCAGTATGGAAAATGCCAGAATCTATCCTAACAAATGGGTTGATACCTGGTTGATGATGATCTGATTAGGCACAGTCAACATGAATATGAGAATGAGAAATCAAGACTGCTGGATTTGTTGAAATTTTTTGATGATGTTACTTTTGACAAAGGAGAGCTACTGGATGTAATACAATTAGATTTTCAAAGGCTTTTGATAAAGTGTCCTCCAGGAAGCTGGTTAGAAAAAGTAAAGCATGTGGAAGAGGTGATGCTGTACAGGCATGGATTAACGATTCGCAAACAGACAGTCAACAGAGAGTCGGGGTAAATAGATCTCTCTGGCAATGGCAGGGATCAGCACTTTGGCCCCAGCAGTTCACAACGTACATCAATGATTTGGAAACAGGGACAAAATAAAATATTTCCAAATGTGCAGGTGACACAAAGCTATGCAGGAATGTATGCTGTGTGGTGGATGTGGAACATTTTCAGGTAAATTTGGACAGGCTTAGTGAATGGTCAAGAACACAGCAGATGGAATATAACGTGGAAAGATGTGAGAATCTTCATTTTGATAGGAGGATCAGGTGGACAGAGTATTTCTTAAATGGTAAGAGGAGGCTGAAGGGTGAACTTACAGAGGTTTATAAAAGCACGAGGGGCGTAGGTAAGGAATGTAGCAAAGGTTTTTTACCTCAGGTTAGGTGAATCCAAAACTAGAGGGCATAGGTTTAAGGTGAGAGGGGAAAGATTTAAAAGGTACCTAAGGGGCAATTTTTTCAGACAGAGGGTGGTGCGAATATGGAACGAGTTGCCAGAGGAAGTGGTGGAGGCTGGTACAATTACAACATTTAGAAGGCCTCTAGATAGGAATATGAATAAGAAGGGTTTAGAAGGATTTGGGCTAAATGCTGGCTTATGGTACGGGATTAATTTAGGGTACCTGGTTGGCATGGGTGAGTTGGACTGAAGGGTCCGTTTCCATGCTGCACAGCTCAGTGACTCTATGGCTCAATGCGCAAAAGGACCTGGGTGTCCTTGTCGATAGGTTACTGAAGGTGAATGTGCCGCTGCAGCAGGTTATTAGGAAGGTTAACGGAATGTTAAGCTTTATTGTGAGTCGATTTGAGTACTGGAGGAGAGAAGTCTTGCTTCAGTTGTCTTGGGACTTGGTGAAATGCACCTGGAGTACAGTCTACAGTTTTGGTCTCCTTATCTCAGGAAAATTATCATTGCCGGAGAGGCAGTGCAATCGATGTTCCCTCTAATATTCCTTTCAGCTGCACAAAACATCAGAGGGGGAATGCTGAGAGCAGTAAAGGTTCACCAGACTCTTCCTGGGATGGAGGGACTGTCCTGCGAGGAGAGATTGGGCAAACTGGGCCCATACACTCTGGAGTTTTGAAGAATTGAGAGGTGACCTCATTTAAATGTACAAATCCTTAAAGCAATAGACAAAGTAAGCACAGGCAAGCTGTTTCCCTGGTAGGGGAATCTAGAAACAGGACACACAATTTTAACAATAAGGGGTCTGAGATGAGGAATCATGTTTTTATTCAGAACATTGTAAAGTTTTGGAATTCTCTTCCACAGAGGACAGAGTACGTGTAAGGTGGAGATTGATGGATTCCTGATTCCCAGTGGTGTACAGGGTTAAGCGGATGAGGGGAAGAAGGGGCATTGAAGGAGCTTGATCAGCCATAAATGTATTGAACGGTGTGGCAGCATGATGGGCAGAATGGTCTACTCCCATTCCTATGTGTCTGAGTTTTGGAAGATGGCCAAGTTTGCCCGCTCTGATTTCACAGATTCAGGCAGTCTGTGGGTTTCACTGTTCTTCACAAGCATGTTTTGTTTAAACAGGGAGTAAGATAAATCTCTGGGTGAAGGCCGCTGACTATGATACGCCTCCTGACAGTGCATGGTCTGAAAGACCCTTTAAAGTAGAGGGCCTTTAGCCTCTTGGATTTCTTTTGCAGAGGATGTGTTTCCTGCTGAAAGAGGCAATTGCTCCGTTGCAAGATCTGGAGGACGTTTAATCTCATGAATTTCTTTTGTGGGGGATAGATGTCCTGTTGATTGCTTTTTGCTTGGCACAATCTCTCGCTGTTACTGAGGACACTCTCAGGATGATAAAAAAATGAAATTCTTTGCTTAAGCCTGTCTCTTCTGTGATGCCTCAGCAGCTAACATTAGACTCGAATCTGTCAGAGCCATTTGAATTAAAATTCTGAACTCAGTGTAGTGAGGGAACGTGGAGCAGGCTAAATAGAGTTGTGTCTTTGAATGTGATTGCGCTATCTATCTCAGAGTGATCTACAAAAACTACAAAGCTCCAATGGATGGAGGTCTTTTTTTTGACTGGAGACTGCTTTTTTTTTATTCATTCAAGGGATATAGACATCGCTGGCGAGGCCAACATTTACTGTCCATCCCTAATTACACAGTTGCAATTAGGAGTCAACTAAACCGTTATTGGTCTGGAGTCACATGTAGGCCAGGCCAAGAAAAGACACAGTTTCCTTCTGTAAAGCACATTATGAACCAACGTGGAGCTGGAGGAACACAGCAGGCCAGGCAACATCAGAGGAGCAGGAAAGCTGACGTTTTGGGTCGGGACTCTTCTTCAGAAAGGGTCCTTTTCTGAAGAGGGGTCCCGATCCGAAACATCAGCTTTCCTGCTCCTTTGATGCTGCCTGGCCTGCTGTGTTCCTTCAGCTCCACATTGTGTTATCTCTGACTCCAGCATCGGCAGTTCTTACTATCCCCACATTAAGAACCAGCCTTGTCCTGGTTGGTATCTCATTTACCCTTAATCTGGGCTTCGTAAATGTTATAAACCCAAGCTGCCAGGGAGGGAGTGCAGCGCATTTTCGAAAAAGCGCTCAGTTGAGGGTGAATATGAAAGACTTCATGGCACTATTTGACAAAGGGCAGAGAAGCTTTCCTATTGTAAAAACAGAAATTGCTGGAAAAGCACAGCAAGTCTGGCAGCATCTGTGGGGAGAAATCCAGTGACCCTTCCTCAGAACCAATTATAATGAGGGAAAAGTTGGTTTTTATGCTGAAGATAAAGTGAGGAGAGGGGCTAAGGAGTAAAAGATAAGTAGAGATCGAAGCCAAAGAGAGAGACAAACAGTTGGACAGACTAAAGGAGTGGATAACAGTCAGCCTGGGAGAATGAACAGCTGCAAATGGGGACTGTTAGTGGCTAACAATAGGTTGTGTGTAATAGAAAGCCATGTAATAAAAAGGCCTGGCGTGTGGGTGTTGGGGTAAGGACATGGGACAAAGCACCTCAAACCCTAAAATTGTTCAACTTGATATTGAATCCAGAAGCCTGTAGTGGTGGGATAGGGGGAGGTGTTTGAGAGCTGGCACTCAGCCTTTGCAATATAGAGGTCAGTCCACCAGATAACCTGTCTCCTCCTGGACCATGACCCACTATGGAACATCAGGCCATTATGTACATTGTGGTCGCCAACCTCATTTCATTTGGTGATCTCCCTCCCCACTGCCTCCAACGTGATAGTCCCCTAGTCCCATACAGCTTGCTTCTACCTCCTTCCCAAAATTCACATTGTTCCTGCCTGTTCTTGCCCCACAGAACTCATCTCTTCCTACTTCAACTTGGATCTTTTTTCCCTGGTCCAGTCCAGTGTATCTGTGATTCCTCTGATGCTTTACATCAGTTTCACAATTTCCCATTTATGGACTCCAGTCATCTCCTTTTTACCATGGGCATGCAATCCATACAACCCCCATCAGGATGGTCTCAGGGCTCTCTGCTTCTTCCTGGAAAAAAAGGCCTGAACCGTCCCTGCCCACCACCACAATCCTCCGCTTGGCTGAGATTGTCTTCACCCTCAGTAACTTTTGTTTTAACTCCTCTCATTTTCTTCAGGTCAGAAGGGTGGCCGTGGGTACCCGCATGGCCTCAGTTATGCCTGTCTTTTTGTGGAATACATGGAACATTGCTTGTTCCAGTCCTATTCTGGTCCCCACCCACAACTCTTTGTACAGTATATTGATGACATCATCGGTGTTGCTTCCCACTCTCATCTGGAATTGGAAAAATTTATCAACTTCATTTCCAATTTCCACCCCACTCTCACCTTCACCTGGTCCATCTCTGACTTCTTCCCTGATATCTCTGTGTCCATTTCTGGGGATAGACTGGTCACCAATATTCATTACAAATCCACCAACACCCACAGTTACCTTGACAATACATCGTCACGCCCTGCTTCCTGTACGGACTCTATACCATTCTCCCACTTCCTCTGTCTCTGTTGCATCTGTTCTGATGATGCTAGCTTCTATAAGGGAGACTCCGAAAAGTCCACCTTCTTCTTCAACTGGGGATTCCCCAGCACCATTGCTGACAGGGCCCTCAACCCAGTCTAACCTATCTCCTACATTTTGGCCCTCACCCCCTCTCGTCCCTCCCGCAACAGTGATAGGGTTCCCCGTATCCTTACCTATGATCCCACCAGCATCCACGTCCAGAAGAGATGCCATTTCTGCCACTTCCAGCGAGATGCCACCATCAGACACATATTCCCCTCCCCTCCCCTCCCTTGTCCACCTTCCGCAGTGACCATTCCCTCTGGGACACCCTGGTCCACACTTCCTTCACCCTGAACAGCCCTACAGCATCTTTCCCTGTAACCAGCAAAGGTGTAACGCCTGCCCATTTACCTCCTCCCTCCCCAGAATCCAAGGGCCCAAACATACCTTCCAGATGAAGCAATACTTCACCTGCACCTTCCCAGAACCTGGTCTACTGCATTCACTGCTCACAATGTGGTCTCCTCTACATTGGAGAAACAAAGCGTAGACAGGGTGATCACTTCGCAGAACATCTACTGCTTGCAATCAAGACCCTGAGCTACCTGTTGCCTGCCACTTCAACACACCACCCTGTTCTCTGGCCAACAGGCTTGAAGAACAGCAGCTCATTTTCTGCTTGGGGACTGTACAGCCTTCTGGACTCAATATTGAGTTCAACAATTTTACGGCTTGAGGTACCTTCTTCTATGTCCTTACCCTAACCCCTACACACCAGGCTGTGTCATCGCACACTTTGTTGTTACACATAACCTATTGTTAGCCACTAACTGTCCCCATTTGTAGCTATTCATTCTCCTAGGCTGGTCAGGATCCACTCCTTTGTCTGCCCAACTATTTGTCTCTCTCTTTGGGCTCTATCTCCACCCATTATTTCTCCTTACAATCTCCCCCCACCCTATCTTCTGCATAAAACAAACAACTTTTTCCCAGCTACGTAGGGGCAAGTTACTGCAGACGCTGGAATCTGAGAACAAAAACTGCTGGAGATCACAGTGGGTCAGGCAGCATCAAAGGAAATAGAACAAGTAAACATTTCAAAGCTAGATGACTTCTTCAGAGCTTCATCATTTTTCCAAGCTACCATCAATTCTGAGGCAGGGTCACTTGATCCAAAATGTTAACTTGATTTCTCCAAACAGATGCTGCCAGACCTGCTGAGCTTTTCCAACAATTTCTGTTTTTGTTTCTGAATTCCAGCATCCACAGTTCTTCCAGCTTTTATTAATCTTTCCTGATGTCTTTGCAAACATTTACCTTCCCGTCCATGAAATGGGTTTCTGTTTACTCACCTCGGCATTGTTGTAGGCGCTAACCATGTGCAATTTGAGCACCACATTTTCAACAATGCAGCAGTAACTACACTTTTAAAGTGCCTCAGTGGCTGTGTGTGCTTTTAGATGTCATTAAAAACAGTTCTTCCTTTATGTTTCAGGGATAGCAGGAACTGCAGATGCTGGAGGATCTGACATAACAAGGTGTAGAGCTGGATGAACACAGCAGGCCAAGCAGCATCAGAGGAGCAGGAAAGCTTGACGTTTCGGGCCTAGACCCTTCATCAGAAATGGGGGAGGGGAAGAGGGTTCTGAAATAAATAGGGAGAGAGGGGGAGGCGGATAGAAGATGGATAGAGGAGACAATAGGTGGAGAGGAGACGGACAGGTCAAAGAGGCGGGGAATGAGCCAATAAAGGTGAGTGTAGGTGGGGAGTTAGGGAGGAGATAGGTCAGTCCAGGGAGGACAGACAGGTCAATGGGGTGGGATTGTGAAGTCCATCAATGTGAACTTCACAAGCTTCAAAATCTCCCCTCCCCCTTCCGCATCCCAAAACCAGCCCAGCTTGTCCCCGCATCCCTAACCTGTCCTTCCGCCCGCCTCAAGCCCCACCCCCATCTCCTACCGACTAACCTCATCCCGCCCCCTTGACCTGTCTGTCCTCCCTGGACTGACCTATCTCCTCCCTAACTCCCCACCTACACTCACCTTTACTGGCTCCATCCCCGCCTCTTTGACCTGTCTGTCTCCTCTCCACCTATCCTCTCCTCTATCCATCTTCTATCCGCCTCCCCCTCTCTCCCTATTTATTTCAGAACCCCCTTCTCCTCTCCCATTTCTGAAGAGGGGTCTAGGCCCGAAACATCAGCCTTCCTGCTCCTCTGATGCTGCTTGACATGCCGTGTTCATCCAGCTCTACACCTTCCTCTATGTTGTTTTGTTAAGAAAAACATTCTGGGAAAATTCTCCTTTGTTGCGGACGTGGCTGCAAGCAGAGATTAAACAGTGACAAAGAAAAGATACTAAAGACAACAGGAGGCAACTGCATCTCATTTCTGATGATTCTCAGTAACAGATTCCTTCTGGTTATGACATTTTTACCTGGGTACGCAAGCAACAGATACAGCTCTTGCTCTGCCTTATGACAGATGACAGATTATGTGGGATCCTTTTCAATGACCCTGCTACTTTGTGAAGCTGCCAAAGATATTGCGATACCTACTTCATTACTTTTCAATGCTGTAAATCCACCACCTAAGACTGGCTCATATTTTAGCCATTTGTCTCACATTTTTGGCAGCTTTCGTGCCACATTTGACCAACTCAAGGTTGAAAGGTACATTGATAGATAGAATGGTGCATGTTTATTTGCAGTTAAATATGTCTCCTCGATCACACAAGCTGTCTGATACACTCAGATTGCTTTGACCCTTGTTGAACTGCCCAGCTGATGAATGGAGAGACATGACCTTGCTGTTTGCGGTGCACCTTTAATACAGCAGAAGCAATCATTTTTTGAAACTGAAGAAATTGATGATGTAATTACATCAATCACTTCAGGGTCAATCTGAGGCCACTTCAATCCAATTTCTCGCTTCTTGGGCGATAGTGGACCACATTTCCAACTTTCTCTCATTTTCTTTCAACTCGATGTTTCTCCCAGTATTTACAGTTGCTGTTTACATTCCCTTACTGCAATGCCTCCCCGCCCTGACACATCCCCTCCACTGTTTTTGAGAGGCTTCATGAAAAGATAAGCAATACTTCCAGCTTCTGGAGAGTGAGAATGGTTTTGATGATGGCACCTTTGGGAATTTGAGCTCACGGCATCTGGGTACCATAAGATCTTGGGTTATTTGTAGGATCAGCTTTTACTGAACGCGTACTTTCTCTCTGAAACTTTGCCCAAGGCAAGGAAGGGAAGTTGATAGAATGTGTAAATGTCATTCATTCATGTATTGAGGGTTCAGGGGGATGGCGTGCAGTTTGACTAAGAGTTTGTGTATTTAGCAATAAGTGCTTGAACATCTAAAGAGGACCATGTCACCTTGGCAACAAGGTGATTTTTTTTCTTTACTCATTCATGGGATTAGGGTGTTGCTGCCTAGGCAGCATTTATTGCCCATCCCTAATTGCCCAGAGGGCAGTTAAGAGTCAACCACATTGCTGTGGATTTGGAGTCACATGTAGGCCAGACCAGGTAAGGATGGCATTTTCCCTCCCTAAAGGACATTAGTGAACATGACGGATTTTTCCCCAACAATTGACAATGGATTCGCGGTCATCATTAGACTCTTAATTCCAAATATTTATTGAATTCAAATTCCACCATCTGCTGTAATGGAATTTAAATCTGGGTCCCCAGAACATTGTCTCTGGATTAACAACCCGGCGATAATACCACTAGGCCATTGTCTCCCCTGAGTAGGGATATAATCCCTACTATGGAGGGATTGTAGGGATTGTTCTATGGGCAAAGGTTAGGACTCTACTCACTGGAGTTTAGAAGAATGAGAGCTGATCTCATTGAAACATAAAGGATTCTTAAGAGTCTTGACAAGGTTTAATTGCTGAGAGGATGTTTCCCCTCATGGGAAAGTCTAGGATCAGAATAAAGGGGCACCAATTTCAAACTGAGATGAATAGGAATTTCTTTTTTCAAAGGCTTCCAAAGGAGTCTTTGGGACTCCTTACCACAGAGAGCTGTGAGGGATGTGTCCTTGTGTATATTTAAGGCTGCGATAGATTGAATCTTGATCAGTCGGGAAATTAAGGGTTATGGGAAAAGGGCACAAAAGTGGACGTGAGGAATGTCGGGTCAGCCATGCTTGTATTGAATGGTAGAGCAGGGCTGAAAGAACTTCTCCTTATGGTCTTCTGGACATGCAGTTGGTCCCACTCAAGCTTTCGCTAATCTTCCTTTTGTAAACCTTCTGTGAATTGTCTCCAATGAAAAGATGGTTCATGTTGGATCATGTGATGTCCTGTTTCTGTGGTAATTACAACTGTGTACTTTAGTGTTTAAGGTAACGAAATTAAATGGAACAGGAAAGCTATTCCAATCAGACACATTGAGGGACCTGTTTGAGATACAACCACTCAATGCTGTTATTCTTCCCCTTCTCTGGAAGACTGTTGTATTTCATTTTATAATCGAGGTTTAATCTCACAACAGTTACTCAGCTTTTTGTTTTACAGATTAAGTTACTGCTTGATCCTATCTATTAGAATGTCATTGTGTGTTTTATGTAGTATGATATATAGAATCCCTACAGTGTGGAAACAGGCCCTTCAGCCCAACAAGTCCACACTGAACCTCAGAACATTCCACCCAGACCCAACCTCCTATAACACCCTAATCTACACCTCCCTGAACACTACGGGCAATTTAGCACGGCCAAACAACCTACCCTGCCCATCTTTGGACTGTGGGAGGAAACCAGAGCACCTGGCGGAAACCCACACAGACGCAGGGAGAACGTGCAAACTCCACACAGACAGTCGCTCAAGGGTGGAATCGAACCCAGGTCCCTGGTGCTGTGTCGGCAGTGCTAGCCACTGTGCCACTGTGCCACCCCTGATGTGTCAGTAGATTTGGCAGTACAGACTTGATGGACTGATGGGCCTTTTCTATACTGCCCGGCTCTATATTCTCTGATGTT
The DNA here is from genome assembly GCA_024137785.1 of Ginglymostoma cirratum. Classification (NCBI taxonomy): domain Eukaryota; kingdom Metazoa; phylum Chordata; class Chondrichthyes; order Orectolobiformes; family Ginglymostomatidae; genus Ginglymostoma; species Ginglymostoma cirratum. The sequence continues at coordinate 850,472 of JAHRHZ010000139.1, forward strand.
AGTGTTGCCATCGCAGGGTTAGAGGTTTTGTACACTTATTGATAGGTTTGAGGTGAAATTTGTCCCCTGCAGTTCTGACTTCTGAGGAAGGGTTACCGGACCTGAAACGTTAACTACTTTTTCCTTCACAGTTGCTGCCAGACCTGCTGGGCTTTTCCAGCAACTTCTGTTTTTGTTTTGTTTTTGCCCTCAGCAGAGCTGGGCACACATCAGAAAAATTGTTACGCTGCGCTTTGCAAGGCACATGGGCTTTTGTATAGATTCTGATGAAATAGGCTCCCAAAATGGCCTGGATTTTCACTGGAGCAGTGAAGCATGGAAATCTCCACAAAAAGGTCAGTCAGTGTGTCTCCAGTGCTAAACTGGCCCATGATATAGCACCATACAATCAGTGACAACTCTTTCCTGATGTTTATACACAGCTCACGATTTAAATGAAATAGGAGCAGAGGAGCAGAAACAGAAATTGCTGGAAAAGCTTAGCAGGCCTGGCAGCACCTGTGAAGAAGAAAAATCAGAGTTACTGTTTTGGGTCCGGTGACCCTTCCTCAGAACTCAGTGTTAGCTCTGATTTCTCTTCACAGAGGATGTTGGGTAACAGGCTAATTGACCCTACTTTCTCAAGCTGTCCTGGGGCTAACAGTGGAATGTTGGCAAGATACTGACTCCAACAGAAGTTAAATAGGCTATCCAGGGAGAGAGGGACAGAATCTAACGTAAGTAACCAGCAACTCCTCCATGTACTGTGCCCTCCCACTGCCATTGATCACATTTGCCAATGTTTACTGTATCTTCAATAGACTTATGACCCCTTTGACACAAGTCTCTGAGAGTTGCTGTCATAGATGCCTAACGACAAGTCGACAGGCTATCAGTCTGCCTTCGGAGTAAAATCTCTCAGCAGAATACTGATCCCATAGGGAGCATGGCCTCATTATCCAGTTGAGCTAATTCCGGAAGAGAGTTGGGACTGATGGGTCAGAGATAAAAGGTACTGCAGATGCTGGAGAATCCGAGATAACAAGGTGTGGGGCTGGATGAACACAGCAGGCCAAGCAGCATCACACGCAACAAACAACTGCACCTCGCAGTCGCGAACCATTTCAACTCCCCCTCCCATTCCTCAGACGACATGTCCATCCTGGGCCTCCTGCAATGCCACAGTGATGCCACCCGAAGGCTGCAGGAACAGCAAATCATATTCAGCCTGGGAACCCTGCAGCCCAATGGCATCAATGTGGATTTCACAAGCTTCAAAATCTCCCCTCCCCCAACCGCATCCCAAAACCAGCCCAGCTCATCTCCACCTCCCTAACCTGTCCTTCCTCTCACCTATCCCCTCCTCCCACCTCAAGCCCCACCCCCATCTCCGATCTATGAACATCATCCTGCCCCCTTGACCTGTCCGTCCTCCCTGGACTGACCTATCTCCTCCCTACACCTCTACCTACACTCACCTTTACTAGCTCTATCCCCGCCTCTTCGACTTGTCTGCCTCCTCTCCACCTATCCTCTCCTCTACCCATCCTCTATCCGCCTCCCCCTCTCTCCCTATTTATTTCAGAACCCTCTTCCCCTCCCCCATTTCTGATGAAGGGTCTAGGCCCGTCAAGTTTTCCTGCTCTTATGATGCTGCTGGGCCTGCTGTGTTCATCCAGCCCCATGCTTGTTATTTGGGACTGACGGGTGGTGGTTGTTAATGTTTAGTTAATCTCATTGTTTAGTTTGCTAATAGAAACAAAGAAATATAGAAACTGGGAGCAGGAATAGGCCATCCAGCCCTTTGAGCCTGATTTGACATTTAATACATTCATGCCCTGATCATCCAACTCAGTCTCCATTCCTCACCTTCTCCCCTTACCCTTTGATCCCTTTAGCCCTTAAAACTATAATTAACACCTTCTTGAAAACATTCAATATTTCGTCTCTACTGCTGTGTGTGGCAGAATTGCACAGGCTCTTTGCTTGCGGGGTAGAGACATGTGAGAAAATGTGAAAGAATAAGAGGAGTAAAACTGAAGACACCAACAAACTCTCTCCAGAAAAGAAAGATATGTTTGACTTGATTTCCACATCTCAAACATGCTTGGAATTGATTTCTGAAGAAAGGGTCCCGACCCGAAACATCAGCTTTCCTGCTCCTCTGATGCTGCCTGGCCTGCTGTGTTCCTTCAGCTCCATACTGTGTTATCTCAGACTCCAGCATCTGCCGTTCTTACTATCTCTTGGACCCAATTAAAACTAGTCTTCTCCCTACTTCATTTCTGGTGATGATTGTCCCAGAGGTAAATTGAAAGAAATGGGCTCTGGGTTTGAAGTTGTGAAGTTGTTTTCCTGTTTGTTGACTCATATCTCAATGGCAGGGGGCTGCTCCGATTCCTGTCTGAAATTCTTTCAGAGATAGTAGGAACTGCAGATGCTGGAGAATCTGAGATAACAAGGTGTACAGCTGGATGAACACAGCAGGCCAAACAGCATCGGAGGAGCAGGTAAGTTGACGTTTCGGGCCTAGACCCTTCTTCATTTTTCTGAAGAAGGGTCTAGGTCCGAAACGTCAGCTTTCCTGCTCCTTCGATGCTGCTTGGCCTGCTTTGTTCATCTAGCTCTGCACCTTGTTATCTCCTCTCTGAAATTGACAAGATTGCAGGCAGGGGGTGGAGTGGCAGGTACAAGGAAGAGAAGGGTGAAGAGGTATTCAATATGAGTTTCTGTCTCCTCTTTCCCAGCATAGAGGCAAGCTTTATAAACAGACCAGCCACAGGGTACAGAGGCATTTTCATTGAATCAGCTGTAAATGAATGCCTCATTTTGGGTCTCATTTGAAGTGTTAAGGACTGTGCACAGCCATTCTCTCATTCCGATACATACAACATAGACACACATGTACAGACGCAAACACAGACACAAACACAGACACACACACACACACACACAGACATGCACACTCTCTCATACAGACACATAGACACACACAGACATGCACACTCTCTCATACAGACACACACACACACACACACACAGACATAGACACGCACATCAGCATCAACTCTGAAGGTAATTGGATGTGACTGGATTCACCAATAGACATTGAATTAGGCTGACAGCAAGGCGACACTTGTCTTTCTCTGTGATTTATCAACCTGGCGCAGAAACAAAAGCAGTAACTTTAGATTGATGATCTCTGCCTTCGAAAGTGAGCACTGAAAAGTTTGTCATTGTTTCACCGTGACTCTCCAGGGAAGAAGAACATTTCTAGAGAATTGTTACTGTCCCATCGACCACTAAAAGTGTGAGAATATAAAATCTTTGGGTTTCACTTCATTACAAGAAGCATTCCTGAGTGTGCACTTCTGCTGCCTGTGGGAAGGTTTCATTAAACTGGCCTATTATTCTTTCTTAACTGGGCGACATATGTTTTGTAAAATAATTTTATAAGATATAGAACAGAAGTTGGCCATTCAGCCCATTCAATCTGCTTTGCCATTCAATGAGATCATGGCTGATCTGATCATCCTCTACTCCATTTTCCTGCCTTTTCCCCATAATCCTTGATTATTTTTCACACATGAAATCTGAAGCCAACTACTTTCACGCAGTGCTTCCATTTTTAGGGGAAAACAAAAATGCCAAGTTGTTTGTTGACCTTCGGTATTTCCCTTCGACACCCAAAGGGCAGTGACTCTTTTACTGGGTGCTGTATGAGCAGAATTGGGATCTTCCCATTCTGTAATGTTGAGAAACTCTTGTTGTTTTATTTCTGGTCTTTGCTGGAGCCCTGTAAAAGCTGAAAACCAAAACCATGGAGGAGAAAAATAGACATGACATTTGTGAAATTAAAAAAAAAGTCATGGTGCCTCTCAGCTTGACAGGCTAACATTAAATACTTTTCGAACCTCTGGCATTTGCACAGCTAATTCATTACAAACCAACTCAATGTGGCACAAAACCCTCTGCTGTCTCTTCTGGGTCAAAAGTAAATGGAGTTTTAGATGCAATCTCAACTAGAACTTGCTTACTTTTATATAGAAAAACACGCTGTCAAGCAACTAAAGGATTTCTCTGTCTTGGAGAACTCATGAAATTTTGCTTTAAGTCAGGAATTCAAGTTGACGTGAAGTAATCTTTGTCATAAAGAAATCAACACAGTGTTACCTCACCCATGAGCAATGGTCTTCCATTATTACACAGAGCTGATCTGTTAAACTGTTTGTAGCAAATGGCGCTCTGAAACTGTTTGCCAACTTCAAGAGCTTCTGAAGCATGAGTGAGAGGCATGCTGCTTGTTCGTAGGTAGACTGAGTGAGTCATAGTCATACAGCGCAGAAACAGACCCTTCAGTCCAACCAGTCCATGCCGACCATGTTCCCAAACTAAACTAGTCCCACCTGCCTGTGGTTGGCCCATATTCCTCCAAACATTTCTTATTCATGAACTTATGCAAATGTCTTTGAAAGTTGTAACTGTACCCGCACCCACCACTTCCTCTGGAAGTTCATTCCACACATGAACCACTCTCTGTGTAAAAAATGTTGTCAGTGTGGCGCAACATACCACAATCCTCCATTTATTCCTACAGAGGCATTTGCTGCTCGATTGTTGCAATTTTGCATTAAATGAGTGGACAAGGCAAAGCGGCCTATAAGAGGCCATACATTTTGATGGATTTATGTGACAGATTGTTCACTGTGATTCTAGTCATGGGTTATCATTGTAAGTTCTGATGGATATTTGCAAACCGTCAGTGCAAGTGTGTGTTATAAAATAGGACTGGCTGAGCCATCCTCCTTATCGTCAGGAAGGTAGGACTTTCTGCCAGATCTAATGTATGGACAGCTCGCCTTCTCGTGGAATGTCCTTCAAACCTAGGCCATGCCAACAGCTCCTTTGACAGGCATCTGGGCTTTAACCCAACTTTCTATCCACATGTGCAATTGTACAGGCTCCTCCTGCACTGTCATGGTGATTGACAGACACATGCACACAACTGTTTCCGAGTCAAACAATAACTCAGGGTACTTTTAGCGCCAGAAACATGGAACTCGGAATGAACTGAGGCAAGGAGTAGTTCTGAAACTACGAGATGCAATTTAACACTTTTAATTTTTAAAAAGCTATAAATTAATGGACAGCTACCGCTGCAGTGCAGATATTTTAAACTGCTTGTTTGGATGCTTTAAATATCTAACAACAGCACATTTTGAAAACACATTCTGTAATGTCAAATCTGACAGAAATGAATATGTATCATAGAATCCCTACAGTGTGGAAACAGGACATTTGGCCCATCACACTGACCTTCTGAAGAACATCCCACCCAGACCCATGCCCCTACTCTATCCCTGCGTTTCCCATGGCTGATGCACCTAACCTACACATCCCTGAACACTACGAACAATTTAGCGCGGCCAATCCACCTAATGTGAACATCTTTGAGCTGTGGGAGGGAACTGGAGCACCCAGTGGAAACCCACACAGATTGGAATGTACTGTCTGAGGGTGAGAGTGTGGGGGATGGTGGGTGTGTGAGGGAAGTCGGTTGAAGTGGGAACCTCAGAACCTTTAAAAAGTACTTGGATGAGCCTTTGAAGAGACATAACACTCAGGGCTATGGACCTAGCGCAGAAAAGTGGGACTAGTATAAACCGGCCTGCACAAACTTGATGGGCTGAAGGACCTCCTCTGTGCTGTATGGCTGAATGATGTAGATAACGCTTTTCAAGACCGTTAAATGTCTCAAAAAACTTTGCAATTGGCCACTTTTGATGCACAGATAGTGTTGATTAGTGAGTAAACCTGAACTTGCTTTGGTAGATGTTGGTTAACGGCCACAATCCACGAAGCATCCTTTTTTGAACCAATTGGAACTGAAGTTATGTAGTGGTTTACGTTAACTTTCAGTTAAAAACCTCTTTAGGCAGTGGCTCTCACCTCCAACACAACACACCCCCAACACTGACGCTGAACTGTGAGACCGGAGGTACCTAGAATTGCCTTGTGGCCGTGGAGCTGAAAGGGCTACAACTTAACTAAGGCTGATAGCTCCTGAATTGCTGATGTTTACAGGCAGATTCTTTATGAGCTACTCATTCAGCCTTAGTAAACAGTTTACTCTGTTTTGTCTCTTTAGTCAGTAGTAGATGGTCATATTTATGGAAGCCCATTGATGTTCAAGATGGGAACATCACGCTCTGGTTAAAAAAATAGAGTTGTCATGAGGATCGGAGGGCATAAGGCTCTGAATAAAAGGGCAGCAGTTTAAGACTGAGCTAAGGAGGAACTTCTTCTCTCAGAGGGTTGAGAGTCTTTGGAACTCCTTGCCACAGAGACCTGTGGGCTGGAGCCGTTGAGTATTTTCAAGGCTGAGATAGATAGATTCTCGATCAGTTGGAAAATTGAGGATTACAGGGAAAGGCCAGGAAAATTGATGTGAGGAATATTGGATCAGCCGTGATCCTATTGAATTGTGGAACAGGCTTGACGGGCCGAATGGGCTACTCCTGTTCCTATTTCTTATTGTCTTCTCGTCTTTACAAGACAATGTTAAGCCACAACTGATGTCATGATCTGACTATCCCTGACTGTATTTTTAAAATGACCCTGTATTGGCATCTTCTGCATACGGACCAATTTTTCTGATTCCATCAAAGTTACAACAGCTTTCAGTTAAATATGATAACTTTAACACAGCAAAATATCCCAAGGCACTTTACAAAAACATTATCAAACAGCAACAAAAGGAGATTTTATCAAAGGAACTGCAGATCCTGGAGGTCTGAAACAAAAACAGAAATTGCTAGAGAAACTCAGCAAATCTGACAGCATCTGTGCAGAGAAAACTGAGATTACTGGCAGTGTAGTGACTCCTCTGGTCATTGCCCTCTCAATAAGAGATACCGTGTTAGGTACTGTTTGCGTAATGCCCTCTCGGGGTTGGGGTGGGGGGTGGAATCAGCAACAGCCAAGTTTGTGGCACTGTGGTCGGCTCTGCTACACAGCAGAGGAGGGCAAAGACCGGGAGATCTTTAGTGAGCCAAGGCATTCAGTATTCAGATGCATCTCTGGTTGTTAACCAGAGGCTGATTGGTCTTTGGACCATTGACTAATTAGTGATGATGAAAGCTTTTTGCTTGCCAACAGCCATGTGATTGGCTGTTGGGTAACTAAACAGGTTGGGGCTGGGAACAAGATACAGAGAAGTGTCTTTGATCTGTTGCACCTCAGGAGTTGTCTCTCTGTTCTCTGCAGTCAAAAACCACCGTACATCTGAAGAAAAACAGCTAACCTTTCCTTCAGTAGTCAATGTAAGGTGTGAATTTCAATTGATAAATCAGAGACATTTTACAAGTGAACCAGATATGCCTCTTGTAAACCTACGGCTACATTAGAAAACTGGATGCCAGGAAAAAAAAAACTTCCAATCAGTGAGAAACAACTCAAAAGAATTTGTGGACTGAAGTGTCTTTCCAGCTTTTCTCCTGTTTCCACATGTTTCTTTCCCTGTTTGTACATCGGCTTGTCTGTTTGTCTGTTTGTCTGGAAGGGGGAGTTTAAAAAGGGATCGAGTTTGATTTTTTTAGAGTAAGGGGAGGTGATAGCATAGAGGTATTATCGTCTGACTATTCATCCACAAACTCAGTGAATGTTCTGGGGACCTGGGTTCAAACCCCACTATGATGATCGAATTTGAATTCAACAAAACAAATCTTGAATTAAGACTCTGCCAATGACCATGAAGCCATTGTCAGTTGTTGGAAAAACACACCTGTCCTTTAGGGAAGGAAATCTGCCCTCCTTACCCAGTCTGTCCTACATGTGAGTCCAGACCCACAACAATGTGCTTGACTCTCAACTGTCCTCTTACATGGATGAGCAAGCAACCAGTTAAGAACATAGAACAGTTCAGCACAGTACAGGCCCTTCGGCCCACAATGTTGTGCTGACCTATTATCCTACTAAGATCAATCTACCCTGCCTACCCTACATTTTACTATCCTCCATGTGCCTATCCAAGAGTCGCTTAAAAGTCTTGAAAGTATCTGACTCCTCTACCACTGCCGGCAGCGCATTCCACACACCCACCACTCTCTGTGTGAAGAACCTACCTCTGACATCTCCTCTATATCTTCCTCCAATCACCTTAAAGTTATGCCCCCTCGTAAAAGTTATTTCAACCCTGGGTAAAAGTCTCTGACTATCCACATTATCTATGCCCCTCATCATCTTGTACTTCTCTATCAAGTCACCTCGCATCCTTCTTCACTCCAATGAAAAAAGCCCTAGCTCCCTCAACCTGTACCAATCACTACAACATCTCAACAAAGAAATGAAACCAGACAAATCACCTGGCATCAACCTAGGCAGCAGAAAAGATTACGGCAGAAATAGCCCTGTCAACTCTGCAAAGGCCTCCTCACTAACATCTGGAGGTTAGTGCCAAAACTGGAAGAGCTGTCTCACAGACTAGTTAAGCAACAGCCTGACACAGTCCTACTCACGGTATCATAACTTGCAGACAATGTCCCACCATCACCATCCCTAGATATGTCTGTCCCACCGGCAGGACAGACCCAGCAGAGGGGGTGGCGCAGTGGGACACAGTCAGGAGTGTGTTGTCCTGGGAGTCCTCAACATTGACTCCAGACCCCATGAAGTCGCATGGCTACAGGTTAAACACGGGCAAGGAAAGTTCTTGCTGATTACCATGTCCCGTCCTCAGCTGATGAGGGAATGAACAAGAGGGAGAAACATTTTTCACCTCATTCTTACCAATCTGCCAGCTGCAGATGCATCTGTCCATGACAGTATCGGTAAGAGTGACCATTGCACAGTCCTTGTGGAGACAAAGTCCTGCCTTTACATTGAGAATATCTTCCATTGTGTTGTGTGTCACTATCACCGTGCTAAATGGGACAGACTTTGCACAGATCTAGCAACTCAAGACTGGGCATCCATGAGGCACTGTGGGCCATCAACAGCAGCAGAATTGTACTCCAGCACAATCTGTAACCTCATGGCCCAGCATACCCCCACTCAACCATTACCATCAAGCCAGCGGATCAACCCTGGTTCGATAGAGAGTGCAGGATGGTGTGCCAGGAGCAGCGCCAGGCATACCTGAAGATGCGGTGCCTACCTATTGAAGCCACCAAATGGGACTACTTGCACACCAAATAACATAAGCACCAAGTGATAGACAGAGCTAAGCGATCACACAACCAATGGATCAGATCTAAGCTCTGCAGTCTTCGCACATCCAATCATGAATGGTTGTGGACAATTAAACAAATCACTGGAGAAGGAGGCTCCACAAATATCCCCATCCTCAATGATGGAAGAGCCCAACATATCAGTGCAAAAGATAAGGCTGAAGCATTCGCAGCAATCTTCAGCCAGAAGTGCCGAGTGGATGATCTATTTTGGCCTCCTCCAGCAGTTCCCAGCATCACAGATACCAGTCTTCAACCAATACAATTCACTCCACGTGATGTCAAGAAATGGTTGGAGGTACCAGATACTACAAAGGCTATGGGCCCTGACAACATTCCTGCAATAGGACTGAAGACGAGCTCCAGAACTTGCTGCTCCCTCTAACTAAGCTCTTCCAGTACAGTCACAACACTGGCACGTACCTGACAATGTGAAAAATTGCCCAGGTATGTCCTATGCACAAAAAGCAGGACAAATCCAACCCGGCTAATTACTGCCCTATCAGTATACTGTCAATCATGAGTAAAGTGATGGAAGGTGTCGTGAACTGTGCTATCAAGCAACACCTTTTCAGCAATAACCAGCTCAGTGATGACCAGTTTGAGTTTCATCAAGGATGCACTGCAGAAATTCACCAAAGATTCTCAGATAGCACCATCAAAACCCATGACCACTTCCATCGAGAAGGACAAGATCAGCAGGTGCATAGGAAAACCACCCCCTACAAGTTCCCCTCCAAGCCACTCATCATCCTGACTTGGAAACATATTGCAGTTCCTTCACTGTCATTGGGTCGGAATCCTGGAAATCTCTCCAAAATAACATTGTGTGTGGGTCTACCTTCTGCACATGGACTGCAATGGTTCAAGAAGGCAGCTCACCACCACCTTCTCATGGGCAACTAGGAACAGGCAATAAAATGCTGGCCAACCAGAGATGTCCATGTCCCATAAGAGAATACAAAGAACATATACGCTGATGGTTTATATCTGTTTGACATTAGCTAGGTTCCAGCTACGTATGATAAATCTGTAATTCTGCTTTAGTGCAGAAACTTGGCCCATGTTTTCTATCAGCCTGGGTCTGAAAGTCAGGGAAATTAGGGAACTGTATGTGCTTATTTTTTTAAATGTTTCACTTTTGTGACAACTCCCAGAATAGCGAGGCTTGATTTCCAGTGCGTTACCCACAAGTGACAAGTTAAAAAACATGTCCATTCAAAGGCTAAGGAGTTTGACACTTTAAAACATTTTTAATATTCTTGTGATTATACTGTAGAGCACAATCCCAGCAGGATTGATGGGTGGGTGGGTGGATAAGTACCACACAGTTAACCTGCTTAACTCATTAACATAAAGGTGTTAGCGATTTGGTTAAAGCAGCAGCCTGAAGTACCTGACACGCTCATGAATCCAATATGACAACCGTGTTATGTCTCTAGGTTTTGCCCCTCTGAGTGTTACCGAAACCTTGGCATTGCAAACTTATTAAAATCAGCGGAAACCTGGATGTGGCTTCAAGGAGTAAATAAAAATGAAAACCATAAGAGACTCATTTCACCAGCTAACGACCTTACTCCCTCTCCCCAGTTGTCCTTTGATTGTTCTAAATGATGCAGTGCTCCATTAATGTTCTATTTGAATGGATGGACATGTGGATTCTGCAGGTGGCTGCAAAGAAACCAGCTGCGTACTAATTGATGGAGTGAAATATTATGCCAGACCAGGTCAATGTGGTTTTCCTTTGTCTTACAGACTCCTTACAGACTGCAGCAACATTCACTGCTGATCCTGGCAGTAAGGAGACATTTATTCCAGAACCCATAGAGTTAAAGCAAGCAACATGTGTCAATACGTACTCAGACTAGAGCAGTGTGTTTAATGAGAAATACCTACTCATTTCAAACTTCTCTCCTGGTGTCCATGTGTCAATACAAGTGAACAAGCAAAGTATTCTTCAAAGCTTGCACATATTTCCCAGGAAATGTGTACAAGGCCATGGATATTTGTTGCCAGTCTCTTCAAACTCTGGAAAACTTGTTTTAAGCTGTGCAAACCATTGCTTCTTCAGATCTTCTGGCTCATTGGCTAAAGCTCCAAAGGAAGTGGTATAGTACGGTCAGTCTTTAAAAGCACACACACTCATTATCATGTCCGTAAGAGAGGTTTATGAATTGGAAGGAGAGAATTCTGATATTGCAAATGCAGAATACAACACAAAATGCTAAAAACTCTTTGAAGAGCTCAGAACCTGACCAGCTTTGCTTACTATCAATGTCCAGAGTGCTGTGGACTCTATTGAAGGGACTATCCAACACTCTCTGGTTGCTTTCTTGTATTCTCTTTGATTGCCTTTTTATTCCCGCTCTTTTGTTTTCTTCGTCTTCAATGTCTTCACCATTATGTTGTATTTCTCACTCTTTGGCCCTCAAGGTCCATCTACAAATCCACACCCTACCCCCATTTGTTTCTCTTTCTTATTTAAACATTAGTTTGGTGTAATAAGCAAATATAGCTTAGTGCCCTTTCTCAGCTTTGCTGTTCTACTCCATATTTGTAAAGCACAGATAGTTTCTATCCACAGCCTATGGCCAATAAAACCTACCTGATATGTAGGGGACACAGCAAGATAGTTCCAATCATAGACAGAGGTGTAAGCTTCTGAAATGAAATGCTTTTCAAAGATTTGTAACAGCATGATAGTAAATGAGTTTAAATACCTAACATTCCAAATTTTAAGCCTTTCTTTAATGAGTTTCTATTTAAATATTTTACTTTATTTCCAAAATTACATTGTGGAAAGCTGGTCAAACCAATGTCACAGCAGGCCAGGCAGGATCAGAGGAGCAGGAAGGCTGACGTTTCAGGCCTAGACCCTTGCTCATTTTTCTGAAGAAGGGTCTAGGCCCGAAATGTCAGTCTTCCTGCTCCTCTGATCCTGCTTGGCCTGCTGTGTTCATCCAGCTCTACACCTTGTTATCTCAGATTCTCCAGCATCTGCAGTTCCTACTATCTCTGAAACCAATGTCGCAACAGCTTTGACAGAATTCAGTTTCTGTGTGTTTTCCTTGTTGGCCAATGCTTTGAAGTGACGTCTGATTATTGCTGTTCCAAGTGGCTATGCTTGATGCATTCCTGACATACTGGCTTCTGCAATGAATGTTATGAAGTTGGAATGAATTAAGAAGTGATAGCACTGGTAACGTGATTTTGCAGTTAGGAAATGCGAATTGTCACATTGTTTTTACTAAAGTAAATATTGGTAGGTGGATATGATCCTGAATGGTCTTGACAAAGTGGATGTGGAAAGGGTGTTTAAGCTTATGGGTCTGTCCAAAACCAAGGGGCACTGTTTAAAAAGAAGAGGTCGCCCTTTTAGGACAGAGTGGAGGAAGATATCTTTTCTGTCAGGGGATTGTGTGACTTTGGAACTCTCTGGCTCTGATTAAGTTGTAACAGGTCATACAATATTTTTCAGGTGGAGGTGGATTGATTCTTGTTGGACAGGGGAATTGAAGGTTTACTGGGTTGGGGCAGGGGAGGGTTGGTGCGGTGGGATGTGGGATTTCAAGCACAAACAGATGAGCCATGATCTTATTGAATGGCAGATGTCTGCCCCTCTTTCTTTTGATTTGATTTATTGTCGTCACATGGACCTAAGTACAGTGAAAAGTTTTGTTTTGCGAGCAGTACAGGCAGATCATAACAAACAAGGGCCTACAGATCATAGGGTGCCTAGACAGAGCGAGGCATGCGTGGTTACGTTAGCATAAGAGGTGCACAAAAGCAAGGTCAATATTAGATTGAAACAAGGGAGTCCATTCAGCAGTCTAATAACAGCAGGGAAGAATCTAATCTTGAATCTGTTGGTGCATATGTTCAAGATTCTGTATCTTCCGCCTGACGGAAGAGGTTGTAGGAGATCATTACCGGGGTGTAATGCGTCTTTGATGGTGTCGGCAGCCTTTCCGCGGCAATGAGCCATGTAAATGGAGTCGATGGATGGGTTGAAGGATTATGGGGAGTGGGCAGGAAAGTGGAATTGAGGCCGAGATGAGATCAGCCCTGATTGTATCAAATATTGGAACAGGCTGGAGGGGCTGAACGGTCTATGTCTGCTCCTAGCTCTTGTTTGTTCAATCTAGAAGGGATGTATGTGGACAATAGGATTCTAAGCACAAAATAAGATTAGGACTTTGAAGATAGTAGGAACTGCAGATGCTGGAGAATCTGAGATAACAAGGTGTAGAGCTGGATGAACACAGCAGGACAAGCAGCATCAGAGGAGCAGGAAAGCTGACGTTTCAGTCCTAGACCCTTCTTCTGAAGAAGGGTCTAGGCCTGAAACATCAGCTTTCCTGCTCCCCTGATGCTGCTTGGCCTGCTGTGCTCATCCAGCTCTACACCTTGTTATCAAAGGACTTTGAAGTATCAGATTGTTTCTCCCAAATAACATGCACCACTTGTTCTACAACAGAGCAGTTCAAGGAGGTAGTTCACCACTACTTTCTCAAGGGCAATTAGGGATGAGCAATAAATGCTGGCCTAGCCAGTGACGCCCACATCTCGTGAATGAATTTTAAAAACACACAACTCACATTGATTATGCATGCGACATGAATGAGGCAAGTTTTATTGGCATTGGAGGCAGTCCAGAGAAGGTTCACTAAGCTTAAATTACCACAAAGTATTCTCATTTGCAACCTCTCCCCTTGCTGGAGGCATGGTGATCCTTAGGTTAAATCACCACCAGTCATCTCTCTCTTATCCAAGAGCAACACTATGGTCTGGTAAGATTATGGCAACTTTACCTATTAACTGTATGCATTTACTTTATTTTAATTCATTTAAAAACAAAAATTCATTCATGGGTTAGAGTTAGGCTGTGGGCGACACTGGCTGGGACAGCATTTATTGCCCATCCCTAAGTGCTCCAAGGGCAGTTAGGAGTCAATTACATTACTGTGGGTCTGAAATCGCGTGTAGGTCAGACCAGGTGAGGATGGCAGATTTCTTTCCCTAAAGGATATTAATGAACTGGATGAGGAGTTTTTCCCTCAACCATCAACAACATTTTTATGTCAGTCGTTAACCTCTTAATTCCAGACCTTTATTGAATTCAAACTCCATCATCTGCCATGGCAAAATTCAAACCTAGATCCCCAGAGCATTTTCTAGGTCTCTAGGTTAGCAGTCCAGAGATAATACCACGAGGCCATCACCTCACCCATCATTCTCTATGACTCTACAACTCTAACTAGTGATAATACCACGAAGTCATTGCCTCCCTAAAGCCTTCTAACTGCATATGGCAATTATTTTTACAGTGTTAACTATTAAAAATGTGCATTTATATAATTTTACAGTTACAGCTCTTCCACCTGCTAAAGTAAACAGAATTATTGGCTCACAGGCCTGGGGACTTGTTTAGAGTTGGCGCTATGTACACTAAATATATCACATGACCAAAGAGGACACAAGTAATTAATTCATTCCCTTGTTCCCGGCTTTTTGCATTTATCTTGAATGGCTGTTCACTGCATTCAGGTTGATATTTTGTTCAGTTAAAATGTACAAACTCATTCACTTCAGACTGTTCAAGTGATCCATTTCTAATGCATTTCTGGATTTACACTTGACCAGTTCACGAGGCTAAATCTGTACTCGCAGTCAGCACTTGATGCCTGAAATGTCGCAAAATGTCCAGAACAGTGGACATTTCATAAAACCAGACATCTTTTAGAACACAGTCAACCAAATCACTGAATGGAACAAACCTTGACTTTTCCACAACCATAAGTTTGAAATTGGAGTATTCCTCACATAACTTTGTGGTCAGTATAAAAAATAAATATTTCAATAACAGTTGCACAATACTGTCTTTCCCAAATTCATAATGAGTTAGCTTAGAGATTGCAGCCTGATGAAATCATGAAATCCTTCCTAACAGATTTCATGATTTCACCAGGCTGTAATCTTTAAACTAACTCACTGGATTTCATAGAATCCTACAGTGTGGAAGCTGGTCATTTGGCCCATTGAGTACACAAAAATTCTTCGAAGAGCATCCCACCAAGACCCAACTCCCCTACCCTATCGCTGTAACCCTGCATTACCCATGGCTAACCCACACAGCCTGCGCATCTCTGGACACTATGGGCGCTTTTGCGTGGCTAATCCAACTAACCTGCCAATCTTTGGGCTGTGGGAGGAAACCCAGGAGAATGTGCAAACTCCACACAGACGGTCGGCCGAGAGTGGAATCAACCCGGGCCCCTGGTGCAGTGAGGCAGCTGTGCTAACTGATGAGCCACTCTTGGAATTCCTTTTCTGGAAATCTGCTTTCCAGGTGGTCACATTGCAGATGGATTTTTTGAAGGATTGCAGTACTGTTCATATCACTGGCGACAGCATCTGGAACCTTCTTAACGCCATCACTCGTATAAACATGTTCACCTTGATGAGGTGCCCTCAGTTTATTAGTGTTAGCCTTTACAAGCTGCATAGCTTCACTTGTTGTCAAACAGCTTTTCTGTGAGAATTTACATAGGGTTGCCAGGATACTGAGGACATCATTCAGAGCTGTCAATGCAACACAATGTTGTGACTGTGAATGTATCTGTCAGGTACATTAGGGGCATTCAAGTGACTCTTGGATAGGCACATGGATGATAGTAAAATGAAAGGTATGCAGGGTAGTTTGATCTTAGAGTAGGATAATAGGTTGGTACCACATCGTGGGCCGAAGGGCCTGTACTGTGCTGTACTGTTCTATGTTCTATGTTTGGCATTAGATCGTTGTACATTTTCACTTGCTCTGTGTGGTGCTTGATCACAGCTGGGTAGTTTTGTGTTAGTGTGGTCACTGCTAAGTACCCGAACAGCCACCTGACTTCATTCAGAAATCAAAACGCTACTGTACCCTCTCTGTGACTTTGGAAATAAAACTTTTGTCAGGGATGACCTGCTGAACATTGTCTACATTGCGTTTCAATATCTTGCATAATTAGTACCTTTGTCCAAGCACCATCCAGTCCCAGATCTTCTCTGTGAACTACATAGTGCTGTTTTGATAAATGTTTGACTTCACAAGATTGAGGTGTCTCCATATTTTTTTTCCCAACACAACAGAATCTCAGTCCGATGTAAACATCACCATCCTCTGTGAGTCGAGGTCACTGTTAATATGAAACTGCTTGATTGCTGTTACAATGGAGGCGTTGTT
Organism: Ginglymostoma cirratum; assembly: GCA_024137785.1. Taxonomy (NCBI): domain Eukaryota; kingdom Metazoa; phylum Chordata; class Chondrichthyes; order Orectolobiformes; family Ginglymostomatidae; genus Ginglymostoma; species Ginglymostoma cirratum. The sequence goes on from JAHRHZ010000139.1 coordinate 866,903, forward strand.
GTAAGCAGCCAGTTTCAAAATTCCTGCAAAGGCAGTCTTGTAAGTTCAGATTCTGGTCAAAACTTGAGGTACAAAATCAACTTTTTCTGAACTGAAATATCTGTACCTTTGGTCCACTACAACTTATCAAAATGTGATTTGCACAATTCATCCAGGAACTGTCTCTAGTTGAAACAGCCAATACACTCTACAAAGTTGAAGGTGTAATTCTTATTGAGACAGCTCTTGTAATTACTGTGATCACACATGAACAGGAAGGTCTGCACAGAAAGCAGGTAAACATTCATTTTTACTGCAAATTGTGAAATTCTCACTTTCACTGTAAGTCTTCTTGTACCCTTCATGCTCACAGCCAGTGGTTTGGGACTTGAGATTTATTTGCTTTCATTTGGATGTATTTTAAACTTATTAAGAAAACAAAGCTTTAACTTAGAACCGGAGGGGGGCCAAGGCATAGAAATTGTGCATGGATGGCAAGTAGCGTGTCTAAATAAGGATTAGGAATCAGTGCAGGTTTGGTGGGCAGAAGAGCTTGTTCCTGTGCTGTATTGTTATTTGTCCTTTAAAATCTGAATGAAAAATGTAACTTGCTACTTCTGTCCTGCGTTACTTCACTCTGGAATGGTCACCTGCTTCCCAGACCTCATGTCTGATCCTCCTGCTCACTGCTGAGATGATTAATCTCCTCAGAACTCTCCAACACTGTTCCTACACTTACCAGCTCAAGTCCCCAACTAAAGGTGATGCGACTTGGCTTCTTCCCCTTCCCAGAGCTTGCTTCAACAATCAGAAGCTTTTACAATTTGGCTGGAGCAGGGAGCAGTTGTGTGTCCTAATATTGAGCTCCAAAGGCCCAGGCTTTGTTCTGGCACATGAAGATCCTGGGATTCTATCCATGTACAGCCCTCAGGAAGATGCGGAGATGTTGATAGTCCCTGTGGGTGAGTCTAGGATCAGAGGGAGTAATGTCAGACTCAGGGGGTCATACATTTAAGACAGGGATGAGGAGGAATTTCTTCCCTCAGAGGGGAGTGAATCTGTGAAATGCTTCATTGCACAATGCTGTCGAGGCTGGGTCATGAAATATACCCAAGGCTGAGATAGACAGATTTTTAATCAGTGACAGAATCAAGGGATATGGGGGAAAGGCTGGAAAGTGCAGTTGAGAATTATCAGAACAGCCACGATCTCATAAATAATAGAGTAAACTCAATGGGCTGAATGGCCTACTTCTGCTCCTACATTTTATGATTTTATTAATGTGGAGGATAAGGACAGTTCCATGTTTTGGAACAAGTGGAGTGAGAATAATTCAAAAACTCAATGACAGCATGTGCTCCCTAAATTTCATCGGCATTGTACTTAGCCATGTGTGTCCGCATAATGAAACACTAAATCTTTGAAAGGAAATTTCTGGAAACCTCATTCTTGTTTCACAATAATATTTCAGCAATGCACCAGATACTCTGTTGGTCCTTAATATCTAATCTTCATCCAGCTTTGAAGAAATGTAATTTCAACAGTTACAGAAGTTAATCAAGGCTATTATTTGCCTATAACATGAGTCACTAACATAGATTTGGAGTGGGTGGAATTCTAATATTTCACCTTATCTGAATTGATGAATGTTTACATAATATTTCTGTGTTTCGGCTATGTGTTAATTGGCTTATTTCTTCTGCATTCTTTTAGTATTTCAGAAATCTCGGTAATATTCCATCCCAGCATTCTTCTTCAAGAAAAGAAATTTGCAGTTCTTCATGGCCAAGCCTGAAGGAATGAATAACATCCTCTCTTTTCATCAACAAAACAGAAATTGTGAGAAAAACTCAGCAGATATGGCAGCATCTGTGGAGAGAAATCAGAGTTAATATTTTGGGTTCGGTGACCCTTTCTCTCTTTTCACTCTGGAGGATGATAGAACAGAGGTTGGATTATTATAAGGACGTACTTTCCCAAATTCAGTGTGAACTTTACAATGTGCAAGACCACAAAGAAACAAACCAGCCAGATCTCTTGTTCACAAGAGAGTACTTGTGAGCTCAATTAAAATTATAAGCATCATTAAATGAGTAAATTCAGAAACTCATGACATACATGCACATTAACATGTTACAGAAGTTACACTGTCAGGGTCAATAAACGTGGAGCTGGACAAACATAACAGGTCAGACAGTAGATAACAAGCATGGGGCTGGATGAACACAGCAGGCCAAGCAGCATCATAGGAGCAGGAAAACTTGACGTTTCGGGCCTAGACCCTTCATCAGAAATGGGAGAGGGGAAGAGGGTTCTGAAATAAATAGGGAGAGAGGGGGAGGCGGATAGAGGATGGATAGAGGAGAGGATAGGTGGAGAGGAGGCAGACAAGTCGAAGAGGCGGGGATGGAGCCAGTAAAGGTGAGTGCAGGTGTGGGGGTAGGGAGGAGATAGGTCAGTCCAGGGAGGACGGACAGGTCAAGGGGGCGGGATGATGTTAGTAAATAGGAGATGGGGGTGTGGCTTGAGGTAGGAGGAGGGGATAGGTGAGAGGAAAAACAGGTTAGGGAGGTGGAGATGAGCTGGGCTGGTTTTGGGATGCGGTTGGGGGAGGGGAGATTTTGAAGCTTGTGAAATCAACATTGATACCATTGGGCTGCAGGGTTCCCAGGCTGAATATGATTTGCTCTTCCTGCAGCCTTCGGGTGGCATCACTGTGGCATTGCAGGAGGCCCAGGATGGACATGTCATCTGAGGAATGGGAGGGGGAGTTGAAATGGTTCGCGACTGGGGGGTGCAATTGTTTGTTGCGAACTGAGCGCAGGTGTTCTGCAAAGCGGTCCCCAAGCCTCCGCTTGGTTTCCCCGATGTAGAGGAAGCCACAACGGGTACAGCGGATGCAGTATACCACATTGGCAGATGTGCAGGTGAACATCTGCCTGATGTGGAAAGTCTTCTTGGGGCCTGGGATTGGGGTGAGGGAGGAGGTGTGGGGGCAGGTGTAGCACTTCCTGCGGTTGCATGGAAAAGTGCCGGGTGTGGTGGGGCTGGAGGGGAGTGTGGAACGGACAAGGGAGTCGCGGAGGGAGTGGTCCCTCCGGAAGGCAGACAAGGGTGGGGAGGGAAAAATGTCTTTGGTGGTGGGGTCTGATTGCAGATGGCGGAAGTGTTGGAGGATGATGCGTTGGATCTGGAGGTTGGTGGGGTGGTATGTGAGGACGAGGGGGATTCTTTTTTGGTTATTATTGCGGGGTCGGGGCGTGAGGGATGTGTTACGGGAAATGCAGGAGACACGGTTGAGGGCGTTCAAGTTTTCCTGCTCCTATGATGCTGCTTGACCTGCTGTGTTCATCCAGCCCCATGCTTGTTATCTCAGATTCTCCAGCATCTGCAGTACCTTTTATCACATGTCCGACAGTATCTGAGGAGCAGGAAAGTCAATGTTTCAGGCTGAAACCCTTCGTCAGGACAAAGGAAGAGGAGAAGAGCCCAGAAATAAATAGAGGGAGGTGGGTGGGGCTGGGGGAGATCTGGCTGGAGAAAGGTAGGTGGGATTTTGATAGATGTATGCAGGTCGGGGGTTATAGTGATTGGCCGGTGGGAAGGGTGGAGCGGATAGGCGAGTAGGAAGATGGACAGGTTAGACCTGGTCAGGAAGGTGAGGAGGAGGGAGAGGGCTGGACTTGGGATATGGCTGGGAGTTTGAGGGATTTTGAAGCTGGTGAAGTCAATATTCAGGCCGTTGGGCTGTAAGCTCCCAAGGTGAAATATCAGGTGTTGTTCCTCCAGGTTACCTTTGGCCTCACTCTGACAGTGGAGGAGGCCAAGGATCTGGAGTCCATTGGGGACAAGCTGGTTCTGTAGACAGGCACTGAGAAAGGAGATGTGGCTGTAGTAGCGAGATTCCTTCAGCATGTAGTTGAAGAGCTTCAGGGCAGAAGAGATAACTGGGGAGTTGCAGTGAATTGAATAAAAGTTAAAGACCATAAATAATAGTAACCAACGCTCCATCTATTGATTCCATCTGTACTTTCCGCAGTCTTGGGAAAGCAACCATCATAATCAAAGACCCCTCCCACCCCAGTTATACTCTCTCCCACCCTCTTCTGTTGAGCAGAAGACATAAAAGTTTGAAGATGCTTCTGAACAGATTCAAGAACAGCTTCTGCCCCACTGTTATCAGACTTTTGAACGGACCTCTCAAATGTTAACACAGTGTGGAGCTGGATGAAAACAGCAGGCCAGGTAGCATCAGAGGAGCAGGAAAGTTGACATTTCCAGTTGGGTCTGAAGAAGGTTTCCGACCCAAAATGTCAACTTTCCTGCTCCTCTGATGCTGCCCGGCCTGCTGTGTTCCTCCAGCTCCACACTGTGTTATCTCCGACTCCAGCATCGGCAGTTCTTGCAATCTCAAATGTTAATGTTGTTCTATCTCCCTCTGCACCTTCTCTGTGGCTATAACACTGTGTTCTGTGCTCTGTTCTCTCACCCTGATGCAATTTGGATGGTGCGAACTGCCTGTCGAACACTCAAAACAACACTTTTCACCGTATCTCGGTACATTTGACAGCAATAAATCAACACATCAATAAAGTAATTGAGTTCATAAAGAATTCTAATACTTTGCAACGGTGCATTTGAAGATCTGGCGGTGTTGCACATGGCTGTTATTCTAGTGACTGTCTCTTTTGACATGAAATCTGTCATTTATCAGAGTGAATACTCTACTTGAAGTTCCTTTTATTCTTAAATTTTCTCTCTCTCTGCGATGTTTGCCACTTGAAAAACACAGTGAAGACAGAGACCCATTCTGCTGGATGTTACTGCATTTTGTAACAAAAGGACAAACTCATAATTTTGGTTCATTAGGGTTGGGGCTTTGATCGTGAGACAGTTAGCCATTGGCACTCTATGGAGTCAACAAGGGGCTTTTGACCTCCTATTGCCAAAGTTATAAAGATGCCATTGAAACAGACAGAAGGTCCATAGTCCCCTTTTTGCATAATGATTTCTGGTAGAAATCTCTATTTCTGTCCATTCCTGCAGATGCCTGTTTTTATGGTCATTTTCAACCACCTTAATACAAATCATTCCTTGGAAATAGGACCAAGAACTGTAGGTGCTAGAAATCTGAAACAGAAACAGAAAGTGCTGGAGAAGCTCAGCATGTTTGCAAGTGTCTTTTTGTTCTTTATTCATTCACAGGACGATGGCATCACTGGTTAGGCAGCATTTCTTGCCCATCCCAAATTGCCCAGAGGGCAGTTAAGGGTAAATCACGTTGCTGTGGGTCTGGAGTCACGTGTAGGCCAGACCAGGTAAGGATGGCAGTTTCCTTCCCTACAGGACATTTGTGAGCCAGATGGGTTTTTCCAACAATCAAAAATGGATCCATGGTCATCATTAGATTCTTAATTCCAGATATTTATTGAATTCAAATTCCACCATCTGCCACGGCGGGATTTGAACTGGGTCCCTGGAACATGACCTGGGTCCCTGGATTAACAGTCCAGCGATAGTACCACTAGGCCATTGCCTCCCCTGTGGAGCAAGAAACAGAGTTAATGTTTCAGGCTCTTGACCCTTCTTTAGTACACCTTCGAACTGTGGGTTGGACATTTATCTTGAAGTTTTCTGTGTTGTTTGACCACCTTATAGCTGAGACGACTTCTGCTGCCATTTTAAAACAATGTACCCTACCTCTTAGAAAGGTGTTTCCTTCCAAATGTCTGTCCCAGGTTTTAACTTAGTCAGTGGAATGAGAGATTGGCTGTCCATATACTACAATTCTGTGGCACAACCCAGTTTTCAGGTTTTGTGTAGCTATGGATGTTGGGTAGGTCAAGGTTTGATTGTGAAGCTCTTCCTAACCTCACTATACCATCATCAAGTAGTGTACTGACACTCACTAAACAGCTTAATTGAGTAGAATAACCATTTACAACACCTGTGCCTGTGGAGAAATCATTTATCAAGGGGTCTTCATATTCAGGGAGGAAATGAGGAACAATGTAAGGTTGATGTGCTGAGTGGTTAGCTTAAGAAAGTGGATTAATGAGGCTGAATAGCATTGCATGTTCATCATTACACATCTAGAGAGTTAAATGACACTAACTCTAACTATTATAACAAAATTAAATAAAGAACTGTTGATGTTGATGTTCTGAAGCAGAAACAGAAAGTGCTGGAGAAACTCAATGGGTCTGACAGAATCTATGGAAAAGAAACAGAGTTAAGGTTTTGGGCCCAGTGACCCTTCTTCAGAACAGCTAGTAGTTGCTGTATATTGATTGTACTGTGTAATGCAAGATTTTAACATGTTTGTCCCAATCCCTGTGTGATCCGCGTTGTCTACAAGACATAATACCATCCAGAGCTCAATGTGACTGTATAATGACAGTACTCAGTTACAAACTGAGCTGGTCCTTGATCAGATAACACAGTCGTTGCGCTCTTCAGGCAGTAAATATGCCAGTTGAGGAATTCTAAATGATCAGATTCTGGTCCTAATTACTGCATGGTTGATATTTCCCAATTCCACAAATGAAAATTTTCTTTACATTTAGGGTGGCAAGGTGGCTTAGTGGTTAGCACAAATGCCTCACCGTGCCAGGAACCCAGGTTCGTTTTCAATCCTCAGGCCATTATCTGTGTGAAGTTTGCACATTCTTCCTGTATCTGCATGGGTTTCCCCTGGGTGCTTTGGTTTCCTCCCACAGCCCAAAGATGTTCAGGTTAGGGTAGATTGGCCATGCTAAATTGCCCATGGTGTCCAAGGATGTGTAGGTTGGGTGGATTGCCCGTGGGAAATGCAGGGTTCTGGACATAAGGTAGGGGGTGGATGCTGGTGAGGTGCTCTTCAGAGGTTCAATGCGGACTTGATGGGCCAAATGGCCTGCTTCCACTCTGTAGGGATTCTATGATTCTATAACAATGATCATTAGAGCATTTCTGACTGAACTAGCCTGTTCCAGAGGATTACGAGTTTCACGCATGAGAAGTTCAATTGAAAATAACATCTTCAGTTCTGTTCTGTGTCCAATCCCTGAGCCAGTAAAGAGAAGAGCCTAATCCCAACTGGTTGAGCTGTCCGGTGTCATTGGAGCCTCAAGGGGAAATGGAGATTTATTTGTCCAACTGCTGTAGCCAATCACGGACTGTGTGAGAGGAGGTCAACCATGGAAGAAGAAACATAATCATCGCTGCAGCAAGGAAGCAGGAGGGCTGGCTGTTTGTGCAACAGTTGGCTTCTTCCATGTGGCTTTTTGGTTCAGTTTCGATGAATAAGGAATTGAAGTAGTGCACATGGCTTCCACTTGACTCTTTATTCTGAAACTGATGCCACTGAAAACTGGCCGACTGCTCCTGGAGCGTGCCTCATTTATTGACAACATTCTTAATCCAATCTTCTGATTTCCACACTTGAGTTTAATGTGTGAGAGGATTTTGTAAACCTTTCTCCTCATACTGTGGATGTACATAGTGACTGTCACTCTACGTCTGATAAAATGGCCTTTCCAGACAAAATTATGCGGAAATTCTATGAGGAGAGACCATGGGCCATGTTTCCATCTGTGTGATTTTGTTGTGTGAATGGTGGTGATGCTATTAATATTTTTTGGAGAGAATTGCATTTTCCACTGGACTTTTCCAAGGTGGAGATTGCCTGAGGTTGGCGTTGCCTATTTTAAACAGTGACATCAGTGGGATAAAAACCAGAGTTTCTCTCACCTAGCACTGTTATCTGGTGGTGCAAGACCTTGCAAACCAGATTTGAGGATTTGTGAAGGAAATGCAAAACCTGCTGAGGAGTCAAGAACATTCTGAAATGCAAGTGTGAAATGTTTTCGCAACTTCAAATATCAGTTTCAGGCACAGTATTGTAATGTAGATTTTGTAACGTCTATGTATTTTTAATGCTTTAAAACTCTCATGGGGATAAGCTTTATATATAATATGTTCACAAGATTTACTGTACTTTTCTAAGGGGGCAGGTACCATTATTCGGCGATTATTTTTACAGATTGTCTTGTCAACCTGTATTTTTAATCTTTTGTACTGTGATTTAAATGGAGTGGAAGCTCCGGCTGATAAAAAAAAATCTTTGATCCTTGGAAGAATTCTAACCATCTGCCCATGTCCATTGTTGGGGAGACACACTGCTTTGACCTTGAAATAAACACCTTCAGTTCTTTTTATCTCAGAGAGTATGCTATTGTTTGGATATCTGTGGCCATCACAAATGATTGGCTGAGTTTCAAGTCCTATTGGGTTTCAGCACAATAGCTGTTCCATTCATTTCAGTATGACTGAATTATGGATTTAAGAGTTTGCAGTAAAAATTGTAGTTTCTGGTTTAATGTGGTTTCTGGTTTGTTGACACATATGAGAGGTTTTTTTTCATTTGACAGAATGCATTTGTTTTCAGTATCAATGCTGGTGTGTGTTTGATGGAGCCTTTTAGTCGTTGATTAAACAGAATGAGTTTGAATTATCCATCTGTATTGTTGTGGGATGAATCCATAGAACAACATATAGGTATTTCTACATTCTGTAACCTTCTACTAAATCAGATCCAGTTCTAAAAAGACATCAAATCAATAATGTCACATTGGTATATCCCGTGCTTAATCAGTACATGCTGTGGATGTTAGTGCAGATGCAAAACTCCCCACAAATCCGACAGATACAAATGTGAAATGGCCTAAATACCCTATAGGATAATCCTGTATTGTATATCACAAGTCGAAATACATTGCAAATCCCCTTATTCAGTGATGGGCGATGGAAAATGACAGCCAACGAGACAGCTCTAAATTGAGGTTCCGTACGTAAGTTAAAGAAAAGCTGATATTACAGCAGTTTAAAACCTGTGCAATACTTGTGAAATGACCAAATTTAACCTGTTTAGGAAAATGAACATAGTTTATCTCAGACACAAGGTGCTGGTTTGAGAAATCCATTCAATGATGTGGCAAAACTGAAAATGTCATAAAGCAAAGCTTGAGGTGAATAATTGACCAATCTGCCAATGTGGTATACTGCATCCGCTGTACCCGTTGTGGCCTCCTCTACATCGGGGAAACCAAGCGGAGGCTTGGGGACCGCTTTGCAGAACACCTGTGCTCAGTTCGCAACAAACAACTGCACCTCCCAGTCGCGAACCATTTCAACTCCCCCTCCCATTCCTCAGATGACATGTCCATCCTGGGCCTCCTGCAATGCCACGGTGATGGCACCCGAAGGCTGCAGGAACAGCAACTCATATTCCACTTGGGAACCCTGCAGCCCAATGGTATCAATGTGGATTTCACAAGCTTCAAAATCTCCCCTCCCCCAACCGCATCCCAAAACCAGCCCAGCTCGTCCCTGCCTCCCTAACCTGTCCTTCCTCTCACCTATCCCCTCCTCCCACCTCAAGCCCCACCCCCATCTCCTACCTACTAACCTCATCCCGCCCCCTTGACCTGTCCGTCCTCCCTGGACTGACCTATCTCCTTCCTACCTCCCCACCGACACTCACCTTTACTGGCTCCATCCCCGCTTCTTCGACTTGTCTGTCTCCTGTCCACCTATCCTCTCCTCTATCCATCTTCTATCCGCCTCCCCCTCTCTCCCTATTTATTTCAGAACCCTCTTCCCCTCCCCCATTTCTGATGAAGGGTCTAGGCCCGAAACATCAGCCTTCCTGCTCCTCTGATGCTGCTTGGCCTGCTGTGTTCATCCAGCTCTACACCTTGGTATCTCAATAACAACATTGCCTCTTTTACTAAAATATTAAAATTTTACCCATTGTTTAGTATTCGGCTGTTAACTAACAACAATTTTATGTATTTATCAATGACAACGGGTAGCAGAGACTCAGTGAACTAACTTCTTAACCTTCTAGTGGCAAGGTAGCAGATAATTTTTTTCTCTGCCTTGCCATTTGAAAACATAAGTCTAAGAAATGGGTCACTGAGATTCCGGGAGAGAGGGAGAGAGAGATTCGCAAAGAAATGCATGCCACATCAAGAATTGTTCTGTGGAAGAGTATTAGACTGATCAGCTCTGCAACACTTGAATAAGTACCCTGTTACTTTGTCCTTAAGTTTAGATGTTGATGTAACATTGCATGTATTGACTCAAGAATTCACACTAATTACGATAATTCATAACCTTTGTTCTTTGTCTTTTTATTGCAGTTAACAGTAATGTTTGACAAGGAAAAGATATCCAGGAATGAGTCATTTGTTGGACCTTCTTTGACATGGTTTAGCATTAATCAAGATTAAGTATTTTAAAGGCCAAATTTAGAAACCCCTGTAACTTCTCCCCACCATGGAGAACCCACAACCTCCTGTTCCAATTTGGTTAAAATTGGTTGGATACTTGAAGGTCACTCCAATCACTAGTCTGTTCCGGGATGACCGAAATTGTTACGAGAGATAGTATCAATAATGGACAACAAAGAATTTGCCCATGATTAGGAGATTCCCAATGGTTGGTGAATTGTATATGACTTGTTGAGTATAATCAGACGTACTTATTGTAGATGGGTCGCCACTTTGATTTGAAAGGTTAACGTTCATGGAGTTTAAAAGTGGAATATATTTAGCATTTGCAATTTGAAATGCAGTGACTTTGATTAATGTTTACCACTGACCTACTACTTCACAATGTTGAATTCGCTCTCCACCAGAGGCTTGCAATATATTCAATGTCACAATTAGGCTGCAAGGATAGAGATTTGAAGAAGTCTTTCTATTTATCAGTAGCCAAGTAAAACAGATCACAGGAGAAAAAGGCTAAATTTGGTTAATTGATCATAGAAACAAATCAAGTGGACAAGCATTTCCAGGTCTATGGATAGGTTTTCACTTGGGGAAGCATCTGAAGTGTTCAGATGAGGGCTGTGAAGAAGGTCAAAAATCACGCAACACCAGGTTATAATCCAACAGGCTCCGAAAGCTTATGTTTTCAAATAAAACTGTTGGACTATAACCTGGAGCTGTATGATTTTTAACCTTGTCCACCCCAGTTGAACACCGGCACCTCTGTATCAGGGCTGTGAAAGTAATGGAATGGATGGATGGGTTGATTTGCCTGATTTTTACACATATCCATCATTTACTTACTCTGGGTCAATATAAGAGCATGGGCTATAGCCATAGACATTTCCTTATTCATCTACCAGACACTGGCATCGCTGGCTGGATCAGCATTTATTGCCTTCCCCAACTGCCTTTGAGAAGGTGGTTATGCTTTCTACATCGACTGGAACCTATTGGCTTATGGTGCACCCCCTGTGCTGTAGGGAGAGATTTCCAAGGTTTTGTCCCAGTCAAAATGAAATAACAGTGATGTATTTCCAAATCGGGGGAGTGTGTCACTTCGGGGGGACATTACAATTGATGATACTCCCAAGCATCTGCTGCCTTTGTCCTGAGAGTTGTGAGAAGTATATAGGTTTGGAAGGTGCTGTCGAAAGAGCCTTGCTGAGTTGTAGATGATACACACTGCTCAAATTGGAGCTCAAATAAAAGTGAAATCTGAAACAAATGCAGAAATTGCTAGAGAAACTCAGCAGGTCTGGCAGCATCCGTGGAGAGAGAAAGCAGAATTAATGTTTTGAGTCTAATATGATTTTTCTTCAAAAGTGTCCTTCAGACTCTCTGGGTCTCTCTTCACAGATGCTGCCAGACTTGCTGAGTTTGTCTAGCAGTTACTCTTTTTATTTCTACAATAAGCTGAGTGACTCCAACAGGTACCTCAATGATATATCCTTTTAGCCAGGCTGCTGGAAAGCCTTCCTTCCATTCTTTCAGTTTCTCTGTTGCAGCTGTGCGGATGAGCCACTTTCCATCCCAGTGCCATTGGTGTAACTTCTCTTCTCAACCCCCTCCCCAGTGGTTCACAGGCTCCTCACATATGAGGGTGGCACAGTGGCTCAGTGGCTCAGTGGTTAGCACTGCTGCCTCACAGCGCCAGGGACCCGGGTTCGATCCCAACCTTGGGTGACTGTCTGTGTGGCCTTTGTACATTCACTCCGTGTCTGCGTGGGTTTCCTCCCACAGTATAAAGATGTGCAGGTTAAGGTGGATTGGCCATGCTAAATTGCCCATAGTGCTCAGAGATGTTTAGGTTAGGTGGGGTAGACATGTGAAATACAGGGGTAGGGGAATAGGTCTGGGTGGGATGCTCTTCAGAGGGGTGGTGTGGACTTGTTGGGCTGAATGGCCTGTTTCCATACTGTAGGAATTCTATGCCCATTCCATTGGGTACACTTCAGTTCTCACTGCTTCCCTCTATCCCGGTGCAATGTTACTGTTCCACCTTGTCTTCACCTTCCACTCAACCAGTCTCCAAATTCATCCTCCAACATTTTTACCATCTTAATGTAATGCCACCATCCAAAAGGCCTCCTGCTCCCTCTTCTTTCATCATTCTGATGGCATTGTTCCCTCCAAAACACTCTTGTTCTCTCCTCAATTACTCCCAAATCTGACTCTTCCCAAGGTACCATCCCACGAGAGCGCAGCCTGTGTAACAGCTGTCCTTTCTCCATCTCCCCTTCTTACCACCCAGGGCCCTGAACATGACTTCAATGTGAAACAGCGAGCTACTCCTGGTTTAAATTTCAAATACCATGTTTGTTGTTTATGATAAGATGTCCTACACAATGGGGAGATCAAACACAGTTGGGGTGAGTTTGGACAGAAGGCAATTGTTAATGTTTCTGCTGTTGTGAAACAAAACAGTTGGGTCTCTAAATATTTCCAATTCTGACGTAAGATCATTGCACTGAGGTGCGTGGTGGCATTTTCCCACTGATTTTCAGTCTCCAGCATTGGGGTGAAATGACAATCCCAAGGCCACCCTCTCTAGGAACTGTTGAGCAGAAAGATTTCCCATCTGAAGGGCCACTGCCCTTTTCCCTGCCCAATTATAGAGAGAAAGTGGGCCCCTCATGCACCTGTCCAATCAGAGGGCTAGCAGCTCCAGAGACTTGGCAGTTTCACCTGGAGAGGAAGCAAGTCTGAGAAGAATATGAGGGTGTCTCTGAGGAGATGTCTTAGAACTTCAATGTCTTAGAAAGAATTAGGTGTCAGGACTGTCGGGTCATGTGGGGTGGGCGACGGGGGTGTGGTCCCTCAGTGGATTACTGGATATTCCTTTCCTGCCTTTGGCACTCTCTTTGGGGACAGGGCCTTTGGTCCAAAGGACCCCCAATGTCAATAATCCCACCTGACTGGGGCTGTACATTGGATGCATTTCCTGACTGCCCTGGGGAAGACTCTTCAGCAGCAAGAACATCTCAGGAAGCCATTCCAACTTGGAGCCCTGCTATCCCAATCTCCTGTGATGAAGAAGCTTTGGCCCATCCACTTTGTCCCTCCCTCCACACAGCTGGCTGACTAACTGAGGATTTCAAATATGTTTTATTTCCGATTTCAAGTATACACAGCTTTGGTCTAAACTGAAGCACAAGTTCTCACAATTGAGTCAATTTTCTGCTTGTACCCACTTGCTCCCTGGCTATAAGTTGCAGTTAAATGACCTTCAACAGTGAAAATAAAACTTTGGCCATGTCTCCTCAATCTTCAATGACATCACATTCCCTCTATAAGCCTGTTCTCGCAACTGTGTTTTTGAACCTCAGAAGTTTATTTATTTCAATCTTCCTCAGTATATCAATGCCCCTTGGATAACACAGATGCACAAAGTTGTACAAAATTTCCCAGGAAATTCTAGTTACGTTGTATTCAGAAAGGTTCGGTAAATTCATAGAATTAATGAGTTTAGAAGAATGAGAGCTGGTTTCATTGAAACAGACAGGATTCTTAAGGGGTTTGACAGGGTAAATACGGAGAGGATATTTGCCTCCATGAGAGGGTCTAGGGCCAGAGGGCATAATGTCAGAATAAAGGGGCACCGATTTAACACTGAGATGAGGAGGATTTTCTTCTCTCCGCAGATTGGGAGTCTTTGGAACTCCTTTCCACAGAAAGCTGTGGGTACAGCGTGTAGGTTTAAGGCTGAGATAGATTCTTGATCAGTCAGGGAATCAAGGGTTATGGGGAAAGGGCAGGAAAGTGGACATGAGGGATGTCAGATCATTCATGATCCTATTGAATGGCCGAGCAGGCTTGAGGGGCCGAATGGCCTACTCTTGTTCCTATTTCTTATGGTCTGTGCTCTGAAATCCTTTGGTTTCCTTTTTTGAGATGTGAGAGGCCTTGATTATTCTTACCTTCACTAAAGGTCCAATTTTGTTTTAAATCTGTAACCAGTGATCATTGTACTGAACCAATATGACAGCAACTTGAATTCAATGAACACAGAAGCTTGTCCAATAGATTACACTTTTCGCACATTCTGAAAGGGCGCCTCTTCCACCACATTGGGAAAGTCAAGTTGAGTGAACTTTTTAACAAGCCTTACTGCCTTTTTACACCTTAACTAGCTTCAGTAGAATATACTGCAGAATGAGCTCTAGTCACAGTCAGCAGACTGCAAGTCATGGGGGATAGCAGTTCGATTGAGACAAAAAGAGCGTTGTATAGGAGAGGAAGTAACACATGTGAGAGGGGAAAACAATGATGGGGCTAAAGCAGGAGGGAGCAGGATCTCAGTTGGGATTGGGGAAGTGTCCAGGGAGGAGGGAGAGAAATACTCAAAAGAACAATAAGCCGAGAGGTTTGGAAGGTTAAAAGGTGGTACATATTCGATGGGCTGAAGGGCCTCCTCTGCACAGTCTGATCCTGTGATTCCATGAATGGAAGGGACTGGGAGAAGAACTCAGCCAGACTTTGAGAAGACCTTCCATTTCTATGACCAGCTCATGACGTTCTCATGGTGCAGTGGATAGTGTCCCTGCCTCTGAGCCAGAAGCTCCAGGTTCATGTCCCACTCCAGGATTTGATGGTCAAACAAGGTTTGGAACACAGCCCAACAGGTATAGTGTCAACTAGTAAGTCCTTCAAATATACACCAATAGCAGGTGGTAAGAGGAAGAGAAATGGAGAGAGAGAGAGAGACCTTGCTTTGTCAGTCATCTGATAGAAAGAAATTGGAACATCACCATCACAGACCACATGGTCTGGAGCACAACATGCAATGAAAGACAATGTTGCTGCAGCAATGCAGACTCCTTGTTGGGCTCAGTGTCTGTAGTGCCAATGACACAGGTATATTAAGGACCTGCTGAGTACTAATATACCAATGAATTGGAGAGGTATTTCTTATTGAGGCATAAGGCCATTGTAAATCAGCAAATTCTTTTGAGGATACATAATTCTGAAGAGTGACACGTTATGGGTTAAAAAGAGTACATGGCTTGGATAAACAATCAGTATATTAGGAGACACACCGTAATTCATTGTTAATCATATGCAAATGGGAGTTAAGCATATTTGTTACAGCTTCGTTACCATTCAGGACCAGAGTCTCCTTTCTATGAGAAATGATTGTCATATAAAGTTATATAAAAGTTATATAGCTATATAAAGCTATATAAAGCCATACTTCTATCAGTGCAAAGGATTTTGTAAATGTCTTGGTTAAAAACAGTGTTTCATAATTTCAACGTTAATTCAAACTTGTTTGTACTTCAGTCCCATTCCACTTCTGTTATTTGTTTCTGAGGTAAAGGTTTTAAATTAGACCCATTACACAGCAATACGAACAGGGGAGTTATTTTTGAAAAATTTCCTGAAGGTGCAAGTTACATTTGCTGTATCCCCTTTCTCTCCATTTCAAAGAACAAAGAAAATTACAGCACAGGAACAGGCCCTTCGGCCCTCCAAGCCTGCGCCAATCCAGACCCTCTATCTAAACCTGTCTCCTATTTTCCAAGGATCTGTATCCCTCTGCTCCCTGCCCATTCATGTATCTGTCTAGATACATCTTAAATGACGCTATCGTGCCTGCCTCTACCACCTCCGCTGGCAACGCGCTCCAGGCACCCACCACCCCCTGCGTAAAGAACTTTCCACACATATCTCCCTTAAACTTTTCCCCTCTCACCTTGAAATCATGACTCCCAGTAATTGAGTCCCCCACACTGGGAAAAAGCTTCTTGCTATCCACCCTGTCTATACCTCTCAGGATTTTGTAGACCTCAATCAGGTCCCCCCTCAACCTCAGTCTTTCTAATGTAAATAATCCTAATCTACTCAATCTCTCTTCATAGTTAGCGCTCTCCATACCAGGCAACATCCTGGTGAACCTCCTCTGCACCCTCTCCAAAGCATCCACATCCTTTTGGTGATATGGCTACCAGAACTATACGCAGTATCCCAAATGTGGCCGAACCAAAGTCCTATCCAACAGTAACATGACCTGCCAACTCTTTCAATGGTCCAGATCAGATTAGAGACTCTTATTGGGAATCACAACCACTTGTTACTTGCCTTTTCACCAGGAGAAGGAGGTGCAGGTCTCTGAGGAGTGTGAGGTTAATGGGATAGCTCCATACAGAGCCAGTACGGCCACAATGGGCTCCTTCTACGCTGGGAGAGTCGGTGATCCTATATGATATGTACTTTGTGAAAGGAAGACCCAATTTTTTTTCTCATTAGTGACTGGATGTATGGCTGAAGATAAGAGCCAGGACCTGTCGAAATTCTGACACGCGGACTTATGTGGGAATTTGCCTAGTAAGTTTCAACTTCCCTTACTCCTTGGCATCCTCTTCAATGGCCCTGACTCTGAGTCACAGCTGGAGAGTTTGGACAGTGCCATAGTTCTGGCCTGGATGATTGCCGAGGAAAATGGTGAACATATTAAAACCCAAACTAATATTTAGCTAGCTCCACAATTACGCTAAGGCTGCAAACTGAGAGCTGGAACGTGGGACTGTTTTGGATAGCTGTCTGGCAGCTAGCATGGTCATGATGAGAAAAATGATCTCATCCACGCTGCAATTGCTTCCAGTTTTGATGTTTGTGCACTTGGTCGGATCAAAATGCCCAATCAGCAGAGGATGGAGTAAAAAGAAAATAAACTCAAAAAGAAGTTGTCAATAAAATAGTAGAGTCTGATACCTATAATAAGAAACATGACCTAAGGAACCTTTGAGTATTGAATTTCATTTGCACTTACAAAGAAATACAGACTTGGAACAGAGACTGTCAGCTTCAGGGGACCTTGTTGAAATTACTTTAAAGAGATATATTGGCAATGTATCAGATTGATTTGATGTGTTATAGTACACCCATCAGCACACAACTATTTTAACTGGCTTATTCCTGACCTTTGTCACTGTGCAGCGCTAATGACTGTATCACTGAATCATGGGCTACTGTTCAATGCCTCCTCCCCCAGACCCCCACCATAAACCATAAACTGCTCTAATGGCACATTGGAGATTAGATCTTTAGCAGCAGAGACAAATGCTGAGTTACTTAGGCTGTCTGACACTGCAAACAGAATTAGTCCAATTCTGATACTTGTATCAAGTTGGGGAGCCAAAAACAACTTCATTTGCAACAAAATGAAATCATTTGAACACATTAAAATAAACATTTGGGGCCTGGAGCTCCCCCTCCATTGGGCTGGATTCTTCGGTGCAAATTGCTCTAAATCAACAGAAAAGTCAGAAGTCACACGACACCAGGTCATAGTCCAACAGGTTTATTTGAAGTCAACGCTTGTGATTTCAAATAAACCTGTTGGGCTATAACCTGATGTTGTGTGACTTTTGACTTTGCCCACACCAGTCCGAAACCGGCACCTCCACATCATCAACAGAAAAGTTCATGGAATGTGAAGCCCACATATTGAAGGCACAGGGTATAACCTGGCACTAGCTGTCAGGAGGACTCTCAATGTCAAGTCTGGACGAGCCAATTTATATTGACCTTGTAAAGCACTGTATCATTTTGAAAATTGTTATTAGACCTTCTTCTGGTTCTATTGTGTCAAGCATCTTGTCATAACTATAATCACTATCCCTAAGCATTCACTTGGTATGTCAACATTCTCCACAGCTTTAGTCCCCTTGCAACCAGAACGCATCTAACTGTCTCTTTAGTCTCACACTCTGTACCTGCTATTTATAAAACCCATCATGTTTCTACCTTGTTCTGGTCTTGCCCTACCTGTACCTGCACCTGCAGTGACAGCGACACCTCAGACTCTCTACTCATTTACAACACTCAGTGTCACCCTACAGTATGTCTATTCCCTGCCCTTCATAAATATATTGTATCAAACACAACTAAATAATTTATGTTTATATATGGTCTTTAACATAACAAAACATCATAAAGTGTTTTACAGAATTTTTAAGCAAAATTTATCAGCAAATCACATCAGGAGCTATTAGGACAGCTAAAGAAAAAATTAGCTAAAAAAGGCCAGATTTCAGAAATGACATAAAGGTTTTGAGTGGAAATTCAGAGCCTGTGGGCCATGGCACCTGAAGACCGAGTTACTAATTGTGGAACCATTGAAGTTGAGAACACACAAGAAGCCAGAATTGTAGGTGGGCAGATGTCTCTGAGAGATTTGGGGCTGGAGAAGGTTGCAGAGATAGAGAGGAGTGGGATCCAGGAGGGTCTGAAACAGAAACTGATTTGAAATGGAAGTGTTGCCAGGCTGGGAGGTGACAGTGAGCTGAGTGGGGGGTGGTTGATTAGAATTGGCACAGATTCAGCTGTGGGCACCACACATCTTCAGAATAAACTCATATTTGGATGTCCCTTGCTCTAGGCTTCTCTCCTAATTACTCACCAAAAGGGAGGGCAACCATTCCCTCGGAAACCTAAAAGTGGTCTCTTTGTACATGACCACATGGTGCCATCAGTTGGCCAATGACTACTTCTTCCCAACTCTGGTGGGAGATTGATGGAATGTCCACTGATGAGGTCTAAGGTATAAAATCCCTGCCTCCACCGGGAATTCAAATTGATCTTCCTGAGTTGTGTCAGTCTTGTTTGATATCCTTTATATAACTCCCACAGCTTCAATCTGTAATTTGGGATCAAGAAAATCCATTGTTCATCTCAGGGATGGGTATTAAACACATACAAGGCTCTTTTTAAATTTTCATAACCTATAATAATATTTACTCATTTTATTTCTAGGCAAATACAGTTCAGAACAAGGTTTTCATTTCACGTCTCAATAGCTCATAAGGATTTCTCTACAGGGTGTGATTGCGTAGCCAGGAATTGATGGTATGCCAGCGATAGCAAATGGTTGCAAAAATAAAAAGGGCGAGTGCAGCTGGTGCCAAGATGAATCATTCGTGACTGTGTCATACACCCCTGAAGTAGGACAATGGTAGAAATGAAACTGCAGTCATTGAACCTCCCCCTGCTGGTTTTAGCTCTCTGAGATGGCAAGACTCTGTGCTGGGTATTGGCATAATCTGCCAACAGAATCCAACAACTGGCACAAAGAAACTGGACATCTCCATTATGTGGAGGTGATGGCCGAGTGATGTTACCGCTAGACAATTAATCCAGAAACACTGGTGACAGTCTGAGGACCCAGGATTGAATCCCACCATAGCTGATGGTGGAATTTGGATTCAGTGACAAGCTGGAATTAATAGTCTAATGATGACCATGAAACTGTTGTCTATTGTTGGAAAAATGCATCAGGCTCATTAATGTCCTTTAGGGAAGGAAACTGCCATCCTTACCTGGTCTGGCCCTACATGTGACTCCAGACCCACAGCAATGTGGTTGAATCTTAACTGCCCTCTGGGCAATAAATACTGAAGTCAGAAGTCACATAGAGTCATAGAGATGTACAACATGGAAACAGATCCTTCGGTCCAACTCATCCGGTTATCCTAGATAAGTTTAGTCTCATTTATCAACATTTGGCCCATATTCCTCTAAACCCTTCCTATTCATACACCCATCCAGATGGCTTTTAAATGGTGTAATTGTACCAGCCTCCACCACCTCCTCTGGCAGCTCATTCCATACACCCACCACCCTCTGCATGAAAAAGTTGCCCCTTAGGTCTCTTTTAAATTTTTCCCCTCTCACCTTAAACCTGTGTCCTCTAGTATTCAACTCCCCCACCCCAGGGAAAAGACCTTGTCTATTTACCCTATCCAGGCCCCTCATGACTTTATAAACTTCTATAAGGTCACCCCTTAGCCTCCAGCACACCAGGGAAAATAGCCCCAGCCTATTCAGCCTTCCTTTTTAGCTCAAACCCTCCAACTCTGGCAACATCCTTGTAAATCTTTTCTGAACCCTTTCAAGTTTCACAACATCCTTCCTGTAGTAGAAGAATGACCAGAACTGCACACAGAATACCAAAAGTGGCCTGACCAATGTCCTGTACAGCTGCAACATGATCTCCCAACTCCTTTACTCAATGCACTGACCAATAAAGGCAAGTATATAAAATGCCTTCTTCACTGCCCTATCAACCTGGGACTCCACTGTCAAAGAACAATGAACCTGCACTCCAAGATCTCTTCGATCAACAACACTCCCCAGGACTTTATCATTAAGTGCTTAAGTCCTGCCCAGATTTGCCTTTTCAAAATGCAGCACCTCACATTTATCTAAATTAAATGCCATCTGCCAGTCCTTGGCCCAGTGGCCCATCTGATCAAGATCCTGCTGTACTCTGAGGTCACCTTCTTCTCTGTCCACTACACCTCCAAAAGCAGTGCTCCGAAAGCTGGTGATTTCAAATAAACCTTTTGGACTATAACCTGGTGTCATGTGACTTCTGACTTTGTCCACCCCAGTCCCACCCCAGCACCTCCATATCGATAGAGGCTGGTCTAGCCAGTGATGCCCACATCCTGTGAATGAATTAAAAGAAAAATAAGTGAAATGCTTGATCAATTTTTAAATGATTCTTTTGATAAGTAATTCTTCAATTTTGCAGCAGGGCTTAATGTTTATTGCCTTGTATAAGATGTTAATAAAAGTTAAAATCTGTTATTTCTCTTTTCCATCCTTCTACTTCTGAATTAACAGGCTGGCAGTCAATCTTAGTGATACTCTGTTACCTCTGCCTTAAATTTTACTCTGAATGTTTGCTGATTCAACTATTCGACTGTGGAAACTATCTTGTCAATTCCAGTCTCACACGTATGTCTACGTACGCTCACTGAAATAAAACAAAGAAATGTGGTTGCTGGCAATCTGAAACAAAAACAGAATTGCTGGAGAAACTCAGCAGGTCTGGCAGCATCTGTAGGTAGAAAGCAAAATTAATGTTTCGAATCTGGTGACTCTTCATCAGAACACATATACTCACTACCCTCCGCTCCCTCCCACAGACACATACAGAAACAACTACCCACACAAAAACACAGATAGAAAGAGATACACTGAGTCAAACACACAAAAGAATACAGTCAAATTCAATGGCATAGACCCACAAATCCCAACGTCAAATATCCATAGCCCCACACAGAGAAAATTATTCTTACATTGAGATACATACAGATATCCAGACAGACAGCGCACTCACAAATAAATGCAACCACTTTAAAAATAAAGACACACACACACACACACATATACACACACACTCTTTCTCTCGCTCACACACACATATCACACACTCTTTCTCTCTCTCACACACACACACACACACACACACACACCCCTCTCTTAATATTAATTTTGGCTATCATCTGATTCCAATAAATTGCATTAATCATAGTGAAAAGTAGAGGAACCTACAGATCCAAAGCATGTAGCCTTTCAGAAAGGTGTTTTTGATTCGGGGCTAACTCTGTGGTAGCTCTTTTGTATCTGAATGAGACATTTGTGGACTTAATTCTCCAGTTATCGTCTTTTGTGCATAATCTATGTTGTCACTCCAACTCTATGTTGCAGAGCTGTGGGAGTGTGCATTATCTGGGGTGCTCATTCTACCTATCTGTGTGCGAGCAATAAAGGTTCTTATGCATTCTGGATGGGAGCCGGTTTATCCTTAGTGTTCTAACTAACATTCATTACACAACTGCATTGCATTTATACAGTAAATTTTTCCTCTCATGGTGATTTACTGACGCATTGTCAAACAAAATTCACCAGCATGGGGCAGGTAACCAAAGGTTTGGTCAGTTTGGTGAAGTTTGGAGGAACAAGTTAAACAAGGAACAAGAGTGAGTGGCAAAGACACTGCCATAGGGAATCCCCAAGATTGAGGAAGGATGTGTGAAGTCTGAACTAGAGGAGTACAGATATTTGGAGGGTTGGAAGACTGGTAGAGGTTGCAGAGATAAGAGGAAGTCAGACCGTAGTGGGGTTTTAAACATCAGCGCTGGGTGAGTAAGGCTCGGTGCACTGTGGGACAACGGAAGCTAGGTGGTCAGGTTTGTGTAGGGTTTGAAGATGACTTTTAAAATGGTAAGCAAGGTAGATTTGAGGAAAAAAAACCTTTCTGACACAACGAGTGGTTAGGGTCTGGAATGCCCTGCCTGGAAACATGCTGCAGGTTCAATGGAGTCTTCGCAGAGCGGCATTGGATGGTTATGTGGATAGACATGGCGTGCAGGGAAGTTGGGAAAAGGCAGAACATTGGAAACAGGTCATAGAACCAGTGTAGGAATGATGGGCCAAATGGCCTCCTTCTGCTCCGTAACAATTGTGTGATTCTGTGATTGGCGAGGAGAGCATTAGAATTGTTATGCTACAAAGACAGGGGTGAAGGCTTCAGCAGCAGATGAGCTGAGGCTGGAATAGGAGACAATGTTTCTCAAAGTGAACAAAAGTGTTCCTTGTGATGGAAGATCAGCTCAGGTTACATTGGACTCTAGAAGTTGCAAGGAGTCTGTCTAAGCCTCAGGCAGTAGCCCAGGAGTTGGACGGTGTCAATGTTAAGTGAACAGAGTTAGAGGTCAGGGCAGAGTACAATAGTTAGAGATCTCTGATCCTTCAGCATAAATATCACCAAATAAATTCAGTGATGATTTACCTCGCTGTTAGTTATTGAGAATTGAAGAATGGATGTCTCTGAAGAAACTGTCACAGAACAGTTAAAAGCAATTTACCTGTGCAAAGTGCCATGGAACGTGAGGTTTTCTTTTGCTTCAACTCATTGTCTTCGGACAAAAGGTTATTTTGTACAGACTGTGAATCTCTGCATGTCACGTTGAGAACAATCAGCTGCTGCTGGGATCTTTAGGTATAAAAGCCACTTGTGCCATATTTAAAGTCCATTTGGGCACCACTTCAGATGGTGTAAGGTAGGAACGACCTCACATTTTCTGGATAGGGACCTGTGGATCCTGGTGGATCGGTGCTCGAGGGGAGGCTGCGGGCTGTTGGAGCTGCTTAAGAAAGTGGGAGATCCATTATTTAAAGTGCGGTAAAGGTGGGAAGAATGTATTAAGATGGCAGACAGCGACATTTATCCAGGAGAAAAAAAAGTCCTAAAACAGCTCAGATTAATAGTAACCCTGCAGTTACTGATGTTACTCACCCATAGATGTTAATGATGTGGTACAGCCTACAACAGGAGACAAATCAAGCATATTCCTTGGAAGATAGGTGATCCAAAACCAAGCATTTTAGCAAGCGGAGATTGATGTCAATGGGTACTGCTCTCATTTTAAGCTTGATATAATGATGAATGTCACAATATTACCAGATAGTATACGCAAACACAGAGATTCTGAATAAAGGATACCTCAGTACAATTCTATTATCCAGCAGGGATGGATCACAAGATTAGAGCAATGCTACAAGCAATTTGGCAACACAAGGAGTGTCAGACAATTGAGAAGGTATACATACTTCACAGTGAAGAATTCTTACTCTTCAGCATGATGTGTGCATTGGAGGCAGTTCAAAGGAGGTTGACTAGATTGATTCCAGAGATGAGAGGTTTGTCTTAGGAAGACAGATTGAGCAGCTTAGGCCAATACTCTCTGGCGTTTAGAGGAATGAGGGAGGATCTAATTGAGGGATGTAAGTTATGAAAGGGGATTGACAAAGTAAACATAGAGAGGATGTTTCCTCACGTGAGGTAATCCAGAACGAGAGGTCATAGTTTTGGGATAAGGGGGTAGCAGATTTAAAACAGAGATAAGAAGAAATCATTTCTAACAAAGGGTGATGAATCTATGGAATTCATTCCCCCAGAGTGTGGTGGATGCTGGGATATTAAGTAAAGTTAAGGAGGAGAGAGGTTTTTAATTAGTGATGGGTTGAAAGATTATAGAGAGCGAACAGGAAAAAGTGAAGGTGAAGTCAAGATGAGATTGGCCATGATTGTATCAAAGGTCAGAGCAGGCTCGAGGGGCTGAATGGCCTACTCCTGCTGCTAGTTCTTACGATCTTATGTTCTTATGATTTTATGGAAGAACCCAAAAAGAAGACAGAATCCATTGATGATGTCTGTTAATATAAGATAATTGTTTCATATTACCAAAAAGATAGAAACTTGTGATCATATAAGGTTGACAGAAATGTTTTCCATTCCTATTATCACTGGAGAAAGCTCAGATGATAGGAGTGAGTAAAGTCTGTGAGGAGACACAAATGGGCAGAAAGCATATTGAACAATATATCTTGCTTGAGCTTATTGTTGTGTCTTTAGCTGGAGTTATTCAGATGACAACACTAAACATTATTTCTTAATTTTATAGAATCCCAGTAGTGTGGAAACAGGCCCTTTGGCTCAACAAGTCCACACTGAACCACAAAGCATCCCATCCAGATCCACCCCACCTAAGCTAGGCATCCCTGAATGCTATGGGCAATTTAGCGTGGCCAATCCACCCAGCCTGCACATCTTTGGACTGTGGGAGGAAACTAGAGCAGCCAGAGGAAACCCACAGACACAGGGAGAACATGCAAACTCCACACAGATGGTCACCCGAGGACAGAATTGAACCCAGGTCCCTGGCACTATGAGGTAGCAGTGCTAACCGCTGAGCCACTGTGCCACCCCAAACTCCAACCTGATATCAGATGCTGAGAAAGGCAAGTTCACGCAGAAGATATGACTCCTTCATCTTCCAAGGAAGAATCATCACTATTTAGTGTCAGAGGTGATGACAAGTAAGGGAGAATCCTCAAGCAGTAAGATTGGGGAAGTGAACATATTGGAATCATCAGTAAGGCAACCACAGGGGCAAAGCCCTATCAGAAATTTGAAATATAGAGGCAACACACCACAGCACAGATTTGCCTGGAGTTTGAGAAGAACAATTTGTTCAAATAGATTGGAGATAGGCTGCATGTGACTCCATGGAAGATATCACTGAAATGGGATGATATAATGCCTGCAAATTTGTGACATGGTGTAAAAGAAATAGTCTGGCTCAGAGGTCCAGGATACTTCAAAAAAGAATTTGCATAACTCAACAGGACAACCATTATCCATGAAGGAATTTCAGGCCCTCCTGAAAATGCAATGGAAGAGTGGTGTGTTTCAGCAAGTAATATTTCCTTTACAAAGATAATTTGCTAAATTAAATGTCCTCCAGATGATGCAATGAAGCGGTTGCTTGGTTCATTTGGATTGCCCTGCAGTCCAAGAGAACTTTACTGGCCTCACACTGTCAAGACCAGAAATAAGGTCAACAGCCAAAGACTCATCAATATTCCAACTCTCAATAAGACAAATAGGAAGGCAATGGGATAGGAATCCTGAACAAAAACAAAGTTGCTGGAAAATCTCAGCAGGTCTGGCAGCATCTGTGGAGGAGATAACAGAGTTAACGTTTCGGGTCCGGTCACCCTTCCTCAGAATGCCTGGACCCGAAACGTTAACTCTTGTTTTCTCCTCCACAGATGCTGCCAGACCTGCTGAGCTTTTCCAGCAACTTCTGTTTTTGTTCCTGATTTACAGCATCCGCAATTCTTTTGGTTTTTATTTGGGATAGGAATCCTACTGGACTAGTATTCCGGAAACCCAGGCTAATGTTTACGGTCATGGATGTAACTGCTACCACGGCAGACGGCAAAATATTACGTCAATACTTTATAAAAAAGCATTTGAAAGAATGGGGTGGCATGGTGGTGCAGTGGTTAGCAGTGGTTAGCACTGCTACCTCACAGCACCAGAGACCCAGGTTCAATTCCAGCCTCAGGCAACTGTCTGTGTGGAGTTTGCACATTCTCCCTGTGTCTGTGTGGGTTTCCTCTAGGTGCTCCGGTTTCCCCCACAGTCCAAAGATGTGCAGGTTAGGTTGATTGGCCATGCTAAATTGCCTGTAATCCTCAGGGAGGTGTAGATTAGGGGGATGTGTCTGGGTGGGATGCTCTGAGGTTCGGTGTGGACTTGTTGGGCCAAAGGGCCTGTTTCCACACTGTAGGGATTCTAATTCTAATTATGAAGGAAATCTGCATTCATGCAGTCTAGGCCCCATGTGAATCCAGACCCACAGCAATGTGATTGACTCTTAACTGCCCTCTGGGCAATAAATGCTGTCCCAGTCAGTAATGCCCATATCCCACAATAAAAAGGTGGCAATGTTTACATTATTCCTTGTAATGTAAGAAACTGGGATGTGGGTAATGTGGTATTGAACAATGTTTGTTCCAGTTCACTAACATGTCAGGATATTACATTCACAGGCACCTCGATGTCTGGGCTAACAACCAGTTTCACACTCTATCAGAGTGCCATGCTTCAAGTGGCCGAGTCAAGATGGAATCTGAGGCTGTTTTATACCTGCAGGTCACATGCACTGATAGTGATGACATCATGAGCGTGCCTCTTAAACAGGGGACACAAAACAACATTGGCTAGCCTCCCATTGCATTGCTTTGAATCGCATGTAACACCATTCAATCAAACTAATGAATTGCATTTCTAGAGGACCTTTCGTGGCCTGAGGATGCCCATAATTGCTTTACAAGAAGCATTCTTCACAGTGTAGATGGCTGGTGCACTGAAACAGCAATTTGTACACAGCAAAGTCCTGCAAAAAACAAAGATAATGAGAAGAACAAGGATATTGCGTGTGCTTGTAATCAAACAAGTATCACAGGGTCTGCCCAAAAGAGGAGATAGCTCCTCTGTTTAATATTTCATCTGGAAACAGACACCTGCTTGCCCTCAGTCCAACATCGGGCTGCTGTGTGCTTCAATCAACAATCTTCCAACTCAGAGACAAAGATGACACTAACTAAGCCCCCAGCGGACACTCTCTGTTGGGAGATGTGAGGCACACAATGTCAAAGACACGCTGTTTACTTTCAGATAGGAAGAGAAAGGTAGCAGCGTGGGTAACTTTGTGACTCCTGTGGAATCAGACACGTATATTTAGTCATAACAACACTGACAAACATGAGCTTCCCCAACAGTAAATGGTATTGTTTTAACTGTAAAAAAGACTGTAGATTTGTCCAAACGCATATAATAATGCATGTTTTAAACACAGTGAACAATGATGATTCCTTGTTGGGTTTGGAGTGGGGCTGGGGAGGGGGGGAGTAGGGAATTGTGTTCATTCATCAAAAAGATATAATGCATGCAAAGCCTTCATGCAAGTTTAATGAAGCTGGATTGCAAACAAATTGAAAAAACCAAATTAAACATTGGCAGAGGTGTTTCAGACATTTTAAGTACTGCAAAGTTCATACAGCTCCCTGAGGAAAACATTTGATGTCACAAGGAGGCTGTTGCTAAGACAATGTTCAATTTCTGTATGAGTTGCCAGGTTGATGGGAAAGCAGGACTGTGGGAGCTCCTTGCTTGTTCACTCTGTTTGAAATGAACGCAGATCGAGCAGTAAAGGAGTGCAGTAGCTACTCCTCATTTATCCCTCATTTAGCACCAACGACATCATGTTTAAATGAAAATGTTGCAAATTACTTTGCTGTTAGAAAGTGAGTAACAAAGGTGGGTTGTGTTCCTTACCTGTACATCCGAGTTGACTGTGCGGTTTCTCCTTCAGGCACTGCACACTGATGACAGGATCCAGGGTAATTGGGCTTGATGTAGTGATGGTGGGAGCAAGCTGTTTGTGTCACTGCAGCCCAATGCGCATGGTGTACCACAGGGATCAATGTTGCGTCCCTTATTGTTCATCACATATATAAAAATATATATACTATACATATAAAAGATATAGATTAAGGGTGGCACAATGGCTCGCACAGCTGCCTCTCAGTGCCAGGGACCTGAGTTCGAACCCATCCTCAGGCAACAGTCTGTGTGGAGTTTGCACATTATCCCTGTGTCAGTGTGGGTTTTCTTTGGGTGGTCCGGTTTCCTCCCATAGCCCAAAGATGATCAGGCTCGGTGGATTGGCTACACTAAATTGCTCGTAGTTTTCAGGGAGGTATAGGCTAGGTGGATTAACCGCAGGAAATGGAGGGTTGCAGGGATAGTGTAGGGGGATGGTTCTGGGTGGCGTGCTCTTCCGAGGATCAGTGTGTTCATAAGCCATAGGGGCAGAATTAGGCCATTCGGCCCAATGAAGACTACTCTGCCATCCAGCCATGGCTGATATGCTCCTCACTCCCACTTTCTTGCCTTCTCCCGATAACCCTTCAATCCAGTACCAATTAAAAATCTGTCTAACTCCTCCTTAAATTTACTCACTGTACCAGCATCCACTGTACTTTGGGGTAGCGAATTCCATAGATTCACCATTCTTTGGGAGAAATAGTTTCTCCTCAGCTCTGTTTTAAATTTGCTACCACTTATGCTAAGACTATGACCTCTCATCCTAGAATGCCCCACAAGAGGAAGCATCTGCCCCATGTATTTTATCTATACCTTTTATGATCTCCCCTCATTGTTCAGTTTGCAGATGACACAAAGATTATCCAAGTGGTTGACAGTGAAGAGGGCGGTATTAGGTTACAGGGGAATATAAATGGATTGGTAAGATGGGCAGACCAGTGGCTGATGGAATTGAACCCCGACAAATGTAAGGTGATGCACTTGAGAAGACATGACAAGGCAAGGGAGTACTCAATGATTGGCAGGACACTGGGAAGCTCAGAGGAACAGAGGGATCTTGGGGATCTTGCCCACAGATCCCTGAAGATGGCAGGACAGGTTTTTTGGATAGTTAGGAAGACATATGGGGTGCTTGCCTTTATCAGTCAAGGCATAGGTTATAAGAATATAGAGGATATGTTGGAGCTGTACAGAATGTTGGTTAGGCCACAGCTGGAGCACTGTGTGCAGTTCTGGTCATCACACGATAGGAGGGATGTGATTGCACTGGATAGGGTGCAGAGGAGAGTCACCAGGATGTCGCCTGGGACGGAGCATTTCAGCGATGAAGAGAGGCTGGATAGTCTCGGGTTGTTTTCTTTGGAGCAGGGAAGGCTGATGCGGGACCTGATTGAGGTGTATAAGATTATGGAGGGGCATGGGCAGGGTGAATAGAAAGTGGCTGTTCCCCTTAGTTGAAGGGTCAATAACAAGGGGGCATAATCTTAAAGTGAAAATCAGGAGGCTTAGAGGGGATTTGAAGCAAACCTTTTCCACCCAGAATCTGGAACACATTGCCTGGGAGAAGAGTTGAGGTGGGAAACCTCACTACCTTTAAAAAGTATTTAGATGAGCTCATGAAGTGTCATGAACATTCAAGGTTATGGGCCTAATGTGAGAAAGGGGGAGGAGTGTAGACTTATTGTAGTTTTGGTAGGACAGACCTGATGGGCCAAAGGGCCTCTTCTATCCTCTATAATTCTATAATTCTATGATGTAGTTGTGTTACTCCCAGTACAGCACCCTCTCACTCTCTCTCCAATATCCCAGAAGAAACTCTGCCAATCCAGCTTCACCTCCATTGAAATTCTCACTTGGTTTGTGACATTATTTTCATGAGTTTGTCCTTTTGCAAGATGGTTCTAAAGTGAAGTGGATGCTTTCCAAAACAAAAAAAATTACAATTGTAAAGAAATGGGCCTAGAAGTTACCTTAGTTAAGGACCCCTTATTACAGGAGAGCTTCCTGTAATGTGAACTCTAAAAGTGGTGGGAGTTAATTCTCATTTGGTTGAGAAAATAGTGATTTGATTTGATTTATTTATTGTCAAGTGTATTTTGTTACAAAATATGTTGAAATGCGTTGAAGAGTGAAATAACTGCACAGAGGCTGGTATCCCATCACCAGGTCACCATTTATTTACATGGTCAGAGTACATGGACTTTGACCAGCCAGTTCAGAGCCAGTCCCTAGAGAGAGGAGACTGTCTAAATCTCCTATTTATATCTGTCAGCTAGGGCTCCCTGATTCTTTGCTTCTCAATCATAGAGGCTAATCCCATATCAATCTTGCTCCCTCTTTCCAACCAGGAGAAACAGCTTGTCAAGTTTTTGAAAAATTTTATGCAGTTCTATTCTCATTCTTCCAAACTGCAGAGAACACTAGCTGAATCTACTCAGTTTTTGAATTAAAGCAAAGCACTTGACACATTAAAAACAATTTTTGAATCTTGCTGAAAGAGCGCAAGGAGAAATAAAAGCCTCAAGGTTTCAATATTAGAGTCAGTAACTCTAGTAACTGTCAACATGATGTGTGTTCTCTGTTTTTTTTACATTCTCTCCCTCCTATCTCCGCTGTGTCTTGTTTCCTTTGCTGCTAGTAGACAGGACCCATTCTCCCCACTTTGGCAACCCCTTTTACAGTTCCTTTTCTCTCTCCACTATTAACAAACCCTTTGTCTTTTGCATTGATTCCCATACCATCTACTTTATTGCTCTTCCTCTGCCTTTCAAAAGTATAAAATATGATCTATTTGCCAATACTTTTCAGTTCTGAAGAAGAGTCAGCCCTGTTTCTCTCTTCACTGATGCTGCCAGACCTGCTGAGTTTCTGCAGCATTCTCTGCATTTATATCAGATTTCCAGCAGGAACAATCCAGCTTCACAGTGTTTTGCCTTTCTTATGTGTGAGGGGATGTTCTTGAGTTCAGCCCTGTGATTCGAACAGAAGTTTAAGGAAGTTCTGACTGGTGACATGTCTGGCTCCCTCTGTACATTTTGCCAAGGAGGAAGAGACGAAGAGAAAGTAGGAGTATGCCTACTTTCATACTCCTTTCATACAGCCCTTCAAACCTGCTCCACCTTTCATTATGATCATGGCTGATCATCCAACTCAGTTCCCTGTTCCTGCTTTCTCGCCACACCCTTTGATACCTTTAGCCCTAAGAACTACATCTAACTCCTTTTTCTTATATATGTTCACGGGATATGGGTGTCTCTGGTCTGACTAGCATTTATTACCTGTCCCTAATTGCCCAGAAGACAGCTAAAACAGAACCAGGTTAGTGTGGAGTCATGTGTACATTAGGCCAGGTAAGGATGGCAGATTTCCCTCCCTAAAGAACATGAGTGAATCAGATAGAATTTGACAACAATTGTCATGGTCATTATTAGGCAGGTTCTTTACTTATTCTGTAATTTAATTATGTTGTATTATTGTATCAAATATTACATTAAATAATATTAAATTCAATTATACCACCTGCTGTGATGAGATTCAAACCATTCAATGTTTTGGCCTCAAATGTTTTCTGTGATAACAAATTCCACAGGCTCACCATCATTTGGGTGAATTTCTCCTCATCTCAGTCCTCAATAGGTATACCCTGTATCCTTAGAATTTATGGGTAATGGATGCTCATCGCATGGTTGTGAATGGTTTCCATATTGACATGCCAACGAAGGCAAGGTTATTTGTTCTGTGATTAATGGTGTTGGGGCTATGCTGGGAAACCCCTTTGCCAATGAGGCGGAGAGGAAGAGGAGTGCATCTCCCAGGGTCTGCCCCATCGCTGAGGGATGGTCACCATTAAACAAGTCTCTCTGTGGAGCTGCCCTAAAGAAGTGTTCCACCTCACCTTGTTCCCAGAGCCTGGTGAGAAATTTTCACAGTTTGACTGGCACTGCCCTCAGTTGGTAAAAGCAGCCCCTTCCCATTGCCAAGAACAAGTTAAAGAATGACCAATAGTAAGTCACTTGATTGGATGAATTGGCTACTGAGGTTCCCGCCATTGGTGATATGCCACAATAAAGGAAGCCACTGCACTCCTTTTATAGAATCATAGAGTCATACAGCATGGAAACAGACCCTTTTGTCCAACCAGTCCATGTCGACCATAATCCCAAACTAAACTAGTCCCACCTGCCTGCACTTTGCCCACATCCCTTGTTAGGTTTCTAAGAAATAAGGAACGAGTGCGTTCAAATATCCAGTTTTGTATCTTCTCATATGTTGACTGCATAGTTGTAAGTTGAGACCTCTGCAGCAACAGCTTTAATCATGTATTTTACACATTTCTACTTGATCCTCCCCATGACACATTCACAAGCTGTTCCCAGACCCTAACCACAAGGTCTGGGCGACAGTCTGTTCATCACTTACACACTCAACATCAACACAGTTCTGAGGAAAGGTCACCAGACTTGAAACATTAACTCAGTTTATTCCTTCACAAATGCTGCCAGACCTACTGGGCTTTTCCAGCAACTTTGTTTTTGTTTCTGACTGACAGCATTTGCAGTTCTTTCGGTTTTTACATGCTCAACAAGTCAGCTTCGGACTGATTTCCTTAGTTTCAACTGCACTTGCTAATCAGCTTTTTAACAACATTTGTAAATTTAACCCTTGTTACGCTGCAGCTCAAACACACAATTT
The DNA here is from genome assembly GCA_024137785.1 of Ginglymostoma cirratum. Lineage (NCBI taxonomy): Eukaryota > Metazoa > Chordata > Chondrichthyes > Orectolobiformes > Ginglymostomatidae > Ginglymostoma > Ginglymostoma cirratum. The sequence goes on from JAHRHZ010000139.1 coordinate 899,420, forward strand.
TCAATATACTCCACATCCCTCCAAACATTTCTTATTTGCGTACTTATCCAAATGTCTTCTAAACATTGTAACTGTACCCACTTCCACATACAAACCACTCTGTGTGTAAAAACATTTCCCATCATGGTTTTTTTTTAATCTTTCTCCTCTCACCTTAAAAATAAGCCCCCTGGTTTTGAAATCCCCAATCCTAGTGAAAAGATACCTGCCATTCACTTTATTTATACCACTCATGATTTAATGAACGTCTATAAGGTCATTCATCACACTCCTATGCTCCAGTTTCCAGCCAACCCTTATAACTCAAATTTAATATTTTAAAATTTTTCATCTTTCACACCAACTGCCTCCTATCCATTATCCTACATCCTGATGGTGTTGAAACTCAGGCTTGTCCTCCAATTACTCCTGTGGATTCCCTCCCTCCCATCAAAGACCCCCTGATGGACTGTAGCCAGTTACATTAGTTATAAATTGTTTTTAAAGAATTTCTGATCAGAGAAAGAAAGAAACATTGCTGAAATTTCTAAGGGCGATCTTTGTCTGCTTTGAGTGAGACTTTGCTTGGTTCTGGAGAAGATGAATCCAATAATCCTTAGATACAGCAGCGGCATGTGGAAGGAAGCTATTTTATTGTAAACATAAATGGGTCAGAGAGTTTGAGAAATCGATCATTGCTCACCACCAAGCAACATTTGATGTTTTGTCAATGCTGCAATGTTTTTGCTTTGCTTGTGACCTCAATGATGCTACTCTATTGATTACTAAATAATTACATTTATTATGAACAATCAAAGAAAGATTCTTTAAAATCCTCCAAGGCTGTTGATATTCCTATAAAACACACTCTCTGGCTTTGTATGGGATTTAGATGAGATACAAAAACGCATACATTAAAACCACTTGCCTGCGTTTTGTATACGTCAGTGATATGTGCTTAACCTTCCTTCAACAGCTCACCATCCTGTTTCAAACGTTCATGTACACAAGACTGTTAAGATTCTAAAAACAGCAAAGCGTCACTTATGATTCATTACCCTTCCCTACGTTAACTCTATTCTTCAAGTTCCTTCAACCTTTGAATTTTAAAGTAACACTTTGCTTCACAATCTCATCAATTCATGTGCACAATTTGGGTGTGGGATGGAGATTAGGCAGCTCTATTACGCTTGTTATGTACAGACCCTGTTACCTGGTGTGTGGGCTTCTGAGAGCTAAAAAAAGACAAAGCTTATCTATGGATGATTTACTTGTGAAATTACACCTAAGCCATCTGATTGCAGCTGGAATTATAGAATGGTTCCAGTATGGGAGGAAGCTATTTAGCCCATCAGGATCATGTCAGTTCCCTGCAACTTAGTCACACCCTCCCCATCCTTTACCTTCAGTCTTGTGTTGTCTTTACATTTGCGCATGAACAAGGAACAAGAGTAGGCCATTCAACCCTTCATGCCTGCTACCCCATTCAATAAGGTCATGGCTGAACTGATTTTAACCTCAATTCTACATTCATGCATGTCCCTGATAGTCTTTTATCTCCTTTTCATCTAGAATCTAGAATTAGAATTAGCTTTAACGCATGCACCCAATGAGTATGGTGAAAAGTTTATATGTCGCCACTTACAATGCCATCTTATGTACATAGGTATGTAGATACATTTCTTTAGTTACAACAGCTTAGAAAATAGAGAAATAAAATGTCCAGAATTGCAGAAATGAAAGTCTAGGTCAGTGGTCTAACCCATACCACATTGGCATCTAGCCTCCAGTCAGCACCACGCCTTGGCTCTAGACCATGCCAGGCTTCACCTTGAGGATCACTAGGTTGGGAGATCACTTCGGACCACCACGCCAGGCTGAGAGGTTCCTATGCTGGGGGGCTGCCCTGGGATGTCTCCACACCAGGTGGGGGTTTGTCAGAGGCTAGGAGAGAGACAGGAGGGAAAAACAACCAAGGGGGTAAAAAAGAGAAGAAAATGAGAAGAACGGGTGAAGCCGCCGAACTACAGCTGAAGCTTCCGACTAATACGGCATCCCGTATCACATGACAGTGAATTTACTCTTATACTTTTCTTCCAGTGTTACTGAAACCATTATCAGTGAGTTTTTAAACCTATTGTTCCTGTGTTGGTAAATCTAACCTTGCTGCTTTCCATGCTTACCCTGTTACGAGAACCATTATTACTCTGTTGTTGCTGTGTTAATGATTCCATTGTTACTGTTTTCTTGAATTTGTTATTATTGTTTTACCGAAGCCATTATTGCTGTGTCATTGAATCCATTTTCTCATCCCAATCCTGTTAGCAATGAACAAATTTGCCTGTGTTAGAATTTTCCACATTGGTTCCTCCCACTGAGGTCAATGCTAATAGAGTGGGAGCTCATAGACCCAGCATGTTTCTGGCACTAAGTCACACAGCACATGGTTTCATAAGTTGGACACAAGCTAAAAACCTGACGTGGAGAACAAAAACTGAATCAATGCTATCAAATTGCATAATACTGGCACAGTGGGCAGACGCTAAGAAGGTAATATTTGGTAATCATATTGAATGACACAATTATTTTAAACCAATGATGGATGAATTTTTAAACTTGCTGCTGGCAATTTTAATTATACACAGTGACACTAAGGTTTGGATAACACTCAATCAGCTTTGAGAGCTGAATCTGTCTCTGGCTATGTTCAGTGTGAATTGATGTCGTTTTCTGAATCAGGAAAGAGCAACCCTCAGGCATTGCTTCCCTTCTTTTGCTAACACTGAGAGAGTGATGGCGAGCCTGTCTGCTCAGACAGCTTTTGATTTTGATTCTGCTGTCTAGGAGCATCTTAATGAAAAATCTGTGTGATTTATTTATTGAAAACAGGACTTGATAAAGCAGGGAATACAAGTTCTTAAAGGGACAATACAATCTTCCATGAGGTTCCACTGTCTCCAAGATAAGACCATGGGGTTACCAATGGACTGAACAGACTGTCTGTATGTTTTGTTCTCTTGTTCTATATTTTAAAAGGAGATGTTTTGTGCAATCATATAGAAGAAAGGGATCACTTGGTCCATGGAAGAGCTATCCCATTAGTCCCACTCCTCTGCTGCTCCATAGCCTCGCAGCATTTTCCCTTTACAAATATTTACATATCGTTTGAGGCCATTCAGCCTCTTGAGTCTGCTGTGTCATTCAATAGGACTGTGGCTGGTCAGGCAGTGTTGCTAATTCCTCAAAAATTATTGACTCCCTTGCTGGACAAAAAAAAATCTGTTTCTGCCTTAAAGTTGCACAACAGACTGAGACAATCAATTCTCCTCATCTCTGTCCAAAAAAAGAAACCCCAAATCATAGTGGAAAAGCTCAGCAGGTCTGACAGCATTGGTGAAGAGAAATCAGGGTTAACGTTTAGGGTCTGATGACCTGAGAAAGGGCCTGAGGAAGGGTCACCGGGCACGAAACGGTAACCCTGCCAGGACTGCTGAGCTTTCCCAGCACCTTCTGTTTTTGCTCCCGATTTACAGCTTTTGCAGTTCTTTCAGTTTTCATGCCGAATTTTAGTGGCTCTGGACTGACCCACAAGGGAAAACATTCTTTCCATGTCCAACTTGTTGAGACCATTCAGGATCTTATACACTTCAATCAAGTCAGCTGCCACTCCTCCGAACTCCAGTTGGAACAAGACAAGTCTATCCAACCTTGCCTCATCAAACAACCCACTTATTCCAGATATCAACCTCATAAACCTACTCACAACCTCCTCCGACACACTTACACCCTTCATTAAATAAGAAGATTAAAATTGCACACAGTATTTGAGATGTCGTCTCACCCTGTATAAGTGAAATATAACAATCTGATTTTTGCATTCAATTCATAAAGGATTGCGTCCCATTCACTTTCTCAACTCATTGTCGTACCTCCTGTCCGCCTTTTGCAAAGTATGTACTACAACTATCCTTCTGTACCTCACAATTCTGCTGTCATTCTCTGTTCAGGTAATACTCTGTGTTTTTAATTCTTCCTGACAAAGTGAACAATTTCAGATTTTCACACATGATTTCCATCAGTCAGAATCTTGCACTGCCTGGAAATGTAGCAGGGGCAGGTTCAATTGAGGCATGCACGAGGTGCATTGGTTTTTTTGGATGGAAAAGGCAAAAGTTCAGCACAAGGGAATAGAGCCAGGGCCGACACAAGGGACTGAATGGCCTCTTTCTGTACTGTAATGATTCTGTTATTCTGTGAATGTAACCAGGGTCTGCCTGGCTTTCAGAAGTTGTTCATTGTCTGCCTTACTCTGATCATCTGCAGCCTCTCCTGTGCTTTCACATGCCTCCCAAAATGTGAATGCCAGAATGGAACAGAATGCCAGAATCGCTCCACCAAAACCCACAAATCTGCTTCTGGCTCACAGCTGCTTCAGAAACCCTCCCTTACCAATTTTGAGACAGCCTCTCTCCAATCCCACGGAGACTAACAGCTGGACTGGCCCCAATCTGAGGCTTCAGCCTAGTGCATTGTACTCGGACAGCTCTTTGGTAGCATACCACACGCTTCCAGCCCCCAAACTGTGGAGGACCCTCTTCATCTCTGAGCAACTAGTGTCTAAGCTTTGCCCAAAAATCATGACAGACTCCACTAACCCACTGTAAGTTCCTGCTTGGAGTTAAGATGGAGATCACCCATTTAATTTATGCCTAATTTACACTTTTGTTTCCTGGAACACACATCTTCAGGGTGATAATTAAGGATTGAATTTTCCTTTAATTGCTCAGCATTTACTGTCCATCTTCAATTGCTCTGGTAAACTGCCTTCTGGGGTAAAGTCATCATAATCTCACTTATTACAGAGAGAGAGATATGTGCTGGTGTTTTTAACCTCAGGCAAGGCACAAGGTTCAGAAGGTAGGACTTGAATGGTAACCTCAACAGTGTGGGAATAGAACCATTACTATTAGCATCACTCTGCACTGCAAGCCATCCAGCCAACTGAGCTAAATGATCCCCAAAGCCATCTGAAACATTTGCAGTCTGTGTGGTGTAGGGATGCACACAGCACTATTAGGGAGGGTGTAAGAATACGAGTTCCCTGTTTGGGGCTGTTAACCTCATCAAATCAGGGAGCCCTGGCTGACAGATATAAACATAAGTGTCAGAGGTTCTGTTCACTCTGAGGGAGCTGGATCAGTGTCAATGACTGTCCACGGGTAAATAAAGGGTAACTTGGTGATGGAATACTGGCCTCTGTGGAGTTATTACAGTTATCATCCCTTTTTGGGACAGTCTCCTGTTCCCTTCTCCCATCATTGGAGGAATAGATTTGTAAAATTCACTGAAGACGGGTAAGAAAAGATTCCACATGGAACAGAAATATCACCACAGACCAGTAAAGGCTGAATGGCCTGTTTCTGTGCTGTAGATCCAATATAATTTTTAGAACAACAATCACTGCAGTTTTGACTTTTATGCTGTTTTAAAGCAGAGGCCTGTTTGTTCTGACTGCTAATGAAACTGTGCAAGCTCAAATTTACTCAAAACTGGTAATTTACCTTGTCAGCTCATGAAATATAGCGCAATCAATTTTTAAGCATTGTTTTCGCCAATTTGATAAATAATACCTTTGCAAATCAGACTGCTCATAAATAATGCAGAACCATGACCCAGTCACTACTCCAGCAAACACAGCAAATATTAATCAAGTCATTTGTCTGGGGGGATCAAATAACTTCAGGCACTGATTTACCGTGAAAACTCAGAGCATAATCATAGCATTAGTTACACTGGAAATCCTCACTGAGATTTCAAATCTCAGAAATACAAGGCAGTCTAAATCACGAGAGATGCCCAAGTAGTTTGTCAGAGGTACATTGTAAAGGAAGGGAGGGAGTTGTGGTGCAGGGAGGTCAGGAATTCTACAGCATGTGTCCTAAGTAACTGAAAATACCCCTCCCACTGGTGGAATGAAAACTAATGACGTGGCTTCTTGGTTCAAGCATCCAAGTATGATAGGGTATGAGTGCTTCTCTCTTTTACCCCAAATGACATATGCCACAAAGATGGGATTCTTGTTGAGACAGATATCTAGAAGTTTACTGACACCATTACATTGTTATAAGCTCTCAGAGATACGCATAGTCTGGGTTCTACGCTTACAGATGTTATTTGTACATTATATAACTGTAACACTTCAACTAGCCGGCAGGGGCTGACTGACTACATACTGCACCGACCTGATTGTGCTGTGACTACTGAAGGTGCAGTGAGGACCTTTCTATTGGAATGTCACATGCAGTAATATCATCTGACTGCTTTAAAGATACCTAACTGTTTTAAAGAGATCTACATAATATTCCAACTGTGGGGGTGAAGACAGCTCAGACTGGGATATTGGTCGGAAGGATACAGGGTGGTCAGAAGCTTCAGAGTTAGAGAAACTGAGTTCCAAAGAACAATCTTTATTGGATCTATTGGATCTGAAGTATTGTCTCTGCTTCTATCTCCACAGATAGTGTCAGGTCAGCCGAATTCCTCCATTAATTTCTGGGATTTTCACGTTGGAAAATAGATTAGCCTTGAGGAGATTTATAATCTAAATACTAATTTAACAAACAAGGAAACTGTGCTCTCGAGGATCCTTCACGACTCAGCCATCTTGAGGCAGTTTGAGCGAGACTCGTATTTCTTGACGATCCAGGAAGCTGACCACTGAAGCTGATTAATTTTTATCTGAGCTGGAACAAGGCATGGTTTTGGGCATTGGTCATAGTAGGCAGTACAATGAGGATACACCTTATGCAAGGCCGCGTTCTGAAATAAATCTGGTGATAGCCAGGAAGGTGTTTTTTCTGATTGAGCACAATGGTATTTCCAACGTGACTGCAACTAATAAAACAAATATTTAAACTTTCAGAAAAAGTACATTTTTAACATACAATATTTTATGCTATGCAGCATGTGATAATTTTAACATTTACAAATAGCTAACAGTGTTAAACTTCTGACAGCCAGTAGATGAAGGAGGAGACCAGATGTCCATCTTTATTAAGTTTTGTATTTATTCACAAAGTGAACCAGTACTGACGCACATCGTGTTGTGTCTCACTGTCAGAACACCAGTACATCTTTAAGAGACTTGCTCATTGCATCATCACTGTCATGTGATCTGAGGATCTCCACCTCCATCTGATCTCAGATCACTTGCAGCATGACCTGTTACTGGAAACATCATACTCTGTTATAATTGAATGGCTTAATGTTGGACCAGACGCTGATGAGCCTGTGAATGCAAAGCTTCTACAGCGAGTTGGAGCCAATGACTTTTGATTCTTCAATACCAAGATGTCCATCTCCAGTTTCTTACACAACGTAGACATGACTGCTACAATTAACTATTCCGCTTAAGGCAAATCTCACATCCTGTCACTCCTAACCTGAACACTATCAAACACTTCGCAAGCTTCAAAATCTCCCCTCCCCCTACCGCATCCCAAAACCAGCCCAGCTCGTCCCCACCTCCCTAACCTGTCCTTCCTCCCACCTATCCCCTCCTCCCACCTCAAGCCCCACCTCCATCTCCTACCTACTAACCTCATCCCGCCCCCTTGACCTGTGCGTCCTCCCTGGACTGACCTGTCTCCTCCCTACCCCCCCACCTACACTCACCTTTACTAGCTCTATCCCCGCCTCTTTGACCTGTCTGTCTCCTCTCCACCTATCCTCTCCTCTATCCATCTTCTATCCGCCTCCCCCTCTCTCCCTATTTATTTCAGAACCCCGTTCCCCTCTCCCATTTCTGATGAAGGGTCTAGGCCCGAAACATCAACTTTCCTGCTCCTCTGATGCTGCTTGGCCTGCTGTGTTCATCCAGCTCCACACCTTGTTATCTCACTCTCAAAATGTGTTCACTCAAGCCAATGTCCATCGAGTAACCCTACTGTTAACCTTAAACTGCAAGATTAACAAATAACATTGTCCAATACCAAACAATAAAACGTATATTAAAGTGAAATCTATTGACCAGAGCCGAGTCTGGCCTGACCTTTTGTGAGATACAGGTCCAGAGGATTAATTTTACGACCCTTTATTTTAAGGTGGAATGTGCAATTGCTCTGTGCCCAATTATGTGAGTCTGTTTCCTTGTTGGTGTTGATTGGTTGAGCCTGGGTGTGGATTCTGGGAAAGCTGTAGAGAGGTCAGAAATAGAGCCTGGGATAGGCAGTGTAAAGCACTGGTGATAAAACCTGCTGCATAATTAAAAAGAGCTTGGATCCAGGTTGTAATATATCTCACACACAGCCAGAGAGTGCCCTTGCTGTGTAAGGAGTAGACTAGCGATTCCATAAGCGGTATCAGAAAGTGGAATAAAAACTCAACAGCTTCAGTGGAAAGAGTTAATGTTTCAAGTTGAGCATAACTCTTCTTCCTAACTCAGGAAGCCTGAATTAGTTCACCTTCAGGCAAGGCTGGTAGTTAAACTGTTACCTGTAGTAAAGAAAGGGTTTTACATTGTGATGCTACTGTTCCTGACCAGAATGGGCATTTTAACTCAATCATGGGACATAGGCATCATTGGCCAAGCCGGTATTAATTGCCCTGCTCTAATTACCCAGAGGGCAATTGCTGTGCCTCTGGAGTCACATAAAGGCCAGACCAGTTAAGGATGGCAGACTTCCTTCTCCAAAGGACATTAGTGAACCAGATGGACTTTTCTTGACAATCAACAACAGTCATCATCAGATTCTGAATTCCAGATTTTTTCTTAAGTTCCATTCCAATTCCACCATCAGCCATGTTGAGCTTCAATCCTAGGTCTCCACAACATGACCTGCGTTCGCTAGATTAGCATCTCGTGACAATTCCACTAGATCATTACCCTCCTCATATGTGAGTAATTCCTTGTCAATCACAGTCATAAAGCACACAGTCTGAAAACATTAAGTTTTGACTAAATAAAAGCCGAAAGAACTGCGGATGCTGTAAAATTGAAACAAAAACAGAAATTGCTGGATAAGTTCAGCAGGTCTGGCAGCATAAGACCATAAGACCATAAGGCATAGGAGCAGAAATTAGGCCATTCGACCCATCGAGTCTGCTCCGCCATTCTATCATGGCTGATAAGTTCCTCAACCAGTTCTCCCGCTTTCTCCCTGTAACCCTTGATCCCCTTGATAATCAAGAACCTATCTATCTCAGTCTTAAATGTACTCAATGACCTGGCCTCCACAGCCTTCTGTGGCAGTGAATTCCATAGATTTACCACTGTCTGGCTGAAGTAGTTTCTCCTTATCTCTGTTCTAAAAGGTCTTCCCTTTACTTTAAGACTGTGCCCTTAGGTACTAGTCTCTCCTACCGATGGAAGCATCTTCCCAACATCCACTCTGTCCAAGCCATTCAGCATTCTATGAAGAGAAATTAGAGTTAATGTTTTGGGTCCAGTAACCTTCCTCAGAACTGATGGTAGCTAGGAAAATGTTGGTTTATACGCAGAAAATAGGGTGGGTGGAGTGGATAAGGAGTAAACAATAAGTGGGTATAGAGCCCAAAGAGTGAGAAAAACTGTTGGACAGACAAAGAAATGGATAGCAATATAGCTGGGAGGGTGACGGAGACTGTTAGTGGCTTACAGTGGGTTGTGTGTAATAGTAGAGGATTTTCCTAGCTACCATCAGCTCCAAGGAAGGGTCACTGGACCCGAAACATTCACCCTGATTTCTCTCCATGGGTGCTGCCAGACCTGCTGAGATTTTCCAGCAATTTCTGTTTTTGTTAAATTTTTGATTAAATCTATTCAGGATGCTTTTCAACCACTGTGGTATCACAGTTGATGCCTGAACTATTCTCAGTTCATCTTCACCTCCCCTTGTAGCTTCCTGCATAGTGATTAGGAGGCTGGTATTTCCACTTTATGGCCTGGAGAACTGCTTGGTGTAATTGTATTGGCCTGACTGGCATCAATGCAAATCATAGGCTAAATTCGGAAATTTTCAGTTACGTTGGACCTTTCATGATCTCAAGGCATCCTGCATTCGGTGCAGTTACCATGGTAATAGAGGAACTATGGCAGAGAGAATTATGCACAGCAAGATCCCACAAAGCAAAATGTGATGATGACCAGATCATCTATGGAAGATGCTGGCTGAAGGATTGGTCAGGACAATGAGAACCTTTCCTCTCCTCTCCCTCACACAGTGCTTTGGGACCTTTCACATTTACATGAGAACAACAGAATATCTCATGCGCAGGGCTGCGCGGGAAAGCCAGCCAAAATATTATCCTCTGTTCTTTGGAGGTGAACTTGAATCAGTCTAAAGTTATGGGGTTGGTCATTTTGGACTGAGATGGGGAGAAATGTCTTCACTCAAAGAATGGGGAGCCTGTGGAATTCTCTGCCACAGAAAGTAGCCGAGACCAAAACAATGAATGTTTTCAAGGAGTTAGACATAATTCTTAGGGCTAAAGGTTCAACGTGTATGGGGAGAAAGCAAGGCCAAGGGACTGCATCAGATGAGCAGCCATGATCATATTGAATGGCCTACTCCTGCTCTCTATGAATCCATTGTAACATTGAGTGAGATGCCACACACTGAGTCACTCTTGGCATAAGCAAGACCAGAAACTTTCTAGTCTGTAAGTGTCATAAATTAGTAAAGTCATCATTGTCTCAATCTCTCATTTAAGGGAGAGATGACTGGGGATGGTTTAACCTGAGGGTCACCATGCCTCAGGTGAGGGGAGACTTTGAGAAGGAGAGTCCTTCGTGGTAACCTCAGCCAGTGTGGGAATTGAACACATGCTGTTGGTGTCACTCTGCATCGCAAATCTACCATATGGTCAACTGAGCTAAACCTAACATTCTTCATTGGTGTCTTCTAAATCATGACCACGTCCATCTAGATAGATAAGGCAGCAGATACTTAAAAGCTCTATTGCCTGCAATTTCCCCTCCAAGCCACTCACCATCCTGAGTTGGAAATATATCACCGTTCCTTCAGTGTCACTGGGTCAAAATCATGGAATCCCCTCCCTCAGGGCATTGTGGGTCCACCTATAAGACATGGACTGCAGCCGTTCAAGAAAGCAGCTCACCTTCTCAAGGGCAGCAAGGAATCAACAATAAATTCTGACCCAGTCCTGTGAAATGGATGAAAAAAATGTCTTGACCTTACTTTAATGGTGGAGCAGGTTTGAGGTTCTGAGCAAGTTCCTGCATTCCTCTGTTCAAAGTCCCTCACGATGAATGGTGTCACCTTCTCTGTGGATTGACGATTAAATTGTGTGTGTGTGCGGCACTCCTAATGAGACGCAGTGCACATCATAAAATTCTCCACCAGAGGTAGTTTGTAAGCAGTCTACAAGATGCCTGCACTGTAACGCCAGAAGCTTTGATCTGGACGTCCAACCAAGGTACTGATATTTGATATTTTTTTGCTGCTTTTGTACAAAAGAAACGAAGAGAACCAATTTGATACCCAAATCCTGAGGTAGATCTGTGCTTTTCCAGCAGCACCAGTGTTTGCCCCAAACACGGAAAATGTACTTCTGTGTGAAAATGCCATTTAGTTTTCTGTTACTATTTTAATTGCATGATGTTTTAAAGCTTGTTAGAAATGTTATTCTGCACTACTAACGGGGTACGCTAGTTGCCAGCAACACTGCGACGATCAAAGTTGTATTGAAGAGCTCCCCAGAGCTCACTGCTGTTGTTCAGTGAAGTTAGATCCAATCACACAGCCCCTTGAAGTCAATGGCAATCTGAAACCACTTCAAAACAACACAAAGGTGTCAGAAAGCTCCAATGAGCGGCGTGAGCTATCTAATGCCACTTCTTTTGTTTCAGCATGGCTAACAGCAACTGGAAAGTCTGAGGCCTTCCAGCCAAAGTTAAATGCGGGTCCGTTTGATTATCGGATCCTCCCGATGCCTCAAATATATGTAAAAATAATCTTGTACAAGATACGAATGCCTATGCTTTGTTTGGTGGATAGAGTCAACCTTCAACATTTGTTTGAAAGCAACAAATGTTGGAGATCACAACGGGTCAGACAGCATCCATGGAGAGAGAACAAGCTAATTGTTCTAGTATAGATAACTCGTCATCAGAGCTGACAACGCAGCTCTGAAGAAGTCATCCAGATTCAGAACATTAGCTTGCTGTCTATCCATGGATGCTGTCTGACCCGCTGTGATCTCCAACATTTGTTGCTTTCAGTGCAGATTCCAGCATCTGCATTAATTTGCTCCTCTAATGTTTGTTTGTTTTCTTCATATGCTACTGCACAGAACTGAACGACATCAGGGATTGTGCATATATATAAAGACATTTTTATGGATAATGAAATAAAAAAATCTCCACAGAGGCCAGTATCCTGTCACCAAGCCATCCTTTACTTACATGTGGAGAGTCCTTGACACTGATCCAGCTCCCTCAGAACCAGTTGTAAGAGTGAGCAGAACTGCTGTTTGTATCTGTCAGCCAGGGCTCCCTGGTTGGACCAGGTTAACAGCTCTAACCAGAAAACTCACATTCTATGAGGACCACCTGGTTGACCCTGTTACAATTGCTATGGTGTCACTGCAAAAACTAAACCATCAGCTGAATTCTTGACTAGCCAGTGTGGGCTGAGGTTCAGAAGAGTCATACTGGACTTGAAATGTTAATCTGTTTCTCTCTCCACAGATGCTGCCAGACCTGCTGAGTTTCTTCAGCATTCCCTGTGTTTGTTTCTGACTTCCAGCATCTGTAATATTTTGGTTTTGCTTGACAGGCTAATATGGGCACGGGGATTCCAAATGGGTCTTCCCATTGGGGTCCTGAGAAAACATTGAGCCCCAGAGAGCCGAATGCTACACTCCTGCCTCTGCCTCTGAACCCCCTTAACACCACAAACCCCCATTCTCCCCTGAACACTATACCCCACCCCCCACCCAAAAGATGATTACTTTGCAGTTCATGGTCTTCAAAGCGATTCTTCACCCAGGAGCCTGGGTCTTTGATGCCTTGTTGCTGCAAGAGTCCAATTGGCCAGCAGCTTTTGGGGAGTGGATTTGGTGGCGATGGGATCTGATTGGTCGAGAAATCCACAGCATTTGATCCCAGCGGGCTTTCTCACTGGCGTGGGGCTGAGATGTCGTCCCCCACACTTAACCTGCAAAATGGAAAAACTCAGCCAATGATAGCCCTATTGAGTCTGTAGATTGACTCTCAAAACAACACGTGTTCAGTAAACTAGAAAACATCAACCACGTCTTTTGCTTTTTGCATGAGTGCATTTTGGAAATGTCTGTGTTTCTGCCATGGCCAAAGGTGCAAAATACGATGCCCTTGCAGTGAAGGTGATGAGAGTTTGTTTTGCGGTATGTTTTCAAATCATTCAAATATGTTATTTGTCAACAGCTTGTTTTGTTATATTTAATTTTATTTGTGTAATGAGCTTCTGCTTTATTTTAAAATCAAACCTGCCACCCCATGTTTTAGAGAGAGATTGCCATGTTAAAAGGATAACAAAATACGATCTACCAATCCAGATGTCATCCTGGTACCTGACTGAATTCACATCAGCTGGGATCATCGCAACACTTGGCATCCACTGAAATTCTATAGACCCCAGCCTCTCAGTGATCCACATTATCGTGACTCCATTCCAGAAAAGGGCTAGCATTTCCTGGCCCTGGGGACCATCAGGCCTTTCTAGCTCCCCAATACCACAATGTGGTATTGGACATGAGGCTGCCTTCCCCGATACTCCATACTTGGGTCCATCTTCATCTCTAACTCCATCATCAAGCTCCATCTCTGTCACCATCTGCATCACCATCTCCATCACCAACTCTAGCACCGCTTTATCACCAAACTCCATCACCAACTTCATCACCAAACTCAGACTCTGTGCAACCAAAGCAGCATTCAGTCCAGACAAGGCAGCACTGATGGGATGCATCTACTTACACTTTCTGTAAACAACCTCCTCCAACTTCAAAAACAAACATTAAACCAGTCACTAACTAGCGACAGCTCCCCTCAGACGTTGTAAACTACTGGATTAAGGCTGCAACAAAACTTAGCTTCTCTTAACTTAAAGTGTCATGTTTAGTTAATGACTAAATTAAAGGGAAAACTACATTTCAGGTAAAATATTATCACTTAAGACTCCCACACTCACCAGTTTCCATTGCAAAACTGAAATCCCTCGAGACAACAAAAAAACGCTTTTAATTACTTTAGTTGTGAATCATTTTTTAAAATCTCTTCCCGGAAGACTATCACTAAGTGCTACAGGAAAAATAGGTACAGATATAGTTTCTGAAGAAGGGTCCCGACCCGAAATGTCAACTTTCCCACTCCTCTGATGCTGCCTGGCCTCCTGCTCTACACCTTGTTATCTCTGTAAGATAGAACTGTTTCACAGGACAACCTGTTTATTAATATTGTCATTGTCATTTCCACGCTCTGGGGTTTAGCATGAAGCCTAAACTGAAGAACATGAGAGTGATTTGACCATCACAAATCATTTTGGGCAGCAAATTAAGTATAATAACCCCTTACTGGGCTGAATTGAGAGGAAATATTTGAGATTGTGAAGTTCATTCCAATTCTGACAATGGCCCATGTCTGTTCTGCTCACTGTATATTACTCCATGTCTGTTTCATTATTGTAACCGTATAAATGAACAGGAATCTCAATGCATTCTCAGAACTGTTGCAGTGCAGGAGGCCATTCAGCCCATTGTCTCTGCACCAGCTCTCCAAATGAGCAACTCACCTGGTGCTACTCTCCTGTATCTTACTGTAACCCTGTACATTTCTCCTGTTTAAATTGCCAACTAAATCCTTAGTGAATCTGCATCCATCACACACTCAGGCTGTGCATTCCAGATCCTAACAATCTTGTACCATGAGAAATGATTTCCTTCTATCACTTTAACTTTCATACTAATTATTTAAAATTTGCACCATCTCATCATCTGGCATAGCAGCTCAGTGATTAGCACTGCTGCCTCACAGCACCAGCGACCCGGGTTTGGTTCCACTCTCGGGTGACTGTGTGTGGAGTTTGCACATTCTTCCTGCGTCTGAGTGGGTTTCCTCTGGGGGCTCCGGTTTCCTCCCACGGCCCAAAGATGAGCAGGTTCGATGCTAAATTGTGCAGCGATGTGTAGGCAGGAGATTTGTCATAGGAAATGCAGGGGTGTGGGATGTTGTTTGGGTTGCGGTTGGGGGTCAGTGTGGACTTGATGGGCTGAAAGGCTTACCTCCACACTGTAGGGAGTCTATGATTCTTTGACCAAGTTTGTGCAAAATGAAGGCATTATTTTACAGTACTGAATTTTGCCAGTAGGTGCCATTAGTGTGCTTTCTACATCCAATTCTGCGGGTGTTACTATAAAACCAGCTCCTAATGACAGTAAAAGGTCAGGCTCCATACTTTGCATTGAACCTGTTTACTGAGTGGCTATTTCTGGGAAAACGAATGGTTTAGTTGTGGATGATTAGTCCTGGTGGGTTGAGAGGGCTCCTCTGCCTCCTCTAGTGAGCTGTGTCGGGGATAACTACCTTTCTCACTGACAGCTGTGTGTATCCAGGTTGTATCCTGCTCACTGCCAATGTCTCGCTGGGCAGCTTTCCCCATTCCAGCTCGCATTACATTCTCCACTCACCAAGAAGACGTGACTGTCAGACTGCAGAATCAGACCATTCTGTGCAGGTTAAACTCAGCGGCATATGTCCCTGTTTGATTCTGCTAACCTCCTCCAGTCCCTAACTCCACCCAGTTACCGAAAGCCATTGCCTCTGTGCATCAGCACGAACCTTCTGCCTTTCCCTGCAGGCCTTACTGAGCGCCATTGCCAAATTACTCACAAGCCTGCCAACTCTAAAGTTAAATAATTGTGGTCTCATTTCTAGGGATGCACCAGATTGACACCAGACACAAATTAATTTCAATTATGGCCTCCTGAAAGCTATTAGCAAGATGGGTGTGTTCAGGCCATCTGTTCAGACTTGGACTCACATTTCAGGATGGTAAAACAGCCCAGTGTTGCTCACGTGTTCCTCTGCATCTGAATTTTGGAAATATTTGACATCCCAACAAAACTGTTGGTGTAACTTGGCACTCTGAGGCATCTACTGCACAACTTTTATTCACAACAACTTCAGCTTCCTTCCCCTTGGGGTCAGGGGTGGCCTTAACTAAAGAGGCTACAGGAACATGACTTGTCTCACTGCCTCACTGCCTCACTGCCTGGAGCAGGGTTTAATACCACAGCAACAAATTCATTGTTTTGGCCGGTATGTTGTGTGCAGAGTCTGTGCTGCAGGTCATTGAAAGTTCTAACAGTATTCTTGAAAAGTTACTGAAGCCCTGTCGCATTCATCTCAGCAAGAGATCTGTTGTCTCATTCTCCGGGCTCACGTAAAAATTCAAAGGTGCTCTCTCCACTGGCCTGGAACGAGTGAGGCTCTGTCAATGCCTCAACGCACAGGAGAAAGCAGCCACTAACTTAGCACCCCATCCACCTCTAGCTTCCTCCAACTCCACCTGCACTGTGGAAATATCAGATCATAAGGGATAGGAACAAGAGAAAGCCATTTGGCCCTTCAAGCCTGCTACACCATTCAATACAATCATGGCTGATCTGATATTCCTCACACCACGTTCCGGCCCTTTCCCCGTAACCCCGGATTGCCCGATAAATCACAAATCTATCTATCTCAGCCTTAAATGTACACAAGGACTCTGTCCCCATAGGTGTCTGTGGCAAGGTGTTCCAAAGACTCACAAACCTCTGAGAGGAGAAATTCCTCCTCATCTCAGTCTTAAATCAGCTCCTCTTTATTCTGAGCCTATGTCCTCTGGTCCTGGACTCTCCCATGAGGGGAAACATTCTCTCAGCATTTTTCCTTAAGAATCTTTACGTAGTGTCTACCTTCTCCACAGTACTACATTAATTTGCTGAGGTTTGTTTAACAGTATCGCCCACAGTCACAATCCCGACTGCCTAGAAAGTAAGGGCAGCAGGTGTAAAATATTGGCGTCCATACCATCCTGACCTGGAGGCCATCTTGCGGCACAATGGTGGTGTCCATACTCTTGGACTAGGAGGCCAGGGTTCAAATCCCACCAGCTCCAGAGGTAAGGACTGGTTGCCTAAAAATAAAGGTTAAATTTAAAAAAAAAAAGGTCCTGACTTTGGAGAGGACTCATGTGGTGCATTGACATGTCCCTACCTCTCAGGCAGAAGGCCTGGGTTCCAGTCTGATGTACCCTAGATGTGTTTTGTAAAATGCCTCTACAGGTTGATTCAGAATATTTCTGACTTGGAAAGATATCAGTGTTCCTGTATCACCAGTGAGTCAAAGTCCTGGAACTTCCTCACTACCAGCACTGCTGGGGTGACGCCTTGCAGATGACAGATTTTTAAGGGCAGAACTCAGAATTACATCTTCAGATGTAACTCTTACACCCTGTAAATGAATACATTTCAAAAATCTTTAATTTATGTATAATACTTGAGATAACTAATCAACTAGACTGCTGAACAGACCAAATAATGACTTGTAATCCGATAGCAATGTATACAAATATACCAGGAAGTCCCTGCAGTACAGTGCTGGTCAGAATTCATTGCATTGTCCTCTCGTATATGTTTCTGAGCATCTTAGATCCTGCCTTCATCAATCTCCCCTTAGCTCTCCTCTTGAAAAGCCTTCAAAGATTCAAGCAAACTCACTCATCATTCTGCTCATCCCTCCAGCTCTTTTGAAGTTTACTGATACACCGTACAATGACTCTTATCGAGTTTCTCTCTGAGGGTACCAGACACTTGTTGATCAAATACCTCAAGTGAATGCAATAATCTGGCAGCCATCTGGCTGGTTTTTCCAGTTATCAGAGATTACAGTGAGAGACTGGAATGGGTTAAAGTCTGTTATCTAATCTCAGAGATGCATTCACAATACTTAACCACTTGACCTGTGGACATTGCTGAAAAGGTATGTTTGGTTGTGCTAATGATGGGGCTTTAACTCAAGCTTTAATATTTATAATTCTATAAAATATTCTCAGTTTTCCGAATGTGCAAACTCAACCTGGAGTCCCTCTAACTGGAAATGCGTAACCTGGAGTTATGGCTGGGTTTGTCCTGATGGGTGACACCGTGCTAGGAGATGTAGAAGTGCAAATAGGCCGTTTGGCCCATCAAGTCAGATCTGCCATTCAATAAGATTATGATTGATCGGATAATCCTCAACTTCACTTCCCTGCCTTTTTCCCATAACTCCGATTTCTTTGCTGATTAAAAATCTGTCTGTCTCAGCCTTGAATATACTTAATGACTCAGCCTTGACGGCCCTCTGTGCTAAAGAATTCCACAGATTCACAACCCTGTGAGAGAAGGAATTCCCCTCATCTCTGTCTTATATGTAATGTGGAAGTGTTGGTGTTGGACTGGGGAGGGGCAAAGTCAGAAGTCACAGTAGGCCAGGTTATAATCCCATGATGATACTCAAAGGTGTCATCTCAGAGTAAGTGGTGACACATTTAGGACAGAGTCGGAAGTCACACGACACCAGGTTATAGTCCAACAAGTTTGTTTGAAATCACAGGCTTTCGGAATGTTAATTCACCTGATGAAGGAGCAGCGCTTTGAAAGCTTGTGATTTCAAATAAAGCTGTTGGACTACAGCCTGGTGTCGTGTGACTTCTGACTCTGTCTTAAATGTGTCACCACTTACTCTGAGATGATACCTTTGGGTCCTAGACTCTCCCACAAGGGGAAACAACTGTTTTGATAAGGCCACCTCTCATTCTTCTATATTCCAATTATTATGGGCTCAATCTGACCCATGAAAGAGTTCGTCCATACCTGGTATCAGCCAAGTGAATATTCACAGGACTGCCTGCTAGTCTAACTTTCATTAGTTAAGGAGATGAGGGGATCAAAATTGTTCAGTTTTGGAGCTGTGAGTCATGCTAGGAGTATGACGTTTAAAAATTAGCCCTTACACACATTGTGAATCTGACTCATCTCTCGTGCTGTTCCCTGTCTGAATCACTTCAATTTGATTTTATGTCCCTCCCTCCTGTAGCAATGGGATCATTCTCAACAAAACTTGCAAAATGACAGTAATTGTGACAGGAAGCAACAGATGAAGGCCTCTCTTAGTGACGCCTGTGAACTTTGATTGGGATCAGCAAAGGACTGAGTTCTGAAGGAGATGTCAAGATTTTGCTGATGTTGATTTTAGATGATTTACATTTCTGTCCAGTCACTTACTCAGGTTGAATGTAATTTCACAATTTAACAGAATGTACCTGGTTCGATCTCAATACCACGCTGTTGTCCTTGATAAATGTGTGTACATCATTGGAGACTATCTCAAGATCCTTCCCCAAATCTTTTCTAGGAGATAATCACAGCCACACCTTAGATTTTCATATTCTTTGTGATGTGAAAATTGGTGGAATGTTGGGATTGCCATTAACCTCAAAGCGCCTGGGCTACAGTGGGGGAAGGAACAGACGAAGTCTTAGGCTGGGACATTTTTCCCTGGAGTGTCAGTGGTTGAGGTGTGACCTTATAGAGGTTTATAAAATCATGATGAGGCATGGATAGAGAGAACAGCAAAGGCCTTTTCCCCAGGGTAGGGGGATCGCAAAACTGGAGGACATAGGTTTAAGCTGAAAGAGGAAAGATTTAAAAGGGAGCTAAGCGGCAACTTTTTCACACAGAGGGTGGTGCGTGTATGGAATGAGCTGCCAGAGGAGGTGGTGGAGGCTGGTACAATTACAACATTTAAAAGGCACCTGGATGGGTATATGAATAGGAAGGTTTAGAGGGATATGGTCCAAATGCTGCCAAATGGGACTAGATTAGTTTGGGAAACCTGGTTAGCATGGATGAATTGGACTGTAGGGCCTGTTTCTGTGCTGTATGACTCTATAATCAGACACTTGATTTAAATCCTTGTGTAAAAGTTGGCTTTTTTAAGACCAATAGCTAAGATTCGTAGGGTCAACCTTCATGTGGATAGTGTTTTGAGGAGTTGACTCCTTGCACATAATTGATTAGAGTCCAAGACAATTACAAAAACAGACTGTCACAACAGAATAAATTAGAACTAATGACCCTAAAGAATTCATATTGGTTCTCTAACAATTATTTATTTTACATCGTTACAAACTATGTACATTTTATTCAGAATAATTACCTAGCACTGATTGTTGAAATGTGGTTACCTTGCGATCTATTTATACATTGACAATAAAATTGAACCATTAAATATCTTCATGATTATGCTGTGATTCTGTAATCTTTGAGCAGTGATCCCTGAAAAAGCAGGTTTGATTTTTTTTTTTACGAGGGTTACAGAAAATTACTGTCATTTGGCCCAAAATCATGGGTTCAATGTTTACACAGAATTAGCTTTTATGGGAAGAACTTTGCAAGGTTCTGGTTGAACAAGAGGACAGTTGTAACAATTGGAAAGTTCTTTCAGGAAGGTGTCACAAGCTTGATGGATTGATATACTATAGGAAAACACTGTTAGTGTCTCTCTCGCTCTTCCGCAGGTTACATATAACAAGGATAGGTGCTGGGTGAGACTTCTAATCTGCCCTGATATTGTACTTCAGCCCCAATCTTTCTCAATTTCAAATAAAGATCTATCTAATGCTTATCAGATTTGTAGTCAATTAATCACTTTTGAAAAAGGGCCATTTGTGCGATGGGGTAATGCATCCTCCACCCTCAATGCACTCTCCTGCAAAAAGCAGTTGAATGAATGATTATGTGATATATCTTCGATGAGGCATGAATGCTGGACATGATAGCGGGACTGATACCCTCCTCTGAGATCTTCTCCACTAACACAGACTGCATGTGAACAGAGAAATTTTCACTGTATCAGACAGCATCTTATTTGTAATTGTAACATATCATTTCTTGAAATTGGTGACAAATTGAAAAATGTCCAAGTGACATTATGTGTGTGAACACCACCTATAGAGAGAAACCTGCAATTAAAAGCCAGTGACTCTTTAAAATCAACCCTGTAATTCTTAACAGACCAAAGCCAGTAAAGGTTGCAGTGATACAGAAAACTAAAAAAAACTAAACAAAATAAAAGACAAAAATATAGACAGAGAAGTAAACACAGTAAGAATTAAACAAGCACTGCACAGCACTGTACTTCAGAAAATAAAGCAAGGACATGCAAAGAGAAATGGAAGGCAAACATTTACTTATGGCTTGGAGATCCAATGATGCCTTTATTGAGCTTTTCTTTTCAAACAATACACGCAGTTCAGTTTTAAAGGTCAAGTGATTGATAATCCTGAAAAGAGAGCTCTGAAAAATGTTAACTCCTGCACCAAAATAGTGAACGGAGACAACGCAGTGGAGTGTGTCAGACGTTCCATGATCTCACTGAGCAGAAATAGAAATACAAATTTCAGTCACACCGCTAAGTGCAGGTGTCTATGCTCCATATCAGCTTCCTCCAGCGTATTTCATCCAACCTTTAGCATTTCCCCCCATTCCTGACCCTGGGGAGACAAGGTCTGTCTTTTTTTATCTGAAACCACACCCTTTACATGAAATGGATGCATCTTCTACTTTGTCCATATTTTGTGCTGATGCCATCTTTGAAGGCATCTCACAGAAGATCAAACCCTGCTAGAAATCTTGCCATCTATACCACCTGTATGACCAGAGGGCAGTGTGCCCACCTGAAGCAGATTTACATCCTACACAGAGGCATCCTAATGCCAAATTCAAACACCAATAAATCGCTGATGAAAGGCCATTCACCTGAAACATTAATTTTGGCCCACATCTTCCATATGGTTTGGGATCCCTACTTCTCTCTCATTTTAGACACAAAGTTACTCAATTGCCTTTCTATCATTTCCCAGGCCTGACAGAAGATTCTTTCAAACTGATGCAGAGATTTTGTACAGAAGCCATGCTCTCTCTTGCAGCAGCTGCTGCTAAATTTTCACTATGCGAAGAAGGATTAGAGTGACCAATCCTCTTTGAGAAGCGACGGAGAGGAGGTCAGTGCATGAGGTAAGTTGGTAGGGGGAAGGATGCCAGGTGAGTAAGGGGGAAAGAGGGTAAGGTACTATGTGAATGAGGGTTAGGGCGGCCAGTGAGTGAGAGAGTAAAGTTTCAGGAGAGTGAGGGTATAGGGTGGTGGGTAGATAGGGGGCAGCTGGTCACCCTGCTCCAGGAAGGATATTATTAAACTGGAAAGTATGCACCAAAAAGATTTACAAGGATGTTACTGAGACTGGAATGTTTGAGTTATAAGGGGAGGTTGGATAGGCTGGGAATATTTTTCCCTCGCACATATAAGGCTGAAGGGTGATCTTATAAAGGCTTATATGGCTCCATGAGAGGCAACATTGTAAGACTTTTCACTGTACACCTGTACTTCTGTACTTGAGCACCATCTTCTCAACCTTGTCCCTTACCAAGGCACAAATACCCTCAGGTTAAACTATCACCAGTCATCTCTCTCTAATGAGAGAGCGGCTCTCTTGGACTACAGTAACAGTGCTTTTTTTCATTGTGGCAACTAATTGCATTTGATGCATTGTATTTTGCAAGTTTTTTTGGCGGGGGGTCCAATCTGGAAAGTGACAGCCAATGAGTAGGTACATCTGCAAGACTTTTGCATTAAAGGGAGATTCTTAAAGTTTTTGAATTACATTGATGCTGTGTTCTTTGCATCCAGCAGAACTAAGAAATGTCTCAATACAATGGTTGTGCTCATGTTATTAAAAATTTTTACTTTAGTCCCAGTTTTCTGCTGCAGCCCAAAGAGGTACAGGCTATATTTACACTGTGAGTGAAGTGGCCTTTTGTCTAAATATCCAGCCTGAGACAAGTGAAGACATTATGGCATTAAAATTGTCACTGTCACAAACATCTTAATAATGAACATGGGGCTGGGATATCACAGCATTTACAGAGACATGGCTCAGGGATGGACAGGACTGGCAGCTTAATGTTCCAGAGTACAAATGCTATAGGAACGGTAGAAAAGGGAACAAGAAAAGAGGGCGAGTAACATTTTTGATTAAGGATAACATTAATGTAGTTAGGTAGGACATTCCTTGGAATATGTTCAGGGAAGTTATTTGGGCAGAACTGACAAATAAGAAAGGGATGAATACCTTATTGGGATTGTACTATAGCCCCCCCCCACAGAAATCAGTGGGAAATTGAGAAACAAATTTGTCAGGAGATCTCAATTATCTGTAAGAAAAATAGGGTGGTAATGGTAGGGGATTTTAACTCTCCAAGCATAGGCTGGGTCTGCCATAGTGTTAAAGGCTTGGATGGAGAGGAATTTGCTAAGTGTGTGCAAGATAATTTTCTGATTCAGTATGTGGATGTACCTACTAGTGAAGGTGCAAAACGTGATCTACCCTGAGGCAATAAGGCAGGGCAGGTAACTGAGGTGTCAGTGGGAGAGCACTTTGGGGCCAGTGACCATAATTCTATTAGTTTTAAAACAGTGATGGAAAAGGATAGACCAGATCTAAAAGTTAAAGTTCTAAATTGGAGGAAGGCCAATTTTGACAATATTAGACAAGAACTTTCAAAAGTTGATTATGGGTGGATGTTTGTAGGCAACGGGACGGCTGGAAAGTGGGGAGACTTCAAAAATGAGGTAATGAGAGTCCAGGGACAGTATGTTCCTGTTGGGGTGAAGGACAGGGATGGTAGGTGTAGGGAATTCTGGATGACTAGAGAAATTGAGGTTTTGGTCAAGAATAAGAAGGAAGCATATGTCAGGTATAGACCGCAGAGATCAAGTGAATCCCTAGAAGAGTATAAAGGCAGTAGGAGCATACTTAAGAGGGAAATCAGGAGGGCGAAAAGGGGAAATGAGATAGCCTTGGTAAATAGGGTTAAGGAGAATCCAAAGGGATTTTATAAATACATAAAGGACAAAAGGATAACTGAGGAGAGAATAAGACCCCTTACAGATCAGCAGGGCCACCTATGTGTGGAACCACAGGAGCTGGAGGAGACACTAAACGAGCATTTGGCATCAGTGTTTACTGTGAAGAAGAACATGAAAGATAGAGAATGTGGGAAAATAGGTAGTAACAGCTTGAAAAATGTCCTTAGTGCAGAGGAGGAGGTTCTGGATGTCTTAAAATGGATAAAGGTGGGTAAATCCTTGGGAGCTGATCAGGTGTACCCTAGAACTCTGTGGGAAGCTAGGGAAGAGATTGCTGGGCCCCTTGCTGAGATATTTGTATCATTAATAGCATTGGTGTGGTGCTGGAAGACTGGAATGTAGCTAACATGGTGCAATTATTTAAGAAAGGTGGTAAAGAATAGCCAGGGAACTGTAGATCAGTGAGCCTGACATCGGTCGAGGCAAGTTGTTGCAGAAAACCCTGAGGGATAGGATTTATATGTATTTGGAGAGGCAAGGACTGATTAGGGATAGTCAACATGGCTTTGTGTGTGGGAAGTCATGTCTCATTATCTCGGTCGAGTTTTTTGATGAAACAACGAAGACGATTGATGAGGGCAGAGCGGCGGACCTGATCTATATGGACTTCAGTAAGGCATTCCACAATGTTCTTCATAGAATACAGGGAGAATTAACCATTCGGATATAGAACTTGTTTGAAGGTATAAGACAGGGCATGATGGTGGAGGGTTGCTTTTCAGGCTGGAGGCCTGTGACCAGTGGTGTGCCACAAGGATCGGTGCTGGGTCCACTGCTTTTTGTCATCTATACACGTGATTTGGACGTGAACGTAAGACGCATGGTTAGTAAATTTGCAGATGACACCAAAATTGGAGGTGTAGTGGACAGCAAAGAAGGTTATCTCAAAGTACTGTGGAACCTTGATCAGATGGGCCAATGGGACGAGGAGTGACAGATGGAGTTTAATCTTAATTTAGATAAATGTGAGGTGCTGCATTTTGGAAAGGCAAATCATGGCAGGACTTAAGCACTTAATAATAAGGTCCTGGGGAGGGTTGCTGAACAAACAGACCTTGGAGTACAGGTTCATAATTCGTTGAAAGTGGAGTCACAGGTAGATAGGATAGTGAAGAAGGCATTTGGTATACTTGTCTTTATTGGTCAGTGCATTGTCTTTCGGAGTTGGGAGGTCATGTTGCAGCAGTACAGGACATTAGTTAGGCCACTATTGGAATACTGTGTGCAGTTCTGGTCTCCCTCCTATAGGAAGGATGTTATGAAACTTGAAAGGATTCAGAAAAGATTTACAGGGATGTTGCCACGGTTGGAGGGTTTGAGCTATATAGAGAGGCTGAATAGATTGGGGCTATTTTCCCTGGAGCATCAAAAACTGAGGGGTGACCTTATAGAGGTTTATAAAATCATGAGGGGCATGGGTAGGGTGAATAGACAAGTCTTTTCCCTGGGGTAGGGGAGTCCAAACCCAGAAGGCATAGGTTTAAGATGAGAGCGGAAAGATTTAAAAGGGACCTAAGGGGCAAATTTTTTGCGGTGGTGGTGCGTCTATGGAATAGCATTGGTGTGGTGCTGGAAGACTGGAATGTAGCTAACATGGTGCAATTATTTAAGAAAGGTGGTAAGGAATAGCCAGGGAACTGTAGATCAGTGAGCCTGACAGCGGTCGAGGCAAGTTGTTGCAGAAAACCCTGAGGGATAGGATTTACATGTATTTGGAGAGGCAAGGACTGATTAGGGATAGTCAACATGGCTTTGTGTGTGGGAAGTCATGTCACAGGTGCGTCTATGGAATGAGCTCCCAGAAGATGTGGTGGAGGCTGGTACGATTACAACATTTAAAAGGCATCTCGAGGGTATATGAATAGGAAGAATATAGAGAAATACGAGCCAAATGCTGGCAAATGGGACTAGATTTATCTAGGATATCTGGTTGACATGGACAAGTTGGATTGATGGGTCTGTTTCTGTGCTGTACATCTCTATGACTCTATAACTGGAACTGATCTAAGACCGCACTACAGATTTAATTGGAAGCAAACAAATTTTGCTTTCTACTGATCCAAAATTATGATGCTGCTTTCTCACTTATAAGTTTCCCTGTTCACCCCACGATGGAATGTACTGATCTCTGGCTGCGATTGTAGGTCATTGACCTGTTTATGTCAGGTATCAGTCAATGCTATTTCTGTCCTATCTGTTAGAGTTTGCACAGTCGAGATTTTGAGGGTGATCAGACTTGTGGTTCTTTATATTCTGAGGTTGTTCTTGTCCAGCTTCCCCTGCACAGAAAGCATACTGCTTTACACTGTCACCATCTATCAGCCTGCCAGTTTATTCCCACAGAATTTCACATCAATGAGGATTGCAACAGCCTAGCAATGTATCCCTGACACTGTTCCCTGGTACATTGTACGATGGCACTGACCAAACCTATCATTGCTCTGTCCATGCCGGAGAATTCTGATCATGAAAACCAAGCATCTTGCTCTCAATCTCATTCCACATTGTGTCTTGGCATTTAATTCTTCCCCTGTTCCTGCCTTGAAGGTTCCAATTCTCCCGAGCACAGTTCAGTGAGTGGTCATGGTCTTCTGGTATCTTGGTCATAATTGACCATTCTTCATCTGAGACTTGGTAGACAATCCTGTCCCTGTACCTACACCAAGCACACATTTCCCAGCAAGTGTTGATGAAAGGTCATTCAAGAGAATCTTGATGGCTTTTTATTCCTTCATCTCCTAACTCTACCCTCATTGTGAGTGTTTGTAGCCTCCCACCAGTGCTGCTAACTCAGTCTAGGAGAGGGTTTACTGCTGGGCAGTTCTCTGCTTACTTGATGGTGGCTTTGCTACATGATCCTCTGGTGTTTAATTGTGCTTCGTTGTTGTACATGGGCCTAAGGATCTGAAAGGGTAAATGCTGAGAAATGCTTTAAGCACCATCCAATAGAGTTTTGGGTGGGAAGAGTAGCTTTGGACCACAAGTTAGACTTAATGTCAAGGTCTCCTTTAGAGTCTTAGTAACAACATTTTCAGAGCAATGTAAGCTATATACAATCACACATATGTAATAAATACATTTTGTTTAAGCCAATTCTCTTCCCATTCGGCGATCTAACACACTTACTGGACCAAGGAGACCTTTGAGATGACCTGATGAGGAAAAATGTGTAAATGATCCTCTCGTTAATTTTCACAGTTAGCCGCAACAAAGAGTTTCCTTTCCTTTTCACATGTAGCCAGTTCACATTTCAGTTAAAACATTGTTCATCAGGTTAAAAATTAAGGAGACAATTATAAGGTTTTCTTGAATGAAAGAAGAAAAAACTTTATGATTGATTATTGTCAAGGAAAATAATAAAACATATTAAATAATTCAGCCACAGACACAGGTATAAAGTTTTAAAAGGGCAAGTTTCCGGTACAGACAGGTTGATAAAATGATCTGCAGTTTAAAAGTCCTTAGGTTCTTCTGGGGTATTGAGCATTTACCTGAGACTATGGTTGTTTAATAGATGATTTATATTCTCAGCAGCACTGACATTGGTAGCTATCTCTGTGTTCTTGGTGCTTCTCTGATTTACTTATCACCAAGATAACAAGCATGGGGCTGGATGAACACAGCAGGTCAAGCAGCATCATAGGAGCAGGAAACCTTGACGTTTCGGGCCGAGACCCTTCCTCAGAAATGGGGGAGGGGAAGAGGGTTCTGAAATAAATAGGGAGAGAGGGGGAGGCGGATAGAGGATGGATAGAGGAGAGGATAGGTGGAGAGGAGGCAGACAAGTCGAAGAGGCGGGGATGGAGCCAGTAAAGGTGAGTGTAGGTAGGGGGGTAGGGAGGAGATAGGTCAGTCCAGTGAGGACGGAAGGTCAAGGGGGCAGGATGATGTTTGTAGATAGGAGATGGGGGTGGG